>JAFIDM010012231.1:76093388-76111583 GCA_023159025.1 Thereuonema tuberculata
GGAAAGAGCATATGATTATTTTATAATAATGACATGACAATATATCTGTATTATGCATGATTGTATTAGTATTACAACATGTATTGGAAGTAACTCATTGTTGTTTTAAAAAAAGGTTTGAAAAAGCGGAATGATATAAATTCTGCGAAATATTACCAATATGAAAGGAAATATATCAAAGAGATGTAGTTTTTTACCTAATTTTAGGATTATAAGATATGATGTACGTTTATCTTTAGCATATTTTAAAAATACACAAAAACATTTTTTCCATTGCTATAATCATTATTTAATAGCCCCTCAAGTGATTATTTAACTGCAAATCTATTAATAACATTAACGTAATTAATATTAGTAATTGTACAGTACATGTTTAATACAATATATTCCGGATTATCCGAAATTTCATTTATCCGAAACAGGCGAGTCCCATCAAATTCAGATAAACGAGTTTTTAGTGTCAATTGTAAATTAGACAAGAAAAGATATCGTACTATTCTTTAGATCTCCTTGGATCTGAAGAATGTATGATATCTTTTCCTGTCTAGTTTGTATGTTCTGCTAATTAATTTGACTCCTTGTGTTTGATTTCTTAATCAAGCAGGCCCGTGCTGGCCAGGGGGGATAGGGGGACTTGTCCCCCTGCGCCCTTTGCCTGAATAGCGTTTGGCGCCCCTATGCTAAATCGTGAAAAAAATCTAATAAACAAAAACAATTAAAATTTTTTTTAATGTAGTCAACAAACCAAAATTAAATTCTTCATTCGCGGAATGAATAATATTAATATCCTTATAGAAGAACATATTGGCTCGAAGTGCCGTGCCGTTGCCTTGCAAGGCGGCAGCGAACTTGTCAGCGGGCGCCTCTGCTCCGGACGTGGAGTCAAGTCAACAAGGGTGGTTAGAAGGAAGTGTTGTAAGCTGAGCAGGGCGCACACGATGCAGCTTTTGCTGTGCAACTCGTTGCAATTAAGTTGCACAAAAAAGGTTGCAAACGACAGTCAGGGCGCACACGATGCAACATTCTTTGTGCCGCCGTTCGGACAACAAACGAAGCACAGTACGAATTTGAATGACGTCACTTGACATTACGTCAAGGAGACTGCGATGGTGTCCTTCCAAATCTAATATGTGTGATTTATATTAAACATATGAGAAATATTGTTATAATATTATTAGCCGGTATGTAATCGCAGTTGATGGCAATAATGCGATTCACGAATAACAACAACCAACAGCCAATAATAATCCATTGCTCGCTGAAACAATGACGTCACGTGACACTTTCCGGAAATGGTGAATAAGCGACAATCCGCTTCCGATGTGAAAAATTCAAAAAATCTAGGTTTTTCAAACGCTCTGATACATTCTGCCGCATTAAATTACTGCATTTACATATAAACTGTAATTATGTGTGAAAGAAACTCGCAATACTCTGATATTCAATGTGTTCGCTATTCCCCCATCTGAAGCGAAGGAAATCTGTTTAGACGCCATATTTTCTCTTGGGCATGACGTCACGACTGACGTATTCCAACGATGCACTGTGATTGGGTAATTTCCATGCAGCTTCCTTGCAGCTTTTGGAGTTGCAATCCTCGCCTTTGCAGCTTTTTCTCCATGCAACTCCGGTTGCAACTTTGCCCATGCAGCTCAAAAAACGCTCTAGGCCAAAAGTTGCACATGCAATTCGGCCCAAAGCTGCATCGTGTGCGGGCTGCTTAAGGTGCGGGGAGGGTGGGCGCAGTCTTGTGAGTGAGTCAGCAGTGCAATGTGAATGTTATACAGTTCGACTTCGCTCATGCTCTGTAGTGGTGCTTGAGTTCCCATTCCCAGTGACAAGTCTGTAAAGTTGTTAATATACATTTTGATTTTTGCGTTACTACACCCAGGGCTGGATTAGCCAAATAGCAGAAGTAGCAAATACTACGGACTCGCGTTTCTAGGGGCCCCGCGTCAGAGCAGAAAAGTGCAAAACAAATACTGCGTGATTAAAATTATCTTTCCAGATATTTTAATTTTCTTGAAGCTTCTCTGCTAAAGAATGATCACCACCCCATTTCATTTTGAACTGCTTTAGACGGTGTCAAAATGCTCCCCCCTAAAAGTTTTCTTCCAAATGTGCTTTGGATATTTGTTAATTTTTGAAGTTCGGTTTCTGTAGTAATTATAGTTTCGTTACCATTTGTTAGAACAGGCACAGTCAATGATTTCCATAATATTCTACCTAGTTCTACTTTATTGTAGCTTTTATTACATATGCTCCTTATCCATCCACTTAGTTTATTTGCTTTAGCTATTGTGTTGTTAGTGTGCTTTTTAAAGATTTGTCCCTCATTTGTTATTAATATTCCTAAATATTGATATTCATTGGTTTCTTTAATTTCCCGATTATTAATTTGCCAGAAGTTTTTCCCAACTATATTAAAATTTATTACTTCGCTTTTGTTGCAATTGAATTCCGTTTGAAAATCTTTTGCGATGCTTCCTGCCGTATTTAGTAGGCTCTGTAAATCCTTTTTATTATCTGAGAATAGAACAATGTCATCCGCAAACAATAAGCCTGGCAGGGTTTCATTCCCAACTGGGATACCCAAGTTGCTCTTTTCGAGTCTAAACGTTAATTCACTCATTATGTTGAATAGTTTTGGTGACAAATTACACCCTTGTTTCATTCCTATTTCTGATTGTATCCAATTTGATTCCCAATTATGCAGTTTATATTTCAACTTGCTGTCTTTATAAATATTTTGAATCAATCTGATAAATTTGCCGTCAAAAGTTTTCTTTTGTAATATGTTCCAGAGCCCTTCTCTACTTCCGTATCATAAGCTTTTTTGATATCCAAGAAGGCAATATAAATCGTTTTTGTTTTTTTTTTGAATTTTTATATTTATCTGTGGTTTTAGTGAGTACAAATAAATTGTCTGAAGCTCTTCAATTTTTTCTGAATTCACTCTGTAGTTCTTCTAATACGTTGTTGTTTTCCATTATTGTATCGAATCTGTTGGTTAGTATTTTGGTGAACAGAGATTGCTAATGATCATTATAGAACCACTATTGTTTACATTATTTTTTTTATTGTAATGTTTGTATGGGAGGTAGATATGATTATTACTTATATAAACAGACTGAAACTCAATTCTAAAGTTAAGTTTTTTTTTTTAATATATCAAATAATTACACTAATTTGTATTTTCCCTGGGGGAAGGGGGCTCTTTTTTAGTTTATAATTATATTGCATCTCTATTGTATATTAAAAAGCGAAGAATATAAATACAAATAGTGAAGAAACGCGAAATAAAGCAAAATCAATACATTAAGTGCATATTCCCAACGGAAGATAACATTCGATTTTACTGAAATTTTGCTCAGAAATTAGTTAGTGATGTAGAAAAAGGTTGGTCACTATTAGAAATCTCCAAATGAAAAAACGTTTTTTTTCGCTCCACCCTAATAAACAGCCTACCTTTTAAGAAATAATTTTATGTTTTTAAATTTTAATTCATTTTCTGCTCTACTTTTATAGATAAAATTTGAAATTTCACTCATACTGGTGTTAGCTATAAGTTACAAACAAATGTGTTAAAATTTTACTCTCAAAAGTTTGTTTAGATAATTTTGAACAGTTTCTATAAAAGAACAAGTAAACAGAAGGGACCAACCCTTCAAAACATACATAAGTAACATATATCAAAAGTCTTAAATAGCTAATTTGTTCAACATTTTACGTAACACGTACTTTCAGAATATGTATGTGAATTTAGCTTTATTTTGGTTTCATTGGTACTAGCCCGTAGCCGACTTAGATTTTCCTGGAGCCAGTGACATAAACCCTAAGTGTAGTCTACCATAGGCTAGGTTTACGTGATTCGTTGAATGTTAGCTAAAGTACAGCGAGGTCAGGGCAACTGTATAGTAGTTCATTAAGTTTGAAAATTATATTTGTCTTTTCTTTCAGATTTCAATACAAAATGGACGGTAAAAAGAGGAAAAAGTGTGGTAATGAATTTAGAAAAGAAAAAAAAAGCCAAAGACTTGCTAGAATCAGCAAAAACTTGTTCCAAAATAACGACTTTTTGTCTTAAGTCGCACTCAAGCTCCTGAAAATCCTGAAAATGAAAGAGAAAATAGTGAAACAGCAGTAGCAGAAGTAGTTTCTACACTCGGTGATAATAGAAAAGAAAATCCCAAAGCCAATGATTGTGATTCTTCGACAATAATTAATATTGATTCCAAAACTGAAGGTCAATTAACAACTGATCCTACACATACATTGGATCCTAGCCACGAGCAAAAATCGTCAAGCCCCAACCACAATACTTCTTGAAGAGCAATCTGTGGAAGGAGGTGAATTCACAGAACAAAAAAAGGATTATTTTAAGAATCCAAGTGGAAACGATGTATCAGATTTTTTTCGTTTCATCCTTGTCAACCTAAAGAAGGTCTGACATTTTCAGGGAAGAGATCTATATTTTTTGTTGAAAAAGATGATGGCCAGTTATTCAATAGACAATGGTTATCTTACAATGAACCTAACAAAAAGCTGTATTTTTTTTTATGCTTAGTCTACAGTAGTAAAAATTCTACTTTTTGTTCAGGATTTGACGAATGGAAACATGTTCACATCAGATTAGAGCAACATGAAACTTCAAAAGCTCATGATGCTTGTACACGTTTGTTCATTGCAGCAAAAATGAAAAAATCTACTCACGACTTACTTTTTTGACAAACAAATCACAAAAAGGAGAGAAAAGGTGATGGAAAGAAGATATGTTGTACAAACTATTGTTGATGTTTTGAAGCTTAAAGGGAAACAAGGCTTTCCTTTCCGAGCGTCAGTAGAGCAAGCACACACTTTACATGACAACTTGATTAACCGTGGTAATTTTTTGGAGATTTTATTACTGCTCAACAAATATGATTTAACATTGAACAAGCACTTGGATGCTGTAACGCTAAAAAGTGAACAACTTCACAAAGCAAGAGAACGTAAAGAAAAGGACACTGGCAAGAAGAAAAAAGTAGTAGGAAGAGGAAGTTTTATGACGTTTCTCAGCAATAACACAGTAAATAAAATAATTTCAATCATTTGCCTCAAAATGAAATAAATCATATCAGACAGTATAAAAGCGGTGAAGTACTCAATATTGATGGACACAACAATAGATATTTCGGGTAGTGATCAATGTGCCTTTGTGGTCCGTTTCGTACAAGGATATGAGGTTTATGAAAGGCTTCTGGCGTTAAAATGTGTAACAACTACTACAGCCGACTGGCTTTTGAAATCCCTGACACAAATTTTGGAAGAAGTACAAAACTGTGTGACAGATGCCTTTGATAGAGCATCAAACATGAGTGGGCCTTACAACGAACTTACTACCAAATTGTCAAATATTGTACCAAATGATATTCAAACTTGGTGCAATGCCCATGTGCTTAATCTGGTACTCTCTGATACTGCACAGGTCCTCCCTACCACTATTTCATTCTTCGGACTGCTCCAAGAAACACTGGTTTTTTGAAAGAATCACTAAAGAGGCAACATATGTACACAGACGAAAGTCCAGTCTTTAAGCTGGAAGCTATTGGTGCTATATGTTGGCGTAGCCGAAGTGATGCGTGTACCAAGATTTTTGGTATGACTGATGCCTGGACATCAAAAGAACCCCATCAATCAGAACCAGTCAAGTACGTCTTTTTTGAGCTGACGTTGGCATTGCTAAAAGTAGCATCATGCACTGACTTCAATGGAAACGATGCTGCAGCTCTCCTTCATAAATTTGTTAGTTTTGAAGCTGTAGTGATGGCAATGATTTTCCTTCAAATATTCAAGATAACAATACCATTATCTGATTATTTACAAACATGAAACTTGGATTATGCTCAGGCGTGGAGAAATGGTTGAGTCAGATGTGTCAAGACTCAATGCTCTTAGAAGCAAGTTTGCGTTTGAAGAACTGTGCATGCAGCAAAGGTTTTCATGTCAAAGTTTACAGACAAAATCCAACATTCTTCAAACTGAGATATTTTTAAAGACTTAACTATTGAATCTGAATTTCAAAGTAAACGGCAAAGAAAAGTTAAACAGATGGCAGGAGAAGTATGTGCTGACGAAAACGTTATAGGTTCTCCAGATGATGTTTTCAGAGTGCAATTGAATATTGCATTATGAACAGAATCAACCAAACGATCGAAACCAGATTCATCAAACACAAAAACCTATATTTGGATGTAGCTTTGTTTGATCCGAAAAGATTTGGCCAATTTCAAGAAAGTGAACCCCCAGCAAATGCTCTCCACAAGATGTGCGAACTAATTCCTTCAGTTGACCGAGACAAGCTCAAAGAAGAGTATATCTCTTTCACAAGCGCTTGGCCAACAATTTATGAAAAATCTTTGGATAGAGATTACAGAAATGATGTATGTGAAGATTTTAAAAATGACAACAAAAACTACGATGTTGAAGAGGACGAATTTGTGCCATGTGATTCAAAAAATCACCGCAACTCTTGCATTAAGTGTGCTTTCAAAGTTCAACATGTACAGTTTGCATTATACTGAACTTTTGAAAGTATACAGTACCTGTTAACCATCCCGATGACGCAAGTCAGCTGCGAGAGAGTGTTTTCAAAATTGAAGCTCATCAAAAATAGACTAAGTCGTTGATGTCAAATGAAACACTCGAAGCCTTCATTTTAATGCATTCTGAGAAAGACTGGGCTTCAACTCAATTGAAGCAGACATCGTAATTTCCAAACTGTGTGAAACCAGCTCAGAAATGAGGCGTTTGTTACTGTTTTAGTGCCTGTAATATTTTGTAATTTTTTGAAATTAAAATGTAATGACTTAGTATAAGAACTAACAATTTCTTGGTTCACAAAAACGTATTATTTTTAAAAAAATATAATTGTAGTAAAAAGTATACCAAATTTTATATATTTTTTGAAGCCAGGTTAATGTAAAAAGTGATTTCAAGGGGTTGGATTTTCAAAAATTTTCCGGGTACCCCCCCCCTCCAGACCCCCTTAGGTGGCGCCCCATCACCCTATTTTGTCCCACGCCCTTCAGAGGTACCCAGCACGGGCCTGTAATCAAGTGCCTTAGAGATTGCAAAATAGTTATTGCAGAAAATTTATGGGGGGGAAAAAAAAGTAAAAGAGAACAATTCTGACAAAAGATTGATCAAAAGTTAAGATATTCAAGCAGATCTGGGAATAATTTATGAATATTTGTTGAAACCACTGAAAAGATTAATAGCAATCTGAAATGTAGAGTGGCTTTTATACTACAACCCATTTAAGAATCTTGAATAATGCCTCTTCTTATTAAACAACAGAGAAATCTTGCCATGACACGTATTAGTTTGCATTTTTCTATTCTTCATAATAGAAATGATCCCGCAATCTACATTTTTTGTAATTCAAAAAGACCAGTGAATGATCTGGCCAGGGATTTGAAAAATTGATATTTCATAATGTTATAATAAGAAATCTGTTCATGAAAAGCTATGATGCAGAAGCATCAGAATGCTCCAAAAATTAAGATTTTTTTTTTCTTTAAAATTTTAAGTCATTGTGCTTTTAGTTCCCATGTTCTAAGCTCTGTTTGGTCATTCAGTCTTCTGGTAATTTTCCTCATTTGAGCTCTTAATGACTTTTTTTCCCTATATTTCAGTATTTTTTCTTCCTTTAAAATTCAGTCAGTATGGCCATCTTTCCTCTGCATGTTCATGATGACTCCTTCTTTAGCCTGAGTCCCTTTCCCATGCTTTTAGTTCTCTCATTCTTCTATTGTTCAATATTTTCATGAATTTCTTTTGCCATTTGGAATGTTATTCACGCTCTTCTACCAATTTCTCTGATCATAAGGTTGTTTTTTTTCTGTACTGCTTAACCTTGAGAAATTTCCATGGTTTACTTCCATTTATACCAAATTCTTCTACTATCTCTTGTCTTTTCATCGCATGTAATATATAAAAATGACTCCACAACCCCTTTCATAGTATTTAAAATAATTTATTAAATACTAAAGCAGCGAATTTTCAGGAACATATTTTATGTCATTCCTTCTTCAAGCAAATAAGGAACTAACATATCAAACAATGACTTAAACAGAAAGAACATCATAAATTAAATATACACACATCAATTGAATAATATAAATTGTTACGACAATGGTTTGTTATTTTAACTTATTATTAAATTTATACATGATAATAATATCCATTTACATTATATGGATATTATTATCATGCATTGAATCCTTACTGTTGTGGATTTTTTTCTTTCTATATTGCATGCTTAATTTATAATTTGATTTGAGCCCTGTGTCTTCTGCATGGTCATCTTCTGCATCTTAGTGTCACCGAGGTATTCATTTGGCTATTCAACTTTAAATCTCATGAAAATATACTTAGTCAGTATTACTTTATTTTATGTAGGAAGTAACGTGCTTGGGAAAGGGGGGGGGGGGCTTTAAAATTAACTGAATATTTTATTAAAGAATTCAGTAGCTAATTCATTATTTTCATTTTATAGAATGTGTGAAGGAGAAAAAAGAAAACTTGTCATTCCACCAGAGCTAGGATATGGTTCCAAAGGAGCACCTCCCAAAATCCCAGGTAAAATGTGTAAAATCAGTAATAATAAATATAAGAATGGTTTCAGAAATGAGTTCCTTAAAAATTAAAAGAAATATATCTCAAAAATATATAACTTCAGTATTAGAGATTTGAGAAGGTAGGGATTATTTCAGTTATTTTTCAATTCTTCGTTCGTAATGTTGAAATTATTAATATGTTGGCTACAAATCTTTGGGCACGTATATACGATTTTATTTCAGTTGGTAGACCTCAACAGCCAATAAAAAAACATCATCATCAAATGACAAAATCAAAAGATAGTGAACTCTTTAGAAATACTAAAGAGTTTACTACCTCTTAACCAACCATCCAATCAAACAAAAAGCAAGACCTTTTATATATTTTGAGATTTCAAGGGAGTGTCAGGACCCCTCTGCTTCCCTATATATGCCTAGGTTTTAGATTTTTCGAAATCTTTTTCATATATATATATTTAACAGTATATATGTGTATATGTATTTAACAGTATATACACCATTGTATATATATATATATATATACACACAAGAATTCTGAATAATTTCTTTAAAAGAAAAAAAAAATATTTAAATGTCTAATTGATAGAAAGTTGACATGAAAGGTTTTTTTTTAAAGCAGGTAAAATCCTAAAGCTGCAGAACTTTATTAGAACAAAACTTGAAAAAGTTACATGAAGATGATCCCATTATACCAACTGAGGGGGTTGAAGAAGGAAATAGTATTTGTTAAGAAAGTATCTTGTTCCAATCAGAGTAATAAAAATAAGTAAATACAGTTTTGGCATAAACACAAAATAAAGCGTCCTCTTGCAATTTGTAATCTATGAAATATTTATGTTATTAAAAGTAATATTAGTATTGATTGATGCACAAAAGTGATGGTGTCTCCCCTAGACATGTAGTGTTCCAAAATAATGCTTCGTTCATCCCAAAAGAGAGTCAGCATAACCTTTCCTGCAGATGGCTGTGTCCAGAACTTCTTGGGTTTCGGTGATAAGGAATGGCACCATTCCTTGCTTGCTCTCTTTGTTTTGGGTTGGTTGAATCGTCCCCTGTAACGATTCTTGCAAGGAAGTCATCACCTTCTGCTTCAAAGCGCCGCAAAAGTTCTTCACAGGCATCAATGCGTCGTGCTTTCAGTTCTTCAGTGAGGTGCCGTGGTACCCATCTTGCAGACACTTTGTGAAACTTGAGCACGTCATGAATGATGTAATGTGCTGAGCCATGACCAATGTTCAGATTTGTGGCTATTTCATCTATGGTCACACGGCAATTTTCGATCACACTGGCTTTGGCAGCTACAATAGACTCTGGTGTCACAACACTGTGTGCCTGACCCTGGCGCGGAGCATCTGCCACAAGTCACCCCATTCGTGAACTTCCTACTCCACTCATACACTTGTTGCAGTGATAAACATGCATTACAAATACTGGACCTTCATTCGCTGATGGACTTCAATAGGTTTCACACCGTCACTGCTCAGAAAATGTATGACAGACCGCTGTTCTTCCTTGGTGCATGTCGCAAGCGGAGCCACCATTTTGCACTGGTCATGTGGCAGCATTTCGCCTCTCTCCAGTATTCTGCCACCTGTCGGGCATTCTTGAAAGCTTTGGTAACACTCCTGCCAACTTATAGAACAATGGCACGAATTTTCGATTTTTAATTACATTTTTAAGGTTTCCATTTGACTCACCCTCGTGTGTATATATATATATATTGTAACGGTACAAGAGGATATGTAGTATTTCGGGTGTAGTTTGGATAGTCGTTGGGCACCAACCGAAAGTCCGTTCGGTAAAGTTCCTCTCTACCCCCTCCAAAGTCGTTACACGCCAGGTTAACTAGCTCAGTAATCCCAATGGTTGCAGGGGTCACGTCCACGTACAAAGAGGCAAACGCATTCACAGCACAAATTAAACTCAACAATTTTATTTAACACTGTAAAATAACATGTTCCTTAACTTGTAGGTAATAATTATCGGCGAAGCTATGGCTTATAACTTCCCAAGACACGATGTCAAATCACAAACGCACTGAAATTAAATAAATAATTCGCACTGATAAATTAAATTCACTTCATTTAATTTGAACTCTCCTTTAACAGGTTGTGTTGCACTAATAAAATGCGTAGCACTAATGAATTGCGTAGCACAAATACTTAATGGAAACTTACTTTGTTACTTGAAATTTGGAAGCACTAATAAATTCACAAACTAAAATTTCACTCACTGGTGCTGAATCCTGCACGGGTGTACACGTGCATTAAAATAACACTGAATTTGCAAGATTTGCTTTTGCAAATTGATTCGAAGCCTAAATTGCGAGAATTTTCACTCACAAATACTCTATGGGAATTTCAGGCTATCCAAGTCGCCTATCTAACTAAAATAACTTAATTTAACACATCCTATTCTGACAAAAACGTGTCGACATGACTTCGGTTGTTGAGAATTAGAGATGCGGCTGCAAGCTATCGCAAACGGAGGTCGATGAAGCAAGATGCATTATACACGCAGGTCAACGAAGCAAGAGAGAGATCTTCCTGGGACATGGCGTTAAGTAACTTCGTGTGCGCCGCCATGTGACGTCACGAATCCGCCGTCCACTCAGATAGCAGAACTGCTTATCTGGCCAAATAAGGGAGATTACATCATGTGAGGTGATAAGGTTAATTATCCAATGAAATTACAATGCACTTAACAATTCCAAATATGGAATGATGACCTCATGGAAATTTCCAAGAACAGGAATTTCCAAACTCAAACTAAACTAAGCTAATTTAAAGCAAAAAGAAAATTAATTCCTTTTTTTAAAAATTAAAATCCTTAATTAAATCTAACTTAAGTTCAACTAAGCTTAAATTACTCAATTGCTTAAAATACCTAAATTCCTAATATTAAATCCTAATATTTTTAATTAAAGATTTTCCTCCTAAAATCCTGACTTAAGCTAAATTAAGGTCTAAACTAAAATAAAAATCACTGACAATAACTAAAACTATCACTAACGAAGTCTTTCGCCATTAGCCTTTACAAAATAATTATTTTGAAATTATTTTTCTTAATTGACATTTCTTTTACCTCTACAATAATAATAATAATATTAAAATTCTAATATTTTAATTGTTACAATAAATCGACGTATATGAGTGTTGTCACAATATATTTGTAACCGACTACAGGAATCAACTCGAGGATATGCGAAGTGTTCAAAGAAGGCAAGGTCAAGACTGTCCATGTGCAGCTACAGTAAGGGATGACCATTGATAGATTGTTAACAGCCTGTCAGAACGTGTAACAAAATGCTACTCAGCTTCAGCTCGTGGCAACAGGGCGCAGGTTGTCAACTCCAAGTATCCTCAATCGCCTTCACTAAGGTGGCCTTTATGCACATTGATCAATGGTGTGTCCCTTTAACCACACAACACTACACTATGCCTTTGGCCTAGAAACTGGGCTGAGGAACATCATCATTGGGGACATCATGAGTGGAGTCAAGTTCTCTTCTGTGATATGTCCAGATTCAAGCTTGAGTCTGACAATCGATGAGTTCTTATCTGGAGGGAACCCCATCTCACAGAATAACCACAGAATTACTTTGCAGGAAACATCACAATATGGAGGACATGGATTAATAGTGTAGGCAGGCATAAGTATAGATGGGCATACAAACCTGTATGTCATCTGAAATGGCAGTCTGATGGCTCAGAGGTATACAGAGTGATTCAAGATTTCCCCCAAATAAATTTTAATGGGAGATAGGGAGCACTAAAACAAATTCTTTTTTGCCTACGGATGTATGTCTGCTGACTGCAACCTTCAGTGCTACAGGGCATTAATGCCTGGCCATGAAGATCACCCCGATTTAACATGTGTCACTGGGGACTCATGAAGAATCACGTGCCAAGACTCCCATTGACTCACATCAAGTCCTTGTCACAAGAATCAGGGTTACAGTAGCAAATGTTCGCTAAATTCTGGGAATCTTTAGAAATGTACGGCAATCAATGTCATGCTATATGCTGCAGCTGTCAGTGATTCGTTTCTTTTCATATAGATCTTTCAATATAAAGCTTAGACAGTGGACAGCAAGCTTGAAGAGGAAGGAATTGAGCATATGGAGTGACCAGCGTGCTCCTCGACATAAATCTCATTGAGCATGTCTGAGACGCATTGTAGCTAGACCAGTACATCTGCTGACTCTTCCTGAAGTGGAAGCCCTCATTGAGGAGTGGCAAAGATACCCCAACCCTTCTTGATAACCTCATCAATTCCATGTCACACAGGTGAGTAGTGGTCTTAGCAGTGCAAGGGGACCACACACCCTACTAGAGGTCAGTTACCACTCTCGAAAATTCATTTTTCTTGTTTTACAGGTATGCATGTTGTTCTATAGCTTATCACAGAATGTGCATTAAATTGTAATGTTGCATAAAAATCCGTTACCATGCTTTTTCTTATCCATATTACTTAACATTCTACTATATCTTACATAAAAATAATATTTTACCTCAAACAATGTCAGTCACACATGTTTTTCCTTACAATAACTCTTGCTCCCATAATGTTTTGACCAGTGTAAATCTGATGGCACCAATCCAATGGATTCGCTTATGCATTTCTATAAAATTGTAGTATATTTCACCATGTATGTGGCCTCTTCGTGACAATGTGCAAAAAAAATTCTGAGAGGTCTAATACACAGCATCAACGTGAGAAACTGCAGTCTTGTTTTGCGACTTCTGTTGTGTTAACAGGTCTCTTCATTATTCTGATAATATTCCACTTGTTGTAACTGCTTTACGCTGCTTTTGTTTCAGCAATTACAAACTAAGCATCTGTCGACAAATGACAAGTGCAGCATGTTATTGTTAATGAAAGTGTTTCAGCAAGCATTCCTAAGAGCAAGCATTTTGAGATGAGCTTAATGGATAAGATTTGTGTGCTTGACTTGCTTCATTCTGGAAATTTGGTAGGATCCAGGTAGCCTAAGTGCACAGTGAAGACGATATGCTGGAACTTAACCTCATTTCTTCCAATAGGATCAATGTTTCAGTAATCAAAGTTTCTGTTACTGCAGTAACCTGCGCTGTTAATGAATTTACTGATCATATGAAATAAAAGGAAATTTTACTTTGTTTTACCATCTAACATTTTTGATTAATTAGATTAAAGATATGAACTATAAATAACTAGATGTCAGAGAAATTTCATTTAAAAACTTTATCTTCTGTAAATGAAAATATAAAATTTCTTTTCATCTCCATTACAGCTATTTAACAAATATTGTTAATTCTTTTTGTTAGATCAATCCAAAATAATTGTGCAGAAATGTTTTCCTGCACTGCTAGAAGGATTTTTTTTTGGTAAAACCGGAGATGAGGGTACCAGCCTTCGACAAACTTTTTTTGATGGCCGCTTCCGCCTCTTGCTAAAAGGGACAACCACGGTGAATTAGGTGTATACAAACCATTAAACCTGAAAAATAAACAAAGAACAAACCTTTTACGATAATTCCAAGCATTAACACAACTCAGGAATCCACTTAAGCACTGCAACTAGTGGTCACCGAAGCGGTAAACCACCTGTCACCAATTTACCTTTCTGAACACTGCAATTGGCTTGTACCCTATTCTCCGGTTTAACCCTTTTTTTTTTAAAGGACAAGTTATTGTTAAGTTGCATAGCAACTACATCATTTAAAAATTACAAAATGATAAAATTGGATTTTTCTAATTCTTGTTTGTATCCTTTTGTTTTTAGGAGATGCTGTTCTCATATTTGAAGTTGAATTGGTCAAAATTGAAAGAAAAGATGAACTTTGAAGTCAAAGAAGTCTTAGTCTTTTAAGAAGTTATTTCTAGAGCTATGTGGATAGTAGGCTTTCTTAAAACAAAATTAAAGATTAATAAATAAATTAAATAATCAGTTTGAGATTATAAAAATAAAAAATTGTAGAGAAATCAAAAGGATAATTCGTAATGAGGCTCAATTTCTCTTCAGTCTTAATGGCTGAATAATAAAAATGACTACTTAAACAACATTTCACAATATTCATTATTAAAAAGAAAAAGTGCTTTTCTAATCATAATTCATTTTTTAATAGTCAAAGTCGATAATCTAATATAAATATAAAAGCAGCTCTCTTTAATATAAATGATAACATTCTAAAGAGTTGATCCTTATTCTAAGATAAACCTTCAATCTTGTAAAGTTTATAAGAAGTTCTTATTGAAATATTCTACTAAGAGAAAACACTTTCCACTCTTCAATCATCTGTTATTTGAATTTTTTATTGAGAACCACTTTATGCTTTTTTATTAGTTTAATGTCTTCAGTATATTTTTCAGATATATCCTCATTTCCCACTTCAATTATTTCAAATAGACTCTCATGTTAAGATTACAAATTAAAAATCATATTCTTTTTAGTTATTTTATTGGATACTGTTCTTATTCTTATATTTCTTTTCAATCCTTTTTTCTTTATTGTCATTTATAAAAGTTATGTCCTGTAATGAAGTAATATATGGTATTCTGATTTGAGCATTTTGCTCAAATTGTAAAAACAATTTTTTTTTTAGAATTTATTTGAATAACAGTCTTTTACTATATTTCTTAAATAGATTAACAAACAAAGATACAAATCAATACATTCGATAAATAAATAAATAATTGTTCCACAAACAAATGAGTGAGAGAATAAATAAAAAGGCCCGCAAATGGGTTTAACAGAAATCCTAACAGGATCAATGTACTGAGTACCTTTCTAAGCTCAGTCCTTCTAAGTTTATTTGTTTACTTATTTTGTAAGCTGAAATTCAGAAATCTTGAATCTCATCTAAAAGTTTGGGAAATTGATATATCAAATCTTATGATCTCTGAATTGGAATATTTTTATATTTCATAGCCTGATATTACATGATAATTTTTTGTATTGACTGAAGAAATACTGGATTACCTCTTGATTGAAGTAACTTTAATAATGTATCATGTTCTTATTTTACACTAGTAACTTGATTTTTGTTTTTTAACAAAATCCTAAAACAATTGAAGCAGAATTTGTTTACTTATTTCTCAGAATCATAAAACTTTAAAGTAAAAAAAAAAAAAAAAAAAAAACTTTTGCTGAAGGGTTTTAGTAAAATATTTAATGTATTAATTAAAAAGAATTTAATTTTATTTTCAGAAAAGATATTACACTTAGTGATAGTGATGTATTGAGAAAACAATTTTGTTTTAATTGAATTAATTATAGTATTTTATTTTTTAAAATAATATGAAATATTTGTGTGTGTGTGTGTTGTCAAGAAAAATATCATTTCAAAAACTTTTTTTAATTACTTTTAATAAAGATTAAATATGTAAAACAATTGCATCACTTTAGAATTGTGTATGACTTTTAAGCAAGTTTTTAAAAAAAACAAAGCAAGTAATAAGAAAACTCTTTAGTGCCCAGGAATTGTAATTAAACAACCATCTGTAAATACTCAGGATTTGTTTACAATAGCATTTGATAACATTCATGTAACAACAGTTCAACCCCAAAAGCCAAATTTCTATTCAAGCAATAAGAGTGCAAGGGATTTTTTAACTTGAGATTTATTGATGAAATGGTTAAATAATTTATCAAAGCTTATAAATTAACAGCTTTCTTTTCTAAAGTTTGTCTTCCATAATAAACAAAGTTTGTGATTTGAATATTTCTTTTGATCTCTGAGCAATGTACTGTTTCATAAATTTAATTATATATATATATTAAAAAAAAATGATCTTAATTTTTTTGGTTACATATATTTTGACTTACATATCAGCTCTAGAAAGTGTAATGTTGAGGATTTGGATAGAATTTTCTACATAAATAATTTTGTATTTTCACTTTGCTACGGAAACTAACAGATATTTCTTTGTATATATATATATTCTGTTATTTGAATCATGAAATACATTTTCAGTTTCTTAAACTGAAAGGCAATATAAAAAATTAAAGTTCATTCCTTTTTTTCCCAAGTAATGATGTGTAATGTTTTTTCTTGTTTGGTTCCTAATTTAAATTAAAAAAAAATCCAAACTTTTAAGTTCTCGATTCTGTAATACATTCCAGAATTAAAAATTTGAAGTGTTTAAAGATATGAAATACATACAACTAACTTTAATATCAGTAAAATGCTTTGTTTCATTTTAAACAATTCAGTATATCGAATGATTGTATATGAATTTACATTTTTGAATCAAATTGTAATATTTTTTTTAATAAGCCACTCATAAAGCAAATTAAACAACCTGAAAGGTTTTGAAGCTAACAAACTATTAAATAGATTTAATACACGCTGGTATTGAAATTACTGAAATGCTTCAATGCATTTTACTTCTCTCTTCTTTATAAGATGACTTTAAGTGTTTTAGTTAAACATATACTATTTCTTTTACTTGTCAATCACATGCAGTATTTGTTACATTCATATCCTTCTAATATTTTTTGCTCATTTCTTGACAGCTATTGTCAAATCACATTTATATCTTTCTTGTCGTTTGAAGTTTCTTTTCACAAGGGTTCATTTCCTATCTTGCAATAATGGGTAAATGTTTATAATAATAATAAGTACATTACAGCAAAAAAGTAACCCTATATTTTCATTAGGTTGTTTTCAGTTTTTGTAAAACAGGATTTTGGTTTCTTAGCATTAAGGCTGGTTTAAATACGTAAGATTTATTTTTAGAAATTTTTAAATCTTATATTGTATATTAACTAGTAAAATTTCATTAATTGCTACTGATTATGAATGATCTACAGAACCATAATAAAGAGATTGCTGATTGAATCTTATCAAATCAGATTGATAGCTTTAAGAAATTAAATTTGAGTTTAAAATTTTGATTGCTGAATTTTGCTTAACACAATTTTTATATTCTGGTGTTTAAAAAAAATAATAATAATGTGTGGTTTTTTGCAACACAGTTTGAAATTCTAAGTGTGTGAAAATTGTAAGAATAAAACCTACTTGAAATAAAAAAAAATATCTTCACAATTTCTTACTGATTTCGTTTTTTTGTTTTTTATTTTGTACTGGAGCAGCAGAAAAATTTTTTAGATAAAAATTGAATATTATAATTTTAATAAACTTTATGAGCACTTGACAAAAAAGATAAAACATTGTAATCATCCCTCACAGGTATTGGACCTAATGACCTGTTTGCAGTCCTAATGGATTCATTCCATCGTTTTAATGATCTTACCTGAGATTTTTTTGCCTGTTGGTCAATAATTCAAGATTTGTTTTGCCATCGACTATCAGCCAATCTCTCAACATAACTTTTCCATTTAACTCTATATATTTATGTAGGAATTCAGTTATAAACACAACATTTAATTTTAAGTAGCTTCATTAGGCTTCATGTTTAGAATTGCATATCCAAATGTTTTCCGAAATAAGATATATAAATGTAAAAAGATTTATTCTCTCTAAATCTTTTTACATTTATGTATCAGTGATATTGGTTTTTTGCTTAACACCATTGAGTCTGTGTCTGTGTGAACCATTCTCTGTGTTAGCTTGTATTATTTCAGTGTT
>JAFIDM010012231.1:76116583-76130861 GCA_023159025.1 Thereuonema tuberculata
TATTTATGTGCAGCGTTTAGTTTTCATTTCTTGATAATTTTCCTGCACATTAAATTTATTTCTTGCTATTGTAAGGAAACTTGTAATGAGAAACCTGAGTTTGTGATTCATTGATTAGCAAGCATATCCCATTCTTGATGTAATATAGAAAATGGCAAGTCAAGGTCTTATTTAAATTGAAGATGATTGTTTAATTTGTTTTTACTGTTACCAAGACAGAGAAGATGTATGGAAGAAATGGTATAGGTTTGTTGACCACTTTTTTCTCTTTGTCTTTAGAAACCTTTTACCTTTAAAGTTAACAATCTCTTAAATAATACATTCACTGAAGAGTCTCTTACTAATTCTGCTCTGATATTGAGGATAGAATGCATCATTGCTCATTAGGGACCGTGCATGTGACTGGTGCTGCCAGTGGCGGCAGAAATTGGAAATATTGTAAGGACAGCTTCTAACAATAACTTGCTAACGAAATGTTGCATGCCCATTCTTGCAAAAAATTTCAATAATGGGCAAAGGCAGCATTAATTGCTGCGTTGTTGGATGCAATAGTACTTATAAAATACAGAAAACGTTCACTTTTATTCTTTTCTTGCAAGACCATTTGAATTTTTTATTTTTATTATTTGTAAATAATCTAACTTTTTGTATAATTACATCTTTACAGAAACAAAATTTTGTATAATTACCAGTATATCTCTTTCAAATTGTTTTTTAGGCCAAATGGTTCCACCTGGGAACCAACTAAAAATTCAAAATTATGCAGTCAGCACTTCATTGGAAATGAAAAGTCAATGCACCTACTTCGTCCAAGTTATTTACCAACTATTTTTCCCAATGTATATAAACGAAAACAAGTGCCATTCTTGAGAATCGATTCGGCTATAAATTACTTTGAAAAAGATTTGTAAAAGTAGAAGGGTAACAACAAGGTATATTTTAGAAAAGGAAATATGGCTGCCGCGTCCCAACAGTTGGGACTG
Organism: Thereuonema tuberculata; assembly: GCA_023159025.1. NCBI lineage: Eukaryota > Metazoa > Arthropoda > Chilopoda > Scutigeromorpha > Scutigeridae > Thereuonema > Thereuonema tuberculata. Next base: position 76,117,567 of record JAFIDM010012231.1, read on the forward strand.
CAATAGCCGCCAATGGAGCTGTAGTCGAAATCGGCCATCTGTGCACGGTGCCTATTGATGACCTACTATTCATGATTGAAGCTCTACATGTCTTCAAAATAAAAGTTGATGTGCACTAAGCACAATTAGACAAAAACTTTGCTGATTGATAATGTGCCATATTTCTGAAAGTGGCTGAAATTGGTTAATAAGATTTAACATGATTTATTGCATTTCTCTGGCAGACTTACCTAAAAAACTTCACTTTAAACTCAGACAAGTCTCTGTTATGTTTATGTTTGTAGTTTTGCTTGAGAACACCTTATGTTTTTGGAGTGTTGGAAGAAACTCATTGTCACTTTGAGAAAACTCTTCTTTCATTTCAGTTACTAGAACACACATTGGTGACAAGCGATCTCTGTCAGTAGCGAAGTTCGTATTTGAATGAAGTGTTGCAGAGATTGATACAACTGCATTGTAGACATGTTTCACACACTTAGATCACAGTATGCAGTGGGTATGCATTTCCCTCTGCATTGATCAGCATGGAACAGTTGATCACACCAACATCCAGCATCACTCTGATCTTGGCTTGTAAAGAATCTATCAAGGCTCATCTCATTCAGCTCATCTACCTTCCTCAGATAGTTTCTCACAACCTTACATGTGATTGTTTGAACACTAATTTTGTAGCATTTCTTGAACTTGTAGCCCCAACATTCAGTTGCTTTAAAATTGAATCTATTATCTGGATCCATTGTCCACATTCGCATTATGGATCAGGCTGCAGATTCTTCTTATTCCTTGAAATAGCAAAAAAACTTTCACATTGATTTCTACCATTGTCACAAAAGGAGAGAGGAAGAAGTCCCTGTTTTTATTGGTTTGGGAGATTGGACTATTAAGTGATTAAGTGACTATTAGCAGTGATGGTTGTGTAAGACATGTTTCGTCTTTCACCTTCAGATTGCCATTACAATAAAACAGGTAAGTGCTTTTCTTTTTCTCTACAGAACTGCTCCTTTCTTACTACTTATAGGACGTCTAAGGTTTGGCGGTTAGGCAGAACTGTTGCTTCTTGCTTGGTTTATCAGAAGAATACTTTCAATGGAACTTGGTTGTGATCGTAGACCTACAGGCTCTTCTTTCTCATCTCCAAAAGTGTCAGGGGACCCATTGAGAACATCAGTATTGAGACAAACCAGAGACGCGTACCTGTCAAGAACAATATAGTCATTGAGGAGTAAAAGCTTCCAAATTTTCCATAGTTGGAGTTTCATCAGATATGCGAAACTTTTTACTAAAAGAGCAACGATTTTGGATTCGTTTCTGAAACGAAAACAAGAAATTGAGCATTTTACGATGTTTATCATAAAGCCATCTCTCAAGGCTATTGTCAGCACTTTAAAGATTACTTCCCATTGAATTCTGAAGTAATCTTTACTAGTGAAAAGCAGGAGAGAAAGTGATTTACATGTAGATGGGCAGGTCTTCCCCCTTTTGACTGTGAACTACTCTCTCTATGTCGGTGGGCAGCCAAGATTTTGCAAATGACATACAGGTATTTACACTATGAAGAAAAATTTCCAATTGGTGTTTTTTACTTTGCGACTTGACTTTTTTGAAGGTTTCTTTGTGAGACCAATATAATATAGAATAATTATTTTTCTTACGAGTTTTAAAAAGCATAATGGGTTTCGGGAAATAAGGTACGTATTGTGATGATTTTTATACTTATAGTTATATTTGTATTTATTCCATGTATTTTATCCTATTTATCTTTGTGTTCTAATCAATCATAATTCAATCCAGTGTAAATTTTAAATTCTAAACCGGTAACGGTCAAATTCTGTTGTTTATTTTCAAATTCTCAAACAGCTGTTGTGCTCCCATAATTTCCCGTAATTTAAATCTACAGTTAAAATTCAGTTACTAATCACGTTATTTAAACTCCCCCAATGAACTGTTAAGCACAACAGCCAATGACAAATCAATGTACATAGCCTATTTAAACTGATGCTCTACCGAAAATAGAGAGATCTGTACAGTTGAGTTCAGATCCAGCTTAGACTCAGTCTACAGTCCTTTCCCGAACCAGAGGCCAGAATTATTTCACCACAATATATTAAAGAAGTGAGAACAATTCTGTACAGATTCTGTAAAGGACATATGATGAGGCTGAAAGGATATAAAATTTAAAGGTTTATCACATACTTTCATCAACTTGAAATTAAATGCATGATAATAACGTCTATGTGAAAGGTCTAAGTGACGATGTAAGTTCAAAAATCATTCTTCTTAGAATAATTATTAAAGAGAACCCTTTATTTTTATTGTTTCCTTAATTCTAGATATCTTTTCTAAAGATTATACAAAAATGTTATGTACAAACAAAGACATTAATAGATTCCTAATAAATTCCCTTTGCTACTTTTACTTAGTTACTTTTCTTTTGTCATCTCACCACTTCCCCTGTCTGACATTCCTGTCTCAAAATGGTTCCGTCATCCAGAAATTAAGTCACTATCGTTAATAACAACTGTTCTTTTTTCCCCCTGTGAAGTAGAGACTTTAAAGTTATTCATTCCTAGGTAAAAATTGAGGAATGAGAGATTTTGGTATCTTGCAAATAAATTGAATCCTGGAATCCAAGAGGGGCCCAACTCCAATTTATTGTGAAAGTGAGTTATGGGTGGCATGCCATTATTGCCGTTGCTGCGCATCTATGTACCAAAAAGATAGGCCCTACTCTAATATTTAACCACAGTAAAGTGATGCGGATTCAAAAAGAGACCCAACTCCTGGCGCTTGGACCTCTATTGTAATCTGGTAGGTAGTTTTTCTATTTAAGCTAGGGAAAACCCTGATACTGAAATGTTATGTTTTGATTTTATGCAAAATATACCATATACCATATCCACATCTTTCTATTGGGGAGGTGTTTTTTTTAAGGCAATTGTGGCTATATAACTTTTGTGTTTATAGTGGAAAGACTGGTAAATCCACTATGTACATGTGGCCTGAAACAGAGGCCAAACTAGAAGCTAATGAAATGCTAAGTTGTCTGAATGACCATTTGAGTGCAAAGGTAGATCCAGAAGTTAAAAACCTGTACATATTTAGTGATGGGGCTGCAGGACAAAATTAAAATCAGAACATGGTAGCATTTTGGTCTACACTGATCAAGTTGGGGCATTTTAAAAAGATTGTTCATTTCTTCCCTATAAGAGGACATAGCTTCCTTCCCTGTGACAGTCAAGTTTGGTGTCATAGAAAGGATGAAAATAAAATAGGAGGAAGTTCAACATTATAAAGAAAGGGTGGACATGGTCCGTGAAAAGTTTGATGTTAGAGTCATGTCAGGAAAGGATATAAGAGATTATAAGAATCACTTCCTTCAATACTTTAAGAAGTCTGCAACAAAGAATGGACAAAAGTTCAAAATTTCAGATTATAAAGTATTTCAGTACAAGTTAAATCATGAAAATGAGATTGCAGTTTCACAAACCATGTCCAATATTATATATTGTTACCAGGCGTTTTGTCCGCTCCCCCTTTCGCGACGTCGACTCGACCTTCCCTGCATACCTCGGCCGAGTCGACCTGTCCTCAGCCTCGTTTGCAGCATCCTACGCCTATAAAACAAGGCGCAGAACGCCTGAACAGCTACTCGTCTTGGGGCAGCAGCCCATCCAGGTCTCCCGTTGGAACAGAGTGCAGTATCTCGTCTTGGGGCAGCAGCCCAGCCAGGTCTCCAGTTGGAGTAGCAGATAGGATCTCGTCTTTGGGCAGGAGCCCATTCGGAGGATCACCAGTTGGTGCAGATCATAGGAGTTCGTCTCGGCGGCAGGAGCCGCAAAGGTCTCTTTTGGGAAGAGAACACAGCAGAACGTCTTGGGGCAACCGCCCAACAGGAAGGATCCCACTGAGGAGATCCAGTAGCGGAACGACAGATAAAGGATCTCCGTGGAGAAGAGAAGAGAGCGGAACGTCGAAGGACCACCGCCCTTACAGAGGATCTCCGTTAGGAACGGAGGATACGAGAACGAAGTGGGACAACTGCCCATTCAGAGGATACCCGTTGGAAGGAGAAGAAACGTCCTTACCGAGGGTCAAAGCCGAATCGTCGGCGTGACGTGCAGCTCACGGAAGAATCCCAACCGGGAGAAGGCAGTATCGTTTTGGCACCCGAGTGGGGATTCGGTAGCATCGTTTGGCGCCAGTTCAAGAGACGGTATCCCGCAGTGTATTTGGAAGAGGTCCCGCCAGTATTCCCAACCGGGACGGAGAAGATTACATCTGTAAGTCTGGCTACCGAAGAGGTTCCAGTAGTGTTGGACGGCATCGGGACAAGTCAACCCCTTGCCGTGTGAAGAAGTTTCTTCGCCGCAGAGTACCGAAGAGGTTCGGCGTTAGACCTTAGACGTCGGGGATCGATTACAGTGACCAGCCTAAAAGAAGTCCAGTCATCCTGGACCTATCCGGACGTCCCGTCAACGGAAGGAAGACAACGCAGTCGACATCCCATGTGGAGGAAGATAACCCTGAGGGATCGAGGACTCGATATTCTCTTTCGTTATTAACTGTAATTTATCCTAACCGAGTTAATAAAGACTCTGTAATTTTAGAACCTTTTGTGTTCAAGTCGCATTCCGTTACCCCGCTACCGTCCATTTGTGCTCGACACAAAACACGGTAGCAATATCAATATTTTAGGTTGATTAAACGAAATGGTAAACCAGATTTTTCCCAAAGTACCTTTGTACCCAAAACCTGACTAGTGAAGCCTGCTAAAATTAAAGATTTAAATACAATAAAAAAGCACTTGAGACAAGATATAATCTCTTATATAGAATCACTGCAGTCATGAGAAACCTTGTTAAATGTTAATTTATAGCAAATGTAATGTAATCACTGTGTTAGTTTGGAACATTATAATGTAATTTGCATTTTTGTTTGAAAATAAACACAAGAAAACCTTTAAAGCTACTCAGTATGGTGTTATATTATACAAGTTGTATCTGAAAGCTGTGGATTCCAAGAGGGGCCCAATATTTAACCACTTTGAAAATTTATTACTGGTGAAATATAATTAGTAAAATCTTGTAGTAAACGTCATGATAAGACAGTATGAAGATGTACTTAAGATAAAAAAAATCAGATGATCAGAAGTATTTTTGTAGTAACAGCAAACATTTTGTCAATTTCCCAAAATATTTGTTTCATGGACTTGGGCCCTTCTTGCATTGCGGGATTCATTTGATTCATGCACTTTATTGTTTCCAATTTAATAAAATATACTTTAAACTATCTCATCTTTTTTGCTATATTTCATCCAGAGACTTCCTGAGGCTTCTTTTTGAAAATTAATAATACGTAGATTCCAATTTTAAATAATTACAAATATTTCCATACGACTTTCCCTTAAACCAATTTACAGACATTTTATGACGTCTTTGTTTTAAACAATTTATAAAAATTTCCAACAATTTCATGTGAATTTAGCTTTTTTTTAATACTTTTTTAAAATATTAAAAAACATTTCTATTGAACATTTATTCACTTGCAAACCTTTTGCCTTATTTATGCAATTAAAACTGTTTATAACAAGTGTCTCTGTAATCAGTCTTGTTTCTCTGTCTTTTATCTGATGTTATTGGGTCCGGGTTGTGTTTTTCCGAAAGGTAATGATCTGCCCAGTCGGAAATATATCGTTTATTGTTCTTGAATGCTTTTACGTGTTCCCTAAACCTGTCTTTGATGGTCCTACCCGTGCTTCCAAAATATATCACCAAAAAGTGACTTAATTTCTGGATGACGGATCCATTTTGAGACAGAAATGGCAGGCAGGGGAAGTGATGAGATGACAAAAGAAAAGTAACTCCATGATATAGCAAAGGGAATTTATTAGGAATCTATTAATATTATGAAATTATCTTTGTTTGTACATAACATTTTTGTATAATCTTTTTTTTTTTAATGTATTTTAATGTAAATAATGTATTTTTAGAAAAGACAACTAGAAATTAAGGAAACAATAAAAATAAAGGGTTCTCTTTAATAATTATTCTAAGAAGAATGATTTTTGAACTTACATAGTCACTTAGACCTTTCACATAGATAGGCATTTTTCTTCAAAGTATATGAAAGTATTTTGATAAATTCCCAAGTTGTATAATTCAGCGTCAAGGAAGCGGTGCAGATGTGTAAAGAGCATCATCAACAAGATCGGAGAGAAATTTTGGCTTCTGTTCCCTCACTTGAGAGATACTATTTCACTAAACTGAATTGCCAAAGAGTTAGAGACACCTACCTAATAACATAACAATGACCCAAATAGTAGTCACTATGCGAAATGAAGTGAATTCGACAAGTTGCTGGAGTCATTGCGTGCATATATTCTGCCAGATGTGTTTATGACTGTCTTTAACACAGTTGTGTTTGTAAGGTGTTGCTGCAGGGCATTGTGTGGTCTACAAGCCCATACGTGTTCAATGGGGATACAGTTCTGGTGAGCTTGGGAACCTCGGGAGTAGCTGGAAGTCCGTAGAGTGTTCACTGAACCAGTTATGTGTCACCTGTGCACAATGTAGAGTTGCGTTATCCTTCTGGGACACACCATCCCCAGTTCAGAACATGGCTAGCATAAAGGGGTGCAAATGTCTGCAACAAGATCTGTGTACATTGCACCTGTCAATACAGACTCCAGGCCCATGAACGTAACGCACCCCACACAATCACAGAGCCAGCTCTAGCTTGCACAACACCTTGCTGGGAAGAGGGATCCATTGTCTCATATGGTCTCCTCAACACACAGACTCAACCATCTGCTCAAAATCCTAATTCATCAAACCAGAAGACACAGAACCAGTGATCCACAGGTATTCTCTTGTCCAGGGGAGGTGCATTACCAAATGCTGGATGTCAACAATGGAAGCCGTGTTGGTCGACGACTACCAAATCCTACGGAATGCATGTTCGCTGTATATCGTATTGACTGGTGGGTTGAGAAGAACCAGGTTTGAATTGATTTGACATAATGTTGCCCTGCGTTGAGTGTCCTGTTTTTTGAGACACCTAGTACGTCTTAGTTTTGACGTTCCATCTGTCATGAATTCACATGTTCCTCTTATACTCTTCCTACTGTAGCCCACGAAAATCCAAGAGCATTGGCCACCTGATAGATGGAGTGCCCAATTCATCTGGCCCATACAATTTGCCCAATGATCAAATAGTGGCAAAACCTGAGCACGTCCAGTACCTATCACAAATACCTTACCTCTCAATGGGCACGACTCTTATCCCTTATGTAGGAAACCAGAAATCGTTATCAGGCTGCGGTCAATTATAGTGGGGTTACGAGCTGGAAACATCCCGCTTACTGCTATCTCTAATATTTTGGCACCTCAGTTTATGATGCTGTCCACAAGTTATCGTGTATTTCCAAATTGTTCCAAAAGTTAGTTTACAAAGACTTTCTAGAAATCCGTTGTTTTATTTAGAATATTTCAACTATATAGATATTGAACATTATAAAAATTTAATACTTAGAATTACAATTAAGCATTCTATTCCTCGCCATCAATCGTGTTCTTCAGCAATTCTCTTGGACAGTCAGCAAAATTAAGGGATTTTTTTGTGAATTGTGCACCATACGTTTAGTAGGAGTTTGTCTATTGTCGACTATTATTAGCATTAGTTTAATTATGTAAATTCTTCTCTTACATTTAACCTCATATATCAGTTATAAAAAGAGTCGAAACTGACCGAATGTGCCAGCTTTCAGTTGATGGCATTCTACTAAGATAAAAAGAGTGAAATGAGCTAATACAAGAGTTTTCAATCCGACCCCGAAGTTTTCATAAATATCAAATTAAATGAATGAAATAGAACATAATTTTCTTGGCTATCCAGATGATGCCACATCTTGCAAGAAAAGTTTCTTGCTGAACTTTCGTCCTAAGTTCAGAAATATCTTCAGAGTTTGAGATACTTTTCTATATTGGCTTCTTCTTCCTCAGGCTTTCTTAGGCTGGGATTATATTTAGGGATTGCTAGTAAGTACCTTGGATGTGTGAGAGATTATTGGATTATGGGTGGCTCCTGAGGGTTTCTGAAACTCCCAGAATTTAAACTTGTCGACTGTGTTATATCATAGATGGTCTATCAATACTTTTGTAAATTCTTCAGTATTGGTAATCAGATTCTTGGTGTTGGATAGCTGTCTTTTCTTTGAAATTCTGAGGTGTCTTGATTATTTCTATTCTTCTCATCTTATCCTAGGATAGCATCTGTATCCTCGAGCGAAGATTGAATATTCATCAAACTTGATAACATGATTCCTTCTTTCAGAAAAATACTTTAATATTTAACATTAAATCTTACTTTGTCTCTTCTTCACTCCTAATTAAATTATCACAGTCTTTTGTGAAATTCTTCTCTGAGATTAGTTGCAGAAATTTAGAGATTTTTTTTCTGAAATATTTTAAACTAGGAACGTTTTGGAATTCCAATCTTTTAAGCATCTTAAGACTGATCGGTTTTATGTTATTTGGCATTTTTATAATCTTAACCTAATCCTCATAAAGCATTGAATACACTGAACAAAGGTAGCATATCTTATAAATCTTTGAGGGATAGAGGAGTGGTTCCTACAATTCTAAAAATTAAAAAAATACAATATTTATGTACTCACTTTTATTTTAACCCAAATATTTAACTACAAACTAATGCATGTTTCAAACTGTTAAATTCTTATAACAGTTATAACTCTTATTCTTGAAAGAACATGAGTGCAATTCAAATTGTAATTTTCTATTAACTTTAATTCATTTTTTGTATTCTTTTTCTAGTGATTTTCTCTTTATTAGTTTTTGCATAACATGGCATCCAATAAATAATATAAGGAGAAGGATCCATTGGTGTGACACAATATGATTTCATTTCTATGACGTAAATTATATTTGTCGTTATTTTCGTCGTAACGTGTAGAAGTGAGAATTTTTTGTGAAGCTTGAAGCGAAAATGCTTATCCTCATTTCGGTAAATTTATTACAATGCTTTTCTGCATTAATCCATGTGAAGAGAAAAGATACAATATCATACCTTCTATGAATTATCCTTTGTCTTTTCATTTAACAAAATTATAAAAAGTACGATTCTTGTCTTCCGGCCACTTTCAACCCCCATCCTCTCTATCTATAGCAATTTCACCTAAAATCTATATTTTCTTACAATCTTTGACATAATACACTCTTTGACAGAAAACAAAAATATTGATGCATCTCAACGTAAGTACCACATCATAATGAAAGTCTACACGTAGAATGTCAGAGAAGAGATAAAGAGTTTTTATCGAATCATAGCAAAAAAAAAAAAAGGACTTTTATTTATGAAGATTTTTAGCATAAAATCTGACAGTTTATTACCGTAAGACAGACACTTCTGACTACCATGCAAGAGTATCATGAAGTCAAACACAATTTCTATGTTGTTCTTTGCTCGGAGTGTTTTGTAATTGTTACATAACCATTCCTGATATTCCCTGGTGATTTCACTAACTTATCCTAGAAATGCTCGATTTGGAGACATGGATGGATAAGGATGGATTTCAGTAGTAAGGTGGCATTTTTACGATGGGCGAGCCATATGTGGGTGGACTTTATCGTGATGGAAAATGGCTCCTTGCATACATAACATGAAAGGCAATTTGATGATCGCAGATCTCCTGAAGTATTTTTGATTTATTAATATCTACTATTTTTAAAACCAGCAATTGTGGAGATGACCATTAACGTTCAAAATGTGTTGTTCTATAACTACATCTGGATATGAACACTGTTTTACAATTCTTCTTTGTAGATAATGGTCATTGTTATTGAGAAAACATTGCACTTCAGATATTGAGCCATGTGATAGATTAAATTTGTTTTTAAATATTTTATTAAAAATAAAGAAATATCCCCAATTTTAAGCAGAAAATCACCCCCACGCTTTGCTCCATCTTGACCATGGAATCCAAAGTGGTCATAAAAAATTTAAAAATCCGAAAATTTTTCCTCACTTTTTAGAAAAATATTCCTGTTGATTATCTTTTTTTGCATCTTCTTTCAGTCCCCGATCTTCTCTTGCTGAATCTAACTGTGCCTGATGCAGCATACAAATAAAAACTTTTATAAATCCGAAAATTGTTCTAGATGTTTTTGAGAAGGTAGGAGACATTTTCCTTTGATCTCTATATCCGATTCCATGTCCATATGACCATTTACATAACAGTGTGCAATGTAAAAGCTTGGCGACAAAGTTTCAACATTCTATAATGTTTCCACATCTTTGTGAAATGGGCGAGAAGACATTTTTCCATTCCTTCTCGGTCCTGCGACTTCATATCGACCTTCTCCTGAAGCCAAAGCTAAATGTATCCCACATGTACGGAAAAGCAATATCTTGATCTTGTGGGCTTATCTGCAATCGTCCATGTGTTACAGAAAAGTAACACATTGTAAACTTTCAAATTAGGGAAGAAATAAACGAAGGATACTGCGTAAATGAAAAATAATAAAAAAAACCTGTGACCATGTTATTCTACGGTGCTAGACAATCACTGTACTAAATTTGTTCAAAAGTTTCGGAGCTGTAAAAGGATCAGATAAAACAACCATACATTGACTTTTGCAAGATTATTACTGTATTCATATTAGTTTCGTACTAGTTTCGTATTGTTTATAATATATCAATCAATTATAAATAAAGAAGATTTTCGGAGCCTAAAATTTAGATTGCTCGAATACAGACACATGAATCAATTCATGCATGAATCATGAGAAGTAAAAAATTAATGCATTAATTCAAACGTAATGTTTTAAAAGCAAGTTTTACTGAATAGCTGAAGTTTGGTATTTACGAGTTACATGCATTTATACATTTATAAGTCTCATATATACATTTATGTCTCATAAAACTATGCTCTTTGATAGCTCAAGGAATAGCGTAAACAGATTACCGCTAAGCAAAGTCTATAAATATTTATTTAAATTTATTTGGATTTGTTAAACGCTTTTGAGGATCGATTCTTTAATTCAGCTTCTATCGAAATATAATTATAAATATTTCATTACGTGAAACAGAGTGATTATGATTGTTGTTAATGAAAACTAGAAATTATATTTTAATTGTTCTGTTCATTATGTTGGATCGAAATCGCGTCCGGAGAAATGTATTTGATTTCCAGCACTAAGCAGATATTAAGTAATTGTTTTCTTTTTCATCTGCCACCGTTCAACTGTCTGCTCTTATGAACGTCAGCCATCTAACAAATAAGAACAAAATGCGGCAGAGAAATGAGATAAATGGTGTCAGGGTTCTACTAACCTATCAAAATTAATTTCATTTTCATCCGTTATTTGTCTGTCTCCTTCCGTTCTTCCATTCCATTACAATGCTGTATCTCAAAGAAAATGTAATAAAAGGATGTAGTAAATTGTTTTCTTATAAATACCATTTCGTAAATAACTCTTAATATAACTCTTTCGTATATGTCTCTTGTCTTAAGTGGGTTCTTCTGCCTGAGGAACTGATAAGATTAAAAATATGTTTTAAATCAATTATTGTGAATAATTTTTACCCAATCACGAGACTTAGTAAAATTTCATATTTTTTTTTTATTTTCTTTTTGAAAAAACGAACAAATAAACTAGGATTTTCAGATTATTAGATCTGTTAACTGAAATAAGTTTTCGATTTAATTGTAAACGATTTTAAATTCTTTTTAAAAAAATTACGTTTTGATACCCTTTTAAAAGATTTTTGCTTTGTTTTTGTAGAATGTTATGTTTCTGAATTTTTGGGTATTTCACATTGTAATACTGTAACACTGATCAGATCAACTAAGGAGAAAGGTCCTTTAGACAAAATGATTGTTAGGTGTGACCGTAATTTCATTTTGTGTTCTATATATTCTTATAATTCTAATAAATTGAATAACTGTTTGGATGCAAAAAGCCTAATAAGAATTTTCCGCTAGTGGAGCCCAATTACATGTAAATTAAAAAATCAAAAACCTGCAGATTAGCCTAGTCATTTATCAAACATGCTTAATACAAGACAAATTGAAGTCTGGAATACTAACTGACACCGCTCGAGTTATTATAGCTTCTTCTTCTTTTGGCATTACAGTCCTTAGCCTCCTCCACAACATTAGCCCACTGTTTCCTATCTTTTGCTACACGTCTCCAACTTTTAACTTTCATTACCCTGAGATCTCCCTCAACTTCATCTAACCATCTAGATCTGCGCCTTCCTGTTGTTCGCCTTCCTTCAATCCTCCCATACAAAACCTTCTTGGTTACCTTTTCGTCTTCCATTCTTTCTACATGGCCTATCCATTCTCGCTTTCTTGATGTCGATTACTGTATCTGGTTTCGGAAGTGAGGAATTGTATTGTTTTTGGAATATTAACAATTCTTGTTCAATTTGCTTTTGAGCAAGCCATAGGATGTTGGAGGTTGAATATTATTAACATTTCAAAATATCTTTACCTTTATCCGGTAAAACTAACAGTTCTCTATGAAAGATTACACTGTGATGTAGGACTCGGAAGGTCATCGAAGGCAAATTTCCATGAACTGATGCCACAATCTTCATTATTTAGGTAAAATCGGGAGTTTTCACTGAAGACAACATGCTTTCACTTCTTTATTCCAGAAATCAGAGTATTAATATTTGTTTCCAATACTTTTTTACAAAAATATAAGTAGTAGTAAATGGTGGTTTGTCATTCAGTTATTTATAAAGCTGATGAGAAAAAAAAATCTACAGTAAGATGGTCAATTAAAAACATCTGATTAGATTAATGTTTTACAGCAAAGAGATTACTGCGTGCCTTTGGAGAATATGTGATAGCATTTCCTTTTTATAATAACTCAAGCAAAAATCAAAGATTATGTAAATATCTTTTTTATTTCTTATAAAGGAATATACGAATTCACAACTTTTGAAACCAAAATAATGGGAAGTATTGCATTAATATTGCTCCAACACGAATTCACATGAATAAAACATGAACATACATGATTTAAATGAAGGATTGGTTATATAATTAAATATTTAATCAAGGACAAGGTAAATGCGTTTTCTTTAAATATATAATAAATATGGGAAGAAGATACAGAAATATATGCAGGAATAATAATACAAGAATAAGTACAATAAAGAAATGACAGTTGCAATTAACAGTAACTTTAATTTAACTGTAGAGATGAATTTTACCATGCGCTTAAAATAAGAATAAAATAGCGACGCCGACGCACTTTGTCATA
>JAFIDM010012231.1:76131361-76185362 GCA_023159025.1 Thereuonema tuberculata
TAAAAATACAACTAGTTTCGGCCCCTAAGTAATTAGGGCCTTCTTCCAGTAAAAGTGAAATAAAGGAAAAAACACGTTTATATAGTAGGCAAATTAATGAAGTTGGAAAAAGTAAAATTTATTTGCCTACTAAATAAATGTGTTTTTTCCTTTATTTCACTTTCACCGGAAGAAGGCCCTAATTACTTAGGGGCCGAAACTAGTTGTATTTTTAATGAATTTTTATATATTTTAATTTTTAACCTATGACAAAGTGCATTGGCGTCGCTATTTTATTTTAATTTAACTGCATAAAGAAAAATAATATACGGTTTCATTTTTTATATTTCATTAAGTTCAAGAATTTAGAAACTGAAGGATAATCAAGTAACTTATATTTTAATGTTTGTATCCTCCGTATTATTGGTTAAATTTAGGTAAGTGGTTTACATGACTAACAATGTGAAACATAATATAATAAAACAAGTGAAAAAAACCAGATAAGAAATAAGCAATTTCAGAATTATTCAGAAAAGAGTTGCCCACTATTAAAGGAAATAAAAATAATTTGAATTAATATAAAATTAGTGTTTGTTTTGTTTTCGTTTTATTCTTTTATTTCAATAAATAAATAAATAAATAAATAAATAAATTACAAAGCCGAACAATGAGAAAGCCAAGTGATTATTGTCAGTTATGTTTTATTGGAGTTACTTAAGTCGTGGTTTTAAACTGATTTCCTTTTTTTCTTAGTTTAAGAATTCTTTCTACCAACATAGATATTTCTTTTAATTTTGGCATTGTTCTGGTTTTTTTTTTTTTTTTTTGTTTTTTTGTTTTACCACAAAATACTGTCAAAGTCAGTATTTCCTTCTACATAGAAAAGTAAAGTGGTTGAATTGCGGGAAAAAATTAAATCGAACCTATGTCTCTTCTTAATTCGAAATAGTATGTTAATAGGAAATAGGTGAAATTTGTAATCTATGAAAACATTTGAATCTTCATTCTTCAGCTATAATTGAATTCTATTTCTTCGTTCAAAATTTTATTTTTAATTATGTGATTGAATCAAACTACTTACTAAATCTTTAGGTAAAAGAATCAAAACACTTTAATAAATGAAAATATTTTAGTATGTTTAAGTTCTTATAAAAAAAGTTTATCTCATAACAAACGTATCATAATAGATAGATCAGTTTCGGAGACAAAAACTCCATTACAAATCAGGAAATTTAATTGTTACTTTTTTAAGCTCTTTCTTTTAACATTAATAATAAAACTGATCAACTCAATGTTTTCGTGAATTACTTACTATTATTAAAATTATGAAATCTACCGATTACTGGTAAATGCTGCCTCATCTATTTTACATATAACATTTTTATAACAAAATGCTTTAATAACTTATCATTTATTAATTGAAACCTTTCAGTATTTGCAAGAAATTTAGTGTGTGTAGTTGACTCGAAATGTTTATAATTGAAATTCAGACTTAAATATTTTAAAAAGGTTTCGAATACAATTTGAAAAAGACATTTTAAGATTTTGAGCACAAATTTGTGTGTAAACTAACAAGAAACAAACAAAAGCTATAAATTTATAAAATTTAAAACAGAATCATTAATAAATAAAAATATCAAATGATTTGAAAACATCTGCTACTTTGCTTTTCTTTTTATATAAAATTTTTTTATTTACATGCGTTGCACAAAAACATAAGGATAAAAGCGTCTGAAATATAAGATTATTAAATATTAAAAACAGAAAAACATGGGAATAAAAAGAACTGAAATTTATCTGAATTACTAAATAAGCTTAGAAGCAACAGCTTATAATAAGGATTAGTAAATAAGAAAAATAAATTTTAGATAACAAAATTACAATGTTTTAATAAACATTATTCAAGTAAACATTCTAAAACAAAAATAAAAAGGTGAAAACTACAGCTTTTAGAAATCAACTTTATAGCTTGATTTCTAATAGCTTTAAAGAAATTAATAAAGTTCATTATATGAAATCGATGTTACAGAAAAACAAATTATACAGATTATGCAGAAAAACACATTTTCAGTTGAAGGAACATAGAAAAAACATCAGATTTACGTTTAGAGAATAAGTATTTGTAAATCGACGTTTTATTAGTTATAGTCTTTTTCAAATTTCTGAAATCATTATTAAATGTAGTAATATGAATGCATCTTTATTCTAGTAGATCATCACAGTAACGAATTTCACTGCTGCAATGACAAAATAAACAGACATCAAAGCCATTGTTAATCACTTAATAACAGCTTTCAGAAACTTAAAACCGATAGTAGCCTTAGTTTTCGGAAGTTTTTTTTTTTTGACTCAATTGTAGTATTGGAGAGAACTTTGGAAACTTAAAGGTTTTTATAGTTAGCAGTCCAGTACAAAATGATAAAAAAAAAAGCCTATTTAGAAAGCATGGATGATGTTTTCTTTTATTTATATATTTCTTACAAGGAAACGATAAATCACCATCAGTTTTTGGGATAAGCCATTATTCTGATCAAACAATTCATTTTAAAACATTCTGTAACAAATAATACTTATTTTAAGAAAATATTTTCTTTTTTCTCGTTTGAAAAATGAAACGTAATTTAAATTTCTATTATTGAGAAGCCTTTAGTGCGAAAATCACAGCTTCGGAAGTTATAAAATACATTAATTGTAAAACTAAATGGGAAAGACAATTCTGATTTTCAAGAGCAAAAACTAAACAACGATTTGTTCGAACCCAAAGGGTTCAATCTTATTTAAAACGATTCAGTTTTGATCCACATCAGTCCGTTAAATCTGCACTTGATTGATTGCTTGTTTTAATGTTGCAAAAGTATTTTTGGCTAAGCTACACAAAAGGTAATGTGAGTCCTTTCATGAACGTTTAGACTATTTCAATTAACTGAAAGAATGGATAATCTGATTCAGTGCTACTTCGGAATGAGTATTTTAGTCTTATTAAACAATTTTCTGCTTTATTTTCTTTAAAATTAATTGTTTTGAAAAGCATATATTTTTGAATTGAATTATCTTTTAATCTATATTTTAAAAATATTTTTAAAATATCTTTACAACGTAATATGAATAATGATTTTATGAAAAAAGAATATAATTTAAGTCAATGGGTGAGACTAAGTTGTTTACTAAATGACATCCTAGAACAGCTGTTTCACGCTAATATGGCTATCATCAGCTAGGAGCAGTCACCAGTAAAAAAACAGGTCTCGATACACAGGCCTATAGGAAACATCGATGTGGAGCCTGGAAAGCTATGCGCAATCTGATTTTTTAAATATCTGAACGGCCGCATGTAGCGCGCACATGAAATTCTTGCCAGTTATCGTTTGGCCGAGTTTTTTATTGTTTATTTTAACTTTCCAGGCTCCACATTGATTCCAACGATATTTTCTATAAGCCTGTGGATCGAGATCTGGTTTTTTTATTGGTGACTGCTCCTAGTTGATGATCGCCATATTAGCGTGAAACAGCTGTACTAGGATGTCTTTTAGTAAACAATTTGGTCTCACCCTTTATTAATATTTACATGCGCAATCTGATTTTTTATGCGCTAAAGAAATTCATAGCGACCGCGTGTAGCGTGAATTTTCTCGCCAGTTATCCTTTTGGCGAGTTTTTTATTATTTATTTTAGCTTTCCAGATGATATAATTAAAGATATACCATAAGGAAAAATGTGATACTTCCATGAATGGAAAAAAAAGTATTAACTGTATAATATTAGAAAGCAAACTTCCTGTGCTTGCTTTTAACGCTAGCCACAAAATGATTTTTTAAGAGCTTTAGATGAGAAAGATAATTTTTTTTTACTTGTATCTTATATTTCAAAGAGGATACCTATCCAGAAGATACATTATCTAGGTCTGGTCTTCATAATTCGTTTTATTATAAATATTTAATATTCTTGTGATAAAAATGAGAGAAATCTCTTTATTCAAAGTATCGAATTTGGAAAAAAAAAATACACCAAGAAACTTAAAAAGAATTAAGTATCATAATAGTTAATAAATTATATGTTGGATCAACCTATTCTGAAGTTAAGTGAAAGTGTTCCACTACAGACCTATGTGGGGTCGCGGGAGGTAAGGGTACCCATTCTACAGAGGGCTGGGCAGACCCTAGGACCCTTTGAAGGAGAATAGAACATGGGAAAATCCTCGCCCTCCGCCGAGACAGGGAATCGAACCCGTCGCCTCCGACCGGCAGCCAAGCTCCATTACCAGTCGGCTACTGGGCCTATATGACCTGTTTTTAGATCACATTATTGTTAGACAAAATGTTCAATATTCTTTCGTCAAACTTTCACGATAATTTTTTTCTACTTTTGTAATAAATGTTATATAAAATCATGTTCAAATAAAATTCAGAAATATCGTAATCGTTACAAACGATAAGCAAATTAATCAAAACTTATGTATTTAATATTTATAAACTCTTTTGAATTGTTAATTATTTTAATTGTTAATTATTTTAATTCACACTTGAGCAAGATACTTTGTAAAAAAATTAATATTTTTGAAAATGAAAATCTATTAATTAACTAGAAAAAAAAAAGCATAAAAAGCTAATGCATAAAATTAAGGGCGACCCATTAAAAGCCACGCGGATAGTGAACGTGTACATAATCAATTTCAAACAAAAGACAACGAAAAATTTTAATTGCATAAACAAGGAATCTCCGAAATAAAAAAAAAAAAAAAATATGTATTCAATGCAGGGATTCGAACTCACAACCTTCTGATTCCAGCACTCTATCTGGTATACTACTCCAATTTCCTTGAAAATAGAATGATAAGTAGCCTATTTAAAATACAAAACACAAAATAGAAAAAAAAAACAAAAACAAAACTCAACTCAAAAACCTTAAAACTCAGAGTATGCCGAAATTATTTGCAGAAAAGAAAAAGAATTACTCCATTCCTACGGTGTACGGACCTCTGAGCACGATGGTGAAGTCCGTTTCCCGATCCGACCTTCCGTTCGAGAGTTATTAGGGAGAACAGACACCGGCAGATAGGAAAACGCAATAGCACCCATACGGATTGCTAAAAATGCTAAAATTCACATAAACAGTCCATTACTTTCGAATTTATGAAAATATTTTTCAAGAATTCGCAAAAAATGATTTCTAATGTGAATATTAGCATTTTCAGTTAATATGATTTTTGTTTCAAAAATGCCTATTTGAAGCATTTTAGTTATTTTAGTTATTTTTTTTTTTATTTAATGTATTTGATTCTATTAAAAACATTAGTCATTAAGATGATTATTTTTAATGTATTGTAAGATCTGAATTACAAATTAAGTAAATTATGGTCAGTTCAGGAAGAAATCTTGTGACAAAATGTTGTTAATTGTTTTAATGTAAGTATGTTTATCCTTTAACTCCATAACTTCGCAAAAATCACTCTTTATTATCGGGTTATCGTCATATCTGGAGTTTTTGTTTATGGTAGGATTCAATAAAAATAAAGTTGGCAAAAAGATATCAGAAATATTTTTATGTTTTTGTGATACGTTTCCATCTCTTATTTCTCCTTTACAATTTAAATGAAGCTTTTTTCTCGTTGAATTGTTGAATTTCTATCATCTTGTTTTAAGAAATCCAGACAATCGCGCTTATTGTTTAGTGGCTCCATCGTGTGGTCACCATCGAAACTTAGGTAAAGAACAAATTTATCATCAATATTGATGATTTGATGTGATTTGCTACAGAATTCCTCTGCACTTATTGTTATTTTTTATATTTCATTTTGATTTGCCTTTATTTCTTTTTGACAACAAATTATTATGAAAAATAATCAATGGATTCAAATCAGCCTCAAAATTGGAAATAAGTTCTTCAGTTGTAAAGTTAAGTAATGAGTGAAAGAGGGGTTGCTCTCAGAAACAAAAGAAAAAATGGCTTCACACATAATTCAAACAAAATCACTGTTTTGTAACACATGCCTTTTTTAATGGGATGTGATTTTTATTGACAAGAAATAGAAGAGGTATTTAGTTCGTTTCAGGTCAATAATTTTCATATACTTACTTTGAAAAAAACGTATCATTCCATCATGTTACATTTTTCAGATTAAGAATTATATAGTTGTAGTGTTTAGATGTGTCACTACTGAGTTTCGAATTACTAAGGTTTTTTGAAGAACAATTATCATTGGGAAAATCCATTTACTTCATATATGCATTATTCGCTATATAATTTATACATGAGTTGACACGAAATTTATAGGTCTACTTGTTACATGTCTATTAGTAACACTTTATAGAATCATTAAATCATAGGAATCTATCAACGAAAAAATTAAGAAAAGCATCTGTGTTGCATATAATTTTGCTTTGTGATAAATGCACATTGAGTTTGTTTTTGTTAATTTTTCAGAATTAAAGATAATCTGAAAAACCAGAAAGTGAAGTACACTAACATTATAAAAGAAGACAAGGATTTATTTCGTTTCAGTCATCAAATAACGAATCATTAACCCGCCACAGACAATGTTTTGTTTTGTTTGTTATCCAACACCCGGGCTCTTAGAACTTTTGCCTATTGGCCTCGACAAGGGGCGATAACTGTGAACTATTTCGCCGAACAATCGCTACACCATAGGAGGCAGCTCACATTATACCCGAAGAAATAGACGAAACACAGAAGAATGAAATTTGAAACATCCAAGCCGGTTTTCGAACCCAGATACTGATAAATCTGCAGCATGGCAGGACCACCGCTCAGACCATACGGCCATGCCGGAACGATAATGTAATGAATTGTAATGTAATGTAATGTAATGTAATGTAATGTAATGTAATGTAATATAAAGCACCGGCCTGAGAAAGCATTTCTTCTGCGCTCTGTTGCATGAATACTCCATGTGCTTTTCAGCTTATTAACAGGAAAAATGAAAACAATATTATTTCAGAGCTATTTATATTTCTCCAAATATTCTTAACTTCATAATTCTTGATCTCTTTTTCAGGTTTAAAATAGGAAAATAGGACAATGAATTTCTCGAATGTAAACCCAATTGAAAATGTAAACTCCCAATGGACTAACAAGATAGCTTCTTTATAAATCATTATTTTTGAACACTTTTTAAATATAAAGTTATCACGAAATGTTAAATGGTATCATCTTTACTAGAGACTATTGCAATGTGTCGCATTCTGAGTTTAATGTTAGTAAAACTAAACTACTTTTGAATTTCTCATGGAATTTAACAAAATGGAAGTACAATTGAAAAAGAATCTATAAGATACCTATAATCTATACTTATTAGCATTAGAATGTTATAAAATTTGGTTCAGTGATCCCTACACTATTAAAGATTTATTTCCTTTCCCGCTACTTTTTACATATTTTTTTTAAAATTCTATTAGTGTAAAAAATAGATATTTCAAGAATAGATAATAAATGGTAAGAATCATCATTTATTCTAAGCGACCCATTATTTGCAATTCTAAATTCTCCCAATTTAACTTATTCTATTTTTCAGATTTTTTTTAAATCACATTACTATTTTTTTTTTTTTTTTTGCCTAATAATTTATAATAAGTCAAGTTGCCTTCCTTGAGTTTATTATAAAGTATCAGAGAAAAAAAATAGTAGTCTACGAATATCAGTTACAAGTCAATGAAATATTCTACAGATATATCCTTTATATTTTTGATATTTCTTTATTTGTTCATTTGCTATTTATTAATTATTTATTGAAATTATTAATGAATAGTTGATGAATATAATTTGCTTTTTTAAAAAAAAAGAAAATGGTAATTCACAATGTTAAAAAGATCCTTATTAATGAAGAGATAAGTTTATTTGAAGCTTTTGTTTTTAAATGTGTTTAATCGTTTGTAAGGAATATTGGGAAAATAAATGTCGTAACACTATATATGTATTTGAACCACTTTTCATTTATATCCAAACACACATCACAAAAATACTTTTATACATTTGAGAAAACTTGACATTGTTATATTTGAAAATTAAAAAGAATAAAAACTTAATCAATTTCAGCAATTTATTCACAAAAAAAGTTTTAAGAAAAATAACAGAAATGACAAGCTTTATTAGATATTAAGAAGTTCACTTTGTATGGAAATATAATATGTTAAGTTTGGCTTCTAGGTAAGTATTGTTTACATTATAGAAATGTATTGTATTAATATTACTACTATTTGTAATCGATTACGGAATTAAAAGCTTTGAAGGAAGACGTACAATTTTAACAAAAATTTTGAAAATTGAAGTTTTAGATTAATTTAATTCAATTTCTTTGAACCAAAGACAACTTTCTTTGAAAATTTCTTATTGAATAATTTAATCAATATAATGACGATGAGTAATTTTTAGATTGCTTTACTTTTCCAGCCAAATGAAATTATGCAACAATTAATGTTATCTTAACCAAAAAAGGGTCCATCTAGTGTACATAAGTATACTTTCTCACAATGAGCCATCATCGATGGGAATTTGGGACAGCTGATCAGTTTTGAGCCTATCATCGAGGGGAAATCCGGCGAAGAGTCCTAATAAGCACGAAACAGCTGTCCCGGATTCTCATCAATGCTGGCTCGGTGTGCGAAAACGTACTTCAGTGTAATGGATGGATTCTTTTTTGTTTAACATAATTGTGTGCATGTTAAATATTTTTTCAATTAATATTATCTTTTCTGCATTATTTTTATTACTAAAAATGATAATTGGATATTGAATAAATCAAAGGATTATTCATTGATAATATTGTCATTAATGAAATTGATATTTATTATGTTGTTTATTCGTTATTAAATTTCGGAATTTTAATTAAGTTATTATCACAAATTAACACTCAAGTTAATTAACGTTCAATTTTAAATTAGCGAACAGTTAAAAAGTAATAAATATTGAAATTGTGCAATCGACTTAATGAAATGAATTAATTTTTAGAAATAATACGAGACTCAATTATTTAAATTTGATATGATTTAGCAACATTGAATTTAGCAGCACAATTAAAACGAATCAGGAAAATTATTACAATAAAAAAGACTGAAACAGCGTCTTAACAAAATACACAATCTAAAAATTTTGATAAGTATTAATTAATGAAAGGACGTCATTAGTCAATCTTAGCATAAAGCAATTTTATGAGAATTTTCGAGATTTTAAGTAACATAATGTTTGTGAGGAACCTCAGCACATTTGATTTTTGTAAATGGTAGATTGCAATTCAATATTTTAACATCATTTTTAGTAATAAGAGGAAACTTAAGAGAAAGACAATACAGATAAAAAGATAGTAAATACCTACATCTATAAAGATCTAAACTCATCAGGGAAAGTATGTTGTTGAACTACCTTCTTCCTTATAGCATATTTTGATGACGGAACATTGAAATATCTGCGGATTTAATCTAATATTATGAGAATAGAAGGTTCGAGAGAATTTGAAGATAAATTTAAGTTTCCGCAGCACCACTTGATAAATACTTAAGGCTGTAATGGCAAAATTCTCTATAAAGACCAGCTTATGAGAAAAACTAAAAAATATGACAAGTTTAAATCTCAATAACTGCTGAAAGACTGCTTGAGAATTTTCTTTTGCATTGCTACAGAGAGAATATGAATCTATTGATTTTGTAATAAGGCAGTATCTTCTATCTGTCTTGTAAAGATAAATTCTAACAAAAGTTATCCATTCCTTAACAAACTATAGACGAGAAGTTAGATTGATCAGAAACTATTCCTTCTGAGCTTAAAAAATGTCACAAATCGTTTTTAATCTAAGATTGGTATTTGTTATTATTATTGGACGTATCTCAGAAAGTATCCAGAGTAACAAATTTAATTCTGTTTCTATATATCTGGATATGTTCCCTATTGTAAAAAACTGGTAGAAAATTATCCCACCTTTTGCTTGAGGACACACAGACAAAGTCAAAATAGGTAGTAAAACAAAAACAAACAAACAAACAAACAAAACCACAATCATGTTTTGAAATGAAATTCATTTTATTCTCCCGAATGGATTTTAATTTCTAAAAACGGATGTACATCACTTACCAGTAGCTTTGACACACGCTATGAAAAACTCGATGTTCATATTGATAATTTAAGATTCACGTTTCAGGACTAAAAACAAAGCAATTCACGGATTCTTATCAGAGCTTAATGAGAAAGTCTTATTTGATCTTCATTCATTTTTTTTTTCTTAATCAATTTGTAAACTTTAGACTCGAAATTAGATATTTAATAATATTTAATATGCCTATATATTTAATAAACCTCAAAACTCATATCAAAGAGTTGAAGTTTTCGACAGATTGAAATGCTGATTCGTAGAACCAGGTTGATAACATAGAATAACAATGAAACGTTTTAAAAAATTAAGATCCTAGACAGTCAAACATTTCTTTTTTCATTAACCATTTTTGCTATTGCTGTTATCCATATTTGTTCTACTTCAAAGTTTTGGTACAAAAACATAAGCAAAGAAGAGTATTTGTTGTTATTTCAATGATATTTCTTGTCATAATATGCAATCATATTGATTCATATGGAGCGAGAGGAAACGAATAAAGTCTTCATTTTGTTGTAATGTGATGGATCATCAGAAGCAATATCGTATTGTTCCCAATGGATTCAATTTTTGTATAAGTTTATTTTCTTTCTATCTTGGATAAAGCATTATTCTGTTAGGTTAAAGATCCGATGGAATACGCAATTAGTTCGACTTAATGTAATGTAATAGCACTAAGAATACGTTACGCTGTAGTTCAGCAAATCTCTTATTTAATCTTATGCTATATTTCCAAACTTCAATTTCAGAACCATCTCCAGGCTCAAATTTTATGACAATAACTCTTTCTATTTATTTCTACTTTTTTGTGACATTCTGACTTTTACTAATTTTATCCAATTTTCGAATGTTGATTGGTATCTGAAAAGTTTAAAAATCATCTTTCTATCAAAGATAATCACCTGCCACTTTGCATCATTTGCTTATATTGCTCTTAAAAGTTTTTACATTCTTTCTCCTTTTTTATATAAGTCCTTTTTTATATCTAATATTAATTTCTTACAAGTCCGTAGATATCTAATTTTAGGATGAAAAATTGAACAAGTTGATTTTTATTAAATATTTATGGTCTCTGTACAGTCTAAGTAAACTATGCTTATATTTATTGATTCTGTCGTTAAATCAAAGTAAGTTAAAATCAATCATCTTCCAGAGCCGAGATCAAAGCGTTATCTAATGGTTTAATGGACACGCCAAGATCAATTTTAAATCATTGATGTAAATGCTGTACCAACCAATGGCAGATGAGAAAATGGAAGAAAATTCTTTTTAAAAGCTTTTCCTCTTCTTTAAGTTGCAAACAAACTAACTTATAAGAAAATAGAAACTTTTGAACCACTTAAGATTGAAAATTAATAATCTATTCGAAGCAAATGAAGAATCGGAGCCTTGGGGTAACAACAATTTTTATTTGGAGTTGTCATAAATTATTCAGTAAAGTTATTGCTTGAATTGGTATTATTTTATTTTCGCTTGAATAAAGGCTGTTATTAATCTTAGAGAATTTTGAATCTAGATGAAATGTTTATAATATGTGTGGAGAAGTACATTTAAGACAAAAATGCCAAAAGTAGATTTATTGTTACTTTAATGTTTTGTAACCGTAAAGTCGTCGTTTTCTTCAGCAGCAGATCACAGATGCGAACACATCTTCCCATATGGCTCTGATCGCTGTCATTAGACCTCTTAGAGATTGTAAATTTGTACAATCAGAAGCTTAGCGATTTTCTTTCTGCCGAAAGTAATAACAATAAGAAGTTAATAGTAGTAAAAAAAAAATACAACTAAGTGAAATATGCTGTCATCTAGCAGTCCTACCGCAACTACTGCATTTTTATCTCAGAAGCAATACATGAAACAAAAACAAGCTACCAATAGGAAGAGAATGAAAGAAGAACGAACATTACCACGGAATTTTATAATGTTGTAGAAGGATGCTCTTTTAAAGTATTCAAGTTGAGATAATTCTTTGTTAGTTTTTTGATGGCGAGTAAAACATATTAAGAATCTACTTAGGGCTAAAAGAATCAAGAAGGGCTGATTTTGTTAGCTAAGGAAAAGAAAATAAAGCGCTGTTATTAATTGCGTTTGGGTATTGGATTTCTTCACTTAAGTGAAGACACTGCTCCACAGCAAAACTCATTTGAGGTAGCAATCCATCAAAATGTCAGCTGGGACTTATTCAACTGCTCAAGCTCGAACAGTGTTTTAACTCTCATTTGTCTTGGGTTGATACCATTCATATCTTCGTTACACTAAGAAAAAGAACTGCCACTGACAGCTGCAATGAAAGTGGTATTTTCTCTTGTTTTTCTATTTTCGAGGCAATAAAACAAATGTGAATTGGATTCGGAGATTTCAATGGCAGTGACACCAGTGGCAGCAAAAGAGAAGAAATGAAACTCAACAGAAAAGAAACCATTAATTACGTCGTCAGAGGTTTACTGTGAGGCCTATCATTGAGAATGCAGAAGAACAAGAAGAATATATGGTAACATTAAACGTACAATATTTATATTCGTATTTGGCGAAACTGTTGCACAATTCTGGGAAAAACGATTCTTTGTCATTTTCTTAAAACTTAATGTAGATACATCTATTTATTTATAAATATTTAGAAAATTTGGAAATTAGTTTTTTCGAAGTGACACGTAACTTAAATATTAACAGAAATGTAATTTCAACATTTGTATTTTTCTTTTTCATAGAAATGTTAATTTTTTTATAAGAATTCGGATATTTTAAATTTTTAATGTTTTTTTTAATAAATTGCCAATATCAACACCACGAAAACAATTTTGTTTAAAAAGTTAAGAATTTCATACCAAGTTTCCTTATAATAACAATATTGCTAAGAAATTCCAAACTTGCTTGTGAATTAATTTTCTGACTAGTAAAATTGAATGAAACAATTTATTGTTTTGTCGTTTTTAACCATTTCAGTAAGATGGTACCCAATGCCATATTCTTGACTTCTCTGCAAATTGTCTATGAAGGCTATATTGCTGAGAAAAGCTTTGCCCCGGATATATAATGAAAAGGCTATTTACTTTATATTCAAGACGAATACAAATACAGAAGAAAGAAAGAGAAACAACTGTAAATAGTGCTATGAGTTAGTCGAGATCTCACCTAGTGGCCAAGAATGCTGTGCCATGTATGTTAATTAACTAAATTTGATTATGTAATTTATATCTTACTTGTTTTTTTTTTCTTGATTTTATATCTATACTGTTTTGTAATTTCCCCCCAAAAAATTAACAATTATTAACTGTAATATTAAAAATATTACACAACGAAATTTTTTTAAATGAACAAAATAGATTCCAGATTACGTTGTAATGACGTACATATTTACTTAATGTCACTTTCGAATTACAATCACAATTCAATAAGATCAGAAATGAAGCCTAAGACTAGATGTCCATTAATAATTTCAAGTCGTCAATAATTTCAGACGACAAATATGGTTATCAATTGCTGTATCAATGGCCATTGTATATTACGGTCAAGCGAAGTAAATGCTTATTGTCATATTGGCTATAAAACAATTTTGTTAATATCTCATGTAAGTAGAGAAGCGATCAAAAGCTAATGAAAATTTTAAGGAAGTTTCTTGACAATTTCTAGTTCCTGCGTTTAATTAGCATTTAAATTAATCTATAAATATTAAGTGGAAGGCAAGATGAAGGGGAACTTCGTCTTAGAATCAAGTATTCTAATTTTAGAATACAATTTTGATGAAATTGAAAATGTTACACTAAAAGAAAAATTGGTTGTTACTTCATCGAGTGTTTACAAGACCAAAGTTTACAAGACCATAACAGGGAAATACAATAACGCCTGATAATTATGCACCAACCTATTACATGTCAGTAGATTAAGTTACAGCTTATGACAAAACAATATATTAAATAAGCAATGATACTAGTATTGAACTGCTGCGAGATTTTCTGAATTAAATATTAAAATCCTGAAAACGAAAAAGAAAAAATGTCTTCTGAAACGAGTGAAATGATGTACGGCAAAAATCTTTACTTGATGTAGATGTAGATAGTGTGGAAGATACATTGAATTCTAATGCATTTAGTGGATCATAAAATATTAATATATCTAATCGAATTTCTGCAAATTTATGAAGGAACACTGAAGCTTAATAAATCTTGTTTTCAAAGCTAATACGGAATAAGACGCTCATGGAGAAAAGTTCATGAATATTCATAACCACTAAATCATTTGTCATAATCAATTCTTACAATTGAATTCAATTTAGAGTAGAATCACAAGCAGCATTTGCTGATTTTATTTTCGAAAGTGTATCTAAAGAAATAGACAATTAGACAATTGTCTAGAAAATTATCTATTTTGCTTTTAACGATTATGGGTAGATGTTAATATCTTACATAGACTTGAATTATTCGTTTGTAGGAGTTTCTCTTTAATCTAGAGTATATCCTTTATAATATAATTGTTTTCTTACTTATGTTTCGGTAATAAAAAAAAGAAGTAGTTTAATAAAGGTTTGTTGAAAGAAACAACCCAGTTTTTTTTTTTTCAAATGTAAAAAAATTAAGGTGATTTTAAGCAAGTCATCTAAAGATGCATTTACTTAACTTGGAAATTCCTGGAAAATATTAATTAGATGTTTGCAAGTAATTATGAAATTTAAATGCAGATCCTCTATCCTGCAAGAACTTTCCAATACTTAAATGTTAATTACGAGTATCTATAGTTCATGGCTTGCACCATTCAAAAAAGATCGTATACTATTTTGCCGAATAAATCGTTGCACTATAGGATTATAATTTAAGGAAACATCGTAAGCTTTTATGTTAAAAAGTTTTAAATTAATTAATTTTAAAACTTTTATTTTCATTTAATTTGGGAATAGAAAACAAATTTACGAGAAATTTACGAAAATCTCGTGTATAGAAGTAATTATGAACACGTAGAATAGTGATGATATTGAAAATGAAATAGGAAAGAAAAAGAGATGAACAACAATTTGCTAAGGATGAGCGGAAGAATATGGGAAGAAAGAAAGAAAATCGGAAGACTAATGGAAGCAGCAAATTGCTGATGAAAATTTAAATAAAATTAAGTTTGTTCTATTTACTGAAACCGTCTAAGGTAAGCTTGGCATTTTCAAACTGTAATTAATTATCAATCACTAATGGATTTTTATGCAATTTTCAAACGAATTTATGCTAAATTCTAAATTTCTTGAATTGTTTTCATTTTTGGGAATAAACTGTTGGATAGAACAATATTTGAAGTCAATATATAAAACTTAATTTAATATTATTTTAGTAATTCTACAGAAAGAAAAAGATGAAAAGAATAATAACTAAACTGTAGATAAATTATCAATGACTGGAATTTTTAAAATAATAAACTTTGAATTCATTTCTTTATTATTTCAGAAAAGAAAAAAAAATATCTGAAACGAATGTTAAATTCTTGGAACGCCAACAAGAAATCTTCTCGTTATCTCTGAAGTTTATTCATTTACTATTTTCAATTTTTAGAATTGCAGAGAAACAAATAAACAATAAGCTTTTTTTTTGAAAACGAAACGATATCTGTTTACAGGTTATTGAAACAAAATCCAAATAATACATCGAACCCTGTGGCACCTACAGAAGTGTATTGGCTGCGAGGTAAACCCGCAGCCCAATCCTCTGCTAAGGACTGATGATGATGAAACAAAATCCGTCAAATGATGATTTGATTTCAGGCTTAGATATTTAATTGGGAAAAGTACTTGAATTTCATTTTTATGTGATTTATTCTATTGTTTTCTGTGTAAGATGACACAAACTTTGCCACTAGAAAGTTGAAATTCCTACACCTCCTCAAGATCACCTGAGTGGATGGAAAATACCATCATAGATTACGAGAAGTTGGATGCATTTTTCTCAGGTTCTCTGGAACAAATTAAATAAAAAGAAGAAAAGTTTAAACTAATTCCTACATTCTCTCCTATTGCTGATTTCTGTGATTGACTGTAATTAATTGCGGACCCTAATGATATGCATTTGATGTCATAGTTACTTATGCTATTGTAGCATAACAGATATAATAACGGATACTTGTTTATTTTTTGTTTTACGTTTTAACAACTGGAGTTAAAATAAACTGGAAATGTAAATTAAACCGTAAATATGCTTATTCTTGCTTTTTCCATGGCAGTATTAAAATTCTCTCAATTCGATTTGCTGTAATGTTCTAAACTTTGTTGTGGCTTTTGATTAACTTAAGTATTAATCAGATACTGTGAATTGAAGTTCTTGAATTGACGTTTACAATTCAAAACGGTCAGGTAGACTTTTTATTAGACTTCGAACATTAAAATCCTAAGCCCACTATAATTATGGACTTTGTTGTTTAGTTAGTGACATAACCTCAGAGCATAGAATAATACGAATTTAAATTACTAATACATTTCTGTTTATGAGAAAGGAAGGATTCAGAGCTGAACTACAATTTATTTCTAATGAGTTCGATTCCGAATTAAGGAAGAACTGGGACCACAATTTCGTTGTAAAGACATTTGGGATGTGGCAACACAGATAGGACAGTTTACTACATTAAAAAAATACCCCACCTACGATATCATCACCAGTATTGATGGATTTTTATTAGCATAATACGAAGAAGGAACAGGCAGTTTTATTCTTTGGCTGTCAGGTTCTGTCTTCTTCTGACTTGTGGGCACACTATGACAGACAAAGTTTTTCTTTGCATTTGAAACACTTTTATGAATTTTGTTATGTAATAGGAATTTTTATTGGCAGTAATAAGAACATATTTAGATTGGAACCTAACAATATTTGCAACCTAATCTTCTCTAGATTGTTATTTGAAATTCCTACGCTCTCGAAATGTCGTCTAGCTAAATAGACTGAGAGCTTTGAAAATTCCTGAAAGCGAAAGCGTGATGCTATTCTTATATTAAAGCAATAAATATCCAATATTTTTACTACTAAAAATCTACGATATATAAAATGGAGAGTACTGTGCATTAAGAACTATAAGCATTTCTTTTTAGTCAGGCATTCAACAACATTAAATTTTTAGTATTTTAAGATTATGTACTGAAATCTATAACTATATGTTAATCTCTGGTTTTATCATTATTAAATTACTGTCTACAAAATTGATTTTGTAGAGTTCGGATAGTTACATAAAAAAAAATGGCAGAGAACTACTGAAATACCAGAAAGCAGGATATTTATTTTGCGTTCACAATGCTGAGACAATGAGGGCTAAAAATTGATAGGAACAAAAAGTCATTGACCTTTTTTCATGCAAGCAATTTTAAGTTATTGTCCACTAGAGAATGAGGTGGAAAATCAAAGAATAAAACCAATTTTAATTACAGAGATTGACGATAGCCTGATGATAATATAACAGTAAGTTAAAGCAACTGAAACTGGACAACCAAAGATTAGGTGAGAAATAGGATAAATAAAATTCCTTCGGATATATTCAATTTTTTAATGTTGATTACAAACTATTTAAGCCTAAAGGACTGAATTTACTGACAATTTTATGTTAGGTTATAAAATATCTCATACTAATATTGTAATAATGAGTAGATTTATTGGTTGTTTCTGTCTCTTTCTGTCATAATTAAGATGCAAAAATTATGTATGAAACATTTCAAAGAATATCTTAGGAACCGAATTTGAATAAAATTTTAGAACTTGAATAGTTGTTACAATTACTGAAACGTTTTTGAGGTAACTTTCATCAATATTTTATCGTTATTATATAATTGTTGTGACATTTGCAGCAGCAGAAGGAATAATTTCTGATTTCCAAAATGCTCAGGACTTCATAATATTTCCAAACCTATCACTTTACAAACACACACACACACAAAGAACTTTTCTGAACAACAGCTTTCATCTGATCGCAGTCCAAAGCTTATTCGAAGACTAATGATGTTTTTATACAAAAGATAAATTTTTAAAAGTTTAATTTTTCTAAACTATACGGAAGTCATATTAATTTAGTCTGAAATGAAAAGTTTAAAAAAAATGGAAGAGCTTAATTATATTTAATGGAATTACTTACAATATTTCTAAATAGATAAATATAAAGATTTGAAGTTACTCTGTACTTATTACTACAGTGCAATTTATAATCACAATTTTTGTATTTTTAGAAAAATTTAAATTCATCTAATAAAAAAAAAAAGAAATTAGCATTAAATCTTAAAATTTAGAAATATTCTATACTTTTTTGAGCAGCGTTGATAATATTATTCTTAATTCTTTTTTTTTTTCTTTTTACAGTATTCAAACCCTTAAAAAGACATGCTATATTACAATAATTAAATAATTATTGTAGGATATCTCAAGAAAACTAATAAATTTTCTTTGTCAAGCAGATAGACCCTGGTTTAATATCAACATGTTAAGCCAAACTTCGGCTTAAGATCCCATACTCTGTTGAATCATAACGAAAAATGCGAAAGACGAGTTCAGGTCATTTTCTTAATAACTGTTCAGAAGTTTCCTAAATTTTGGATAACTTTGAACTGTTTACAAAAATAGTATTCAGCAACAATATAGTTCTTTCAGGTGTTTCATTTCATTAAATCCCTTCTATTCCATTTTATTTATTGTGACGTCAGAGTCAGTCTTTCCATATTAACTCCATAATCTTATATTCTACCTTAAGAATGAAATGTTATGAGTATTTTGAATTTGAGGATTGGTCTTCGAAAGCATTGCCTATTCGTAAACCGGGGCTTATCTGAATAACGTTGAATTCATACAACAACGCGTCTCCGAATACAACAAAAAAGTTTAGCACAACAAAATGAACTTTTAACAAATTTCTTCAGAAATTTTTAACTTGTTATTGAAAAATAAATTTTGAATTTTTCTGTTGTTTTTTTCTCTTCACACTTTCAATAGAGGAGTAATCGTTGCCATTATGAAAATCTGCGAAATTTTTGAAACAGGAAGTCTGGTGAAAAGAAGATGTGTGGAGGGTTTTCAGCTATGATGTTTTTTTTCAACAGTCTGTACAAATTTATCTGTAATGCATGAATTGATTCTTTCCTTCGGAAGCATTTAAGTTTTTGGTGTGATATCTGTTGGATACAGATAAGCAAAATATGTATTTTTTTTGTTGAATCTAGCTATCTTGAATCACTATCTACATATTCCGAACAATTGGCATTTCCTCTGTTACTTCAAGCCAATCAGTGAATTTATAAAATACTATCTAAAGGGCCTGCATTGTCTTTTAATACCTACAAGTTGACGAATACCTAGATCTATTTTTTTGTATGTTCGGCCGTATTGTAACTTTGGCTGTGACGGTAGTTGTTGATTGTATCTTTCTATGGATAATTAGTTCTGGAGTATGATATGCCTCAGCTTCTGATGTCTGTATTATATATTGATTGTGGAAAGTATAACTACACTCATCACAATAGAAAATATATTGATGTACAAGTCTGGTTTTGAGAGACTGCTTTCTTATAGTAGATTTTCATAATGACATATTATTATTGTTACAATAGTCGAAGTAAACACAAGTTTTGCTTTAAAGTGCTGTTTCGACGTCGTCTGGGTTAAAAGATCGCCCGTAAGAAGAAGGGGAGAAGCGGAGTTGGGATTCGGGCGGCCTCCGAAGCAAATCACGGTCGGTTAAAGAGCGCCTCATGGCCGGGACAAGTGGGCGACTTAGACGGATGGCTACGTCGTATTCGGGCGGGGAATCCTCGGAGGCCCCCGGGATTGTAGTTTTGCTGTTGCGACGGAGAGAACGTCGGTGATCCGGAGAGGAGGCGGACACGTGGAGCGGATAGTAGACCATGCGATCGGCATTCTGGAGGGAGAGTCGAGTGATGGAGACGGGGATTCCACCTCTAGGGAATGTCGACCGCGTCGTGGAGAAGAGTCCCCACGAATGTCGGTTAGTCCTTGCCGGCCAGCGGAATGATCCTTCCCTGAGACGGGACACCATCGTGCTACTGATGGCTCGCACAATGCGCGCCCCGCCGCCCCTGGGGGCTACATTACCGTTAGAGTCATGGGCGGGCTGCAATTGCAGAAGCACACTGCCGCTCGAGCTATGTCTGGCAAGGGCCCTGCCCTCGCTTCCCTCCATGAGCAACGCTTCGGAATAACTTGGCACGAGTGTGTAATTGTTTCGAATACTCCATTCCAAATCCGTACTGGTCACGGTGCTTGATGGCGTCAAATAAGCGGCATAATTGCTCAACACTGCCGCAGGATTGCTAGCACTAGTCGGAGACATGTAGTTCACACCGAACAATTTGGTAACATGGTAGTGAGTGTAGGCGGTCTTGCACGCAATAAGCAGCCGCAGCGGCCACGAAAGTAAGAGGAAAGATGCCAACCAGAAGACCAGATGCGAAACATACCTAGAAGAATAAAAAGAAACAAAAATAACATTTTAAAATTCAAAGGAAATTATAAGAGCAAAAGAAAAAGAACATAAAAAAAAAGAAAAGTTAAAATAAAATTAAATTAAGATGTACAGAATTTTCATATAAATCTTAAATTTTAATAACAATTTAATTACGAAATTAGAATATATATATTTTTTTCTAAAATTGCTAGCATTTTTAAGGCTTTATTCTCACTGTTTATAAAATGACCTCTAGCAGGGCTAATTATAATTCAATTAAATACAAAAGTTAGAAAAAATTCCTTATTCAGTTCATTATTGTTTTGTTTAATATCGTCGTATTTACATTAAATTTTTAAATTAGATGAAAGTTGGTCTATGTTGCCTGCCCAAGTTCTGAACATTTCAAAATGTTTAAATTGGTTCAGTGGCTTTGTAATTGCTAAAGTGATAGAACACTTTTTTGCTAGAAATTTTTTTTTACGGAATTCTAAGATACTATTCAAACGTTATTTGATAGCCAAAAACATTTAAAGTAAATATTTTAAAAGTAATTAAAATGCATCATATTTAAAAAATAACGTTACAAACTACATTAGACAATAATTCCACAGTTGTATGTAAAATTTTAATTCAGTACCTCCAATTTCTGAGCAATAGAAGCAATCGGTTCTTTACCAGTTTTACGATATTGGCTACTAGCAATCAATTCTGTGCCAAGATGTAGGTTTAAGTGCTATGAAAGTAGTGTTCAATCTATCATTTGAACTCCGTTATGTAAAAAAAGTACAACTGAGCAACCCAAAATGGATTACGAAGACGAATCCAATGGCAAAAGATGGCTTAAGAATAACATTGTTTTAAAAATACAGGGTGATTCACGAAGATATGCTAAAACTTCGGGAGCTCATTCTACATGTAAAAGTAAAGAAAAAAAAGTTATATAAACATAGGTCCAGAAATGCTTTGGTAGCGAGTTACGGTTAGCGAAAGATTTCGCCCATAATTTAGTACCCTGGGTGAAATGAAGACTTGCTGGAGAAATGAAGACAGTGAATACTAACCCATTCACTGATGATGACCCGTTAACGTGGCCGAAAATAGTTTGTTTTAATTGTAAATGGTCTACAAATTTTGTTGTATACTTTTGTGTGTCTAACCTACTTTACCAACGTTATTGTACGTCAAACGGAAAAACGGTTGTTTCGCGATCCCTCTTTTGTAGGTTCCACGTCGGATACGCTTACAAACATAGGGAGATACAGTTCTGCGACATGTTTCATTCGATTATTCAGGTCAACAACCATATGAAACCACTGATTTAGCCCTTTAATTTACCTTCCCAGACTTCCAGCAAGTCTTCATTCATTTATTACATATACCCTGTATATGTAATAAAAAATATATGTTAAAGCTTTATATGTAATCTACAGCTGGTAATGACTCTACTGCTCAGAGTACAGATTTCTTTATTAACAATCTTCCATTATTAGTATAAGTGGTTATCTCAATAATTGGAAATTTGGTATCAGCAGGAAAAAAAAAAGAATTTTTACTTTATATACTTCTTGTAGGATTTAAACTGTAAATCAAGTAAGAGATTGTGTTAATTTGCCTGAGACAGACACAAACTACAGTTGCAACAGATGAAGTAATACAATGTAGCTGCTGAAAATAGCGGCATATCTTCTAGAACAGTGTTGATTTTTTATAGCTCTCAATAACTGTTGGATGCTATAATAGAAAACATAGTTCAAAATAATTATTACATTATTTTTAATCTTTAAGTAGTAAAGACATGATCTAAAGTGTCTATTCTAAGAGTTATTCCAATCGCTAATAACACGTTTAATTCTTTAGGATAAACTTCCTTTTGACTGTCTCATTTTGTTCTCGAAAGAACTTCAAAATTAATGATCGAAAATAATAACAATGTATAATCTCTATTTGATAATCCCTAAGAGAATAATCAATATAGGACAATATTTGGATAATTTCTATTCATAGTCAGGTAAACAAAAGCGATTTCAATCGTTATGTTTACTTTAAACTTCTATGAAGTTGTTTATCGAATTATCAGTCAAAAATAGCAATTTATTTAGGAGAAATTTTGCTTCAAAATCCATCTCTTTCATTTGTAATTCAATATTATTTTGTAATAATTTTTTGTGTTAAAAATCTAAAATCGAAGCAATTGGCTTCTTTAAAATTTTAATTTTGTTTTAAGTTACACAGTGACTCATTTTTTCATTCTTGTCTGAAGATTGCATTCAAAATTGATAAAAAAACTTTAGAATTTTATTATAATCCTAAAGCTTAAGTTAATATGAAGTCAAAATGATTTTTTTTTTATCAATTATTTTTCTGACTTCAAAGTAAAGTCTCACTTCCTAACAAAAATTATAAATAACATTAAATATAACATTAAAAAATTAAATTAAAATTTAGTAAATACCTAGAAATATATTTTAATTTATTTCAGAAAAATCATTTAAATTAAGATTTCATAATACTAGTATTTTTAAGCATATTGAGGACATGACAAAAGTATTGTTCGACATTGAGCAGAGATAAAAACTAAATACCTCCCGTTTACTTCAGGTATTTAAGAAACATTTGTTAGCCACTAGAGTCAGTCTCAGATGTCTGTGGAGAATGATTAAAGAAAAAAGAATGCAACACCTAGAAGGATGGGTATCATTTTATTGAAACTCGGGCAGCTGGTAGCATATACTGAAATGTGCTATGGCAAGAATAAATGTAGAAAATTACCACTGAACCAACCAGGTGAAATGTTGTACTTATTAAGTTGTTGAACCACCGCTTGCGGTAATTCATGCATGTAGGCGATCTTAATGGTACGGTGGTGCTGGGATAGCAGCTAACACGGAAAACTACATATATTATCGAAAAACATCTATCTTAGGGAAGCTGGTTTATCTTACCGATATGTAGATCTCAGCTTCCCTAAGATAGGTGATTCTCCATGATATAAGTCTGTTAACTGTGGAACGGCTGTGAATGTCTGCGTAGGTGTATCTTTAGCAGTATGCAATAGAACAATGTCCGCAATAGTTGGTCAACAGGGAGTATTGGTAGCCTTCATCTGTGTTCCTCTGCTTTTTACTTGTGAAATCAGCTCCTGCTTAGCTAATCGCCTCGATCGGCCAGCAAACATTTGTATGCATTTACATACTGTATATCAGATCTTCACCATATTTAGTGATCTTTCCATCTTGCAGAAGTTGCATTTTTTTCCCTTTAGTGTATATAAGCCTCAGTTACAAAATTATGCTTTAGGTAATAGCGCGTAATAAGCAAAAAGAAGATTTTTGGCGATTTTTTCCTCTAAAACCTATCCGATTTTAGATTTTTTTCAGAAAGATTATCGATATCGATTTTTCTGATAGCAGGCATCATTATCATTTTATATAAAATTTAAAAACATTTAACTTAAAGTACTATCCTATATATGAATTTTTATAACAAATGTTAAACAGCAAAAGAAAATGGATGCAAATTTTTTACGAATCTCAACATACAGAATAGCTATAATTAAATAGAAGGTGTTTAGAGGTCTATATAGAAAGAACTATTCGACAAAACTCAACCAAATTTGGCGTGCGTACTTTTTTAACCATGGGATTTCGATTTCTCAAATAAAAAAAATTAGTTCAAAAATTTCCCGCTAGGGTGAAATTTGACGCTAATGTCGCTTGAATTTGCATATTTGATAGGTTCTAAAACAACCTTCGGGTATATAAAAGGTCGCAACTCATGTTGCATCAATTTGGATTAGCTACAAGTTATGGTGCTTACTTACTTGGTCGCGCATTACTCGTAAAACTTTACTATCAAAGGAAGCCGCAACAGCACTCAAGGATTTTCGACGTTTCAAGTCCTTGCAAAAGGACTCTCATCATTAGCAATCTCAGGAAAATGAATTTGGTTTCCAGGAAACGGGAATGTTCCATGTGAAATAAGAAAGGGTCGCAAACCGGTAGGAACTTAAGAAAACGGAGGAAGTTGCAACGTCCTTAGTAGAGCAGCAAATGCAGAATTCTTAGGCTATGGTCCATACGATATCACAGCAATTGGATATGTCTTACCTTACAGTGTGGAACATTTTGCGGTGAATATTGCAGTTTTACCCCTGTAATTGCTTCATGGTGATTGTGCAAAGCGGAAAAATATTTACCTTATCATTCACATCTCAGATGATGATCGATGATTCTTGGTCCTGGCAAATTCTCTAGACCGAGGAGGACCTTTTTCACTTGAATGTGGTGGTGAACTCAAAACTGCAGTAAAATTTGGTCTGCAGAAAATCCACACGTTCATTAAGAAATTCCCTTGCATTTCCAAATCGGCATCCTTTATTATTGGACCTTGTTTTTTTTTGAAGAAAACACTGCATCTGACCCAGTGACATGTTCTATTAATATCTCTAGGTATGGAGACATTTTCAAAACTTTGTCTTCCTTGCACTTCAGCAAAGAAATTGTGAGGATACCACAATCTGTATGCAAGATGGAGCAACCTCTGAAATCGGCTTAAGTGTACAAAGGTTATTGCACCACTACTTCACCGATGTAAAAGTAATTAACTGATAATTTCCAAGAACATGGCCATCACGATCACCAGACTTGAACCGAATGTGATTTCTGATTATGATAATACTTGAAGGGGCTTGTTCCTCAGGGTGATGTTCCTAACGTAGCTGTTTCAAAAGAAAGAATTTCCTTACTTGTGAGACAACTGCACCCAAGTCAGGTATGTTCTGCCGTCTAGTGCGTTTATCGAATACAGGCTTTAGAAAATGGAGATGGAAGGCACGTAGAACCGTAATTCTGATTTATTGATTACTTGCCCATTTCAATATGTGCAATTTGATAAAATTTGTAAAATCATAAATTTGTAACATTCTAACCTACGGACAGTTAAAACTAACGGCATCTGTAATCATCACAGAAAATTGCAATAAAATCATTGCCTTTTGTTTCTCAGTTTCTCTATATTGCTGAAATTTATTTGACAACTTATCTAATATGCAAATTAAAGCGACATTAGCGCCAAATTTTTGAACTAATTTTTTTATTTGAGAATTCGAACTCCCATGGTCAGAAAAGTATGCACACCAATTTTGGTTGAATTTTGTCCAAAAGTTCTTTCTATACATAGTTCTAACACCTCCTGTTTAATGATAACTATCCTATACTTTAACTTGCTCTCAAAGAGTTAAATATTACTTTCAAAAAATAGACATATTTGAATCAGTAGATGAAAAATATTCATTTAAAAAGAAAAAAAGAAAAAAAAATATTACTGTTCAAGATTTTTTTCTGAGAAATGGATATTGAATAAAATAAAACAAGAATTCATTTAAGTCATAAAGCAAAACATTGCCCTAATTAATCGATAAGGAACAAAGCGGCTCCTTATTTTAATTAGAATCTTGAAATTCCGTTCTGAAGATGCTACAAGGATTGAATTAAAAATAGCAGCAACAGCATAATATGGGAGAAATTGTTTATTATCAATAGAAAAAAAGTCACCTGCTTTGATGTAGCAAAACTATTCTTGGAATGTGTCCTCACTCTATGGAATGATGTAAAATTGCGCAACTAAGCATTTTTTTATCTAAAATTCAAAAATGTAATTGAAAAAATAAAAGTGGGTCGAGATTTTTAGACATTAATGAATGTAAGCACTTTTTAATCAAAGATTTTTTTCCTCCTTTGTTTTCTCTCTAACTTGCGGATCCGAAATAAAAACGACCTTTTTTTTTAATAAAAGAGATCTAAAAATATTGTACAGTTTCAGAAGCCAAATGTGATAACGAAATTAATAAGAAATTCGAATTTTCGAAAACCCACAAGGTAAGGTCCAAAACAGTTGTTGAAACAGGCAGTGGATGGTTTCAAGTTAAAATTTCACTGTTATTATTAGTTGCTTATTTATCAGGATAAATAGAACATGTAAAGGATCCATAAATAAATTTAAACCTGTATCTACTTACCTTTTGATCCGATATCTAGAAAAGCAATATGATCTTTCTATACAGGCTAATTCTATCATTACATTTTCAGCTTCCAAAATTAAATCTCATTTTATTTATCTTATACATGTGTATTTCGACTTAAATTTCATTCTAAAACACTGATTTTTCCTCTGATACACAGTAAGGTGTATTATAAAAGTTAAACCCCCTTTATATCCTTTAACACCTTTTGACAACTATATTCAACATGCGAAAATACTAGATATCAATGAATGCTATGACTTTCGCTTAAACAGTATTCTTAATTGCAAGAAACTGTTTAGGGCTTAAAGAAATGCATATACAATACAAAAGAATAGATTAATACAACAAGATTGTTGGAAGTAAGCTTTATTTTTATTAAAAGTAAATTAATTTACTAACTGCAGTTAGCTTTAAGTTAACTTTTATTTAGCAAAAGTTAACTTAATGAAAAGACAATCAAAGCTTACAAATTTCAAGAAAATAATTATTTTTTCAACTTATATTCTAACCAAGTAAAACTGAATACTTCCTTACCAGTAGTTAGTATTTTTATTCTATATGAAGTCGTGGGTAACCGCGATAGTACTGCGCCTTTGAAGATCTATTGTACAAGTCCTAAAAATCCAATAGAACATGCCATAACCGGCGGAAGGATAGAAAGGGAAGAAGGAAGGAAATAAAAAAAAAGGAAGGAAAGGAAATATCATGTCTCTATTAGATTCGAACCCTGATTCAGACGTATCAGTCTTAAAACAGGCCATCGCCTTGACCACAAGATTGTGTCAGAACAGCACAACTAAATGAAATATAATTTAGTCTTTAGACTGGCAGTAAATAACAATCCAATATTTGCGATTTTAATTGGAATAAACGATCCGTTAGATTTCTGTTTGGATTGAACTGCCTGTTTTTATGAGAAGTACTTACTTTTTCCTGACATCTGATTGAAAATGAAACAAAATAAGAAACCTTTACATAAGGGGATTTTATTTGTTTATATCTGATTGCTTTTATTATGTTTTCTGTGTATTTAAAGCGTAAATATATTGAATGAATCCAATTACGAAATATCCTTTCAAGAGATTTTCAAAGGAAGTTTTACTTTCGCTTTTTATTTATTTATTTATTTATTTATTTATTTATGTTTTTTTTTTTTTGCTGCTGTATTAAAGCTTACCAGGGCAGGTGATCCGGGTCAGCGAAAGCAATCATGAATTCTTTGAAGTTGACACTTAAGAGATCGAGTCCTTCTCGCATTTCCATGTAGTCATCATGGCGCTCATTGTCCTGGAAGAAGCGTGCTCTTTGCTCCTCGTACTCGGTGGTGGCTTCCAGATTAGCGAATACCACGCCTTTGCTCAGGCGGATTTTGGTGGCAGGGAACTTTTCCAGATCGAGCAGCTTCTTGGAAATGTCTTTGACGCCGCAGTGCGTAAACACGAAGGTCGCCCCGGCAGAATGCGAATTCACCCGTTCGTAATACACTTGCGTCGTCGTGTAGGCGTCACCGTTGCGGTAGCGAGTCACCTGCGAAACATAAAACACCCGAAATATAAAAAAGAGAAGAGTGGAATGATTTCAAAAATCAATGAGTTAAACTTACGATACAAGGTTCAAAACAAATTGCTACAAAATATGATTTACTTACCTACTTCAAAAATATGAATCTAAGAAGCTAGTTTATAGATATAAAAAAATCAAGTTCCATAAAATAATCTTGTACATCATGAAAGTTTGACATTGTATTCTTGACAGTGATTCTTACAATTATTTTTAATATTCCTTTTCTAGATGAAAAACTACACTATTTGGAATGTAAATCAAAGAGAATAATCCCAAGTTTCCCACAACTTAATTTCTCATTATGCGATATTTAAATAGCAATAACAGTGTTTTTAAATCTTAAGTTTTGAAAATTTACTGAAAACAATACAAATGGTACTTTTATGATGTGCATATGTCAAATTAATTACGAATTTACTTCATTAAATAATTCGTAATATTTCTCAGAACTTATATAATATTTTGTCGTGAAAGCTTACCCTCCGTTATGATGGAATAATTCATATCTCCAGTACACATCCCTACTATGAATCAATTTAGTGAGTGTTAGCTCTTTGTAGCTCTTCGTCCGAATTTAGCTGTGAAATCTACTTTGAAATCTCCTCACCA
Source organism: Thereuonema tuberculata (assembly GCA_023159025.1). Classification (NCBI taxonomy): domain Eukaryota; kingdom Metazoa; phylum Arthropoda; class Chilopoda; order Scutigeromorpha; family Scutigeridae; genus Thereuonema; species Thereuonema tuberculata. The sequence continues at coordinate 76,160,029 of JAFIDM010012231.1, forward strand.
AGGCAATGTCCAACACAAAGTTGGATAATGTTTTAAGACAGCGCTCCATCACTATTTACCATATTTTAATGTGAGTAATAGTCCTTTTTTTCCAGAAACTTCTACCTCCTGGCCAACCTCATTGAAGGTCCGAGTGCTCTGCTTAATAGATCTGCTATCATTGCTGTTAATGCTTACAATTGATGAAATTGATTTGAAGATTCATCTTTCTCCATATTTTCTGGCGGCGATATAGACTACATGTATTTTAAATGTTGATTTATAATGTTTTGAACATTCATAGGTGATTTCTTCATTTGATTTTAATCCCTAGCTAGACACACATTTAAATACTATTAAATATTTCAAATAAAATTATTTGTTAATTAATATGAAAAATTTAATTCGTTAATACGTGTTAAAGAGGAAAATTCATTTTCATTACCAAATAGTATCAAAAAAATCGAATGGTGGTATTGTGGATGTCCGGTAGAAATCGGAAGTGGGAGTAATCGGGATCAGCTTTGAAATTTCAAATTAGAAATAGGTCATACGAAAAGTCTTTTGAAAAGAAAAAACGTTTACTAAAACTTTTTTTCTCTAACATTCATCGCTTAGTCACAATTCAGGAAAAATTAAAATGATGACACTTGACATAAAGGTACTCATCGGAACAATTGCAAATGTTGACAACACCAATCGGTATTCAAAAATATACAATACAGAATAAAATGTGGAAAGCAAATACAACGTATCTTGAACTGGAACACGTGTCGGTAGTCGTGATTGTAACTGTTGGCTGCCACTGTTTGACAGTCTTCACTTATTGTGGTTTGTTTTGCTGTTTGGTATTGACCTAACTTTTTAGCAGCTGGTCAGCAACTTGTCGAGCTCATTTTTCAGTGGTGATGCGATAAGTTGGTGACCAGTTGTCCCCTGGACGTTGGATCGAATGACGAGATCGGTAGCCTAGCCACCTCGCTCTCCTGACTTGTCTCCATTAGACTTCTTTCTGTTGGAACGAGTTACGGACGTCGTATACAAGCGTGTCCAACAACAAGAGACGACATGGAACGCTGAATTACAGAAGCTTGTCGATCTCTTAGCAGGGCTGAAGTTCTCCGAATGACTTCATCCGTATTGAATGTAAAGCCAACGGTGTTTCAGAAAAGGGTGGTGGACATTTTGAGCACCTCTGGACGTAGGGGATGCCTCTGTCTTTCAGATGACACATCTTCTGTATTTTTATGTTATGACACTGATTCGTAATTTTGAATAAACAAGAATCGTTAGAGCAAAACAGTTTTAGTTTTAATTGTATTTCCTTTCCACATTTACTCTGTGTTGCACGTTTTGGACCACTGCCAATTTTATTGTTGTCAACATCTACAATTGTTCCGATGAGTATCTAGATGACAAGCGCCATCATACCGGACCCCAAAAGGACTCCTCCGGTGGACGATAAAAAGGGCCTCAACGTGGTGAATGGGAAGAGGGAAGATAATTCAATTCAATCTATTAAGAAATCTTAAATTGATTTCCTTCAGTACTTCTCTTCTAGTGCTTATTTACCTCGTAAAAAACAAACGAGACATAAACTCTTTTTAAGTAGTGTTATTCTGATGTGAATAAGATGAGAAATTCATGTTTTCATTTTCTCAACAGAAAGAACAGATGCAAATAAGAAAATGCTTATAACCTACTTCATTCTCTTGCTTATTATACAAAAATCATACAAAAAGCTTTAGTACACAATACTTTAACGTTATTTTTAAAAAGCATCACAAGTAGATAATGCTAGTTCTTTAATGTTAGTTCTATAATCCAGCTCCAATTCGAACATCAGTACTCCACGCCAACTGGTGGCAGTGGGAGCTACTATTCAATCTGACTGATCTATTAACGATACTCGCAAACGTTGACGGATCACTTATCATTTGTCTGACATTCCTTCTTCATTAAGCTACGGAGAATTTTTTCAATATTTGCGTGACAGTTAAAAACAAAAAGAGAATATCAAAATCAGATCGGTTATCGACAGTTGGCTTTCTTTTGAGATTCTCTAATACAAAGAAATCCAGGAGTTTCGTTTCACTTGCTTCAAATATCGAATTTTTCAAATATTTTTGCAAATATTTTTGTCACTAATGGAAAAACAGTCAACTTATATTTTTAATGTTTGTAGAAATGTAGAATATTAAAAATTATTCAAAATAACTGCTTAAGAAGTCAAGAGTGTTTTAATTATTATAAGTATTATTAATCAGAAAAAATATAATGAAATTCAGAGAACTTGTGCTTTTTATTACAATTTATATTTTCTTGACGGAAAAGTTGAGAGAAGGATTGAAAATATGAAGGATTAAATTTATGGAGAACAAACATGGTATAAGTAACAAGTGTCGAAAAACTATTATAAGTTGTGATATCTACAATATATTGTTACGATCTACAAGATCTATAAGATACAACGACTAGAATTGTTTATTTTTCCTAATTGAGTTCTGTTTAATGTATAAAGAATTATTTGTGAAAGGTTTTCATTTACTATTCTTGGAAGTGTCACGAGCAGTAATATTATTTATTTTAAATATTAAGAATATTTTCACTTTTGTTAGATGAATATAAAAATCCAAAATATTAAAAAATATTATTTTGGGTGCAGCAACCAGAATATTCTTTCGTTTACAATTTCTAAATAACTAGTCGCCTGCCCTTGTATGATTTGTTAATGATGGTCACGTGATACAAATATCAACGCCATTTTGTACTCCGAAGCTGAATATGTGATAAATACAAAATTCTATTCAGTAACTTCCATGAAATTAAAATTATTTTTTTAACGTTAATAAAAAATTTCTAATAAAATATTTAATAAGAACTTCATTCTAATAATCAGCTCTATATTTGTTTTAAGAAAAAATTAAAATTATACTTAAAAATATCCTGAAGCATATCATTCATCAATATATTTTTTAATTTAAAATAATAAAAAGTATTCTTTGAATCATGAAAAAGACCAAATTAAACGAATATTGATTAATTTTTTTAACAGAATTAGAATGTAGTCCCCGTGGCCTAATGGATAAAACGGTTAACTTCGGATCAGAAGGTTGCAGTTTGCTTCGATTCCCGTAGCGAACGTGTAGAAATTATTTCTATTTTCTGGAAATCACAACAATTGCGCCGGACAGACAGACAGAGAAATAAAAGATTATAGATATATAGATTGACTTTAAAATTATTTTTATGGAATGATGCAAATTATCATTTCGGTTCCTGATAGAATAGATACGAGGGAACATTCTTTCTATTTAATTATTCCTAATTTTGAAGCCTTATACGTGTTAAATTCTGTCTATATTTAATAGTGTTCGTTGGTTGAGAGCCAGAATGTCTGAACTGCAAAAATTGGTCTTAGCTGACACCTCCCGGCTCAGAATCATTTTTTGCCAATTTAAATGAAATTTAGAAAGAATCAGCACAATAATTTTATTGTTAAAATCCAAAATTATACACTTCTATCTTTAATTACTGATTTATAGCATTTTTACTAAATTTCAAACTCTTTTTTTCCCAAACATTGATTTATGCAGTTCAGACATTCTAGCTCTCAACCAGCGACTTGCTACCTCTTAATATTATTTATAAATTTCCGTTGCTAACACAAATTATTGTAATTGAACTGAAGCGGAAGTATTTTTTGTTTGTTACCTGTCGGGTTCGGCGTACGTAATGATAACATATTGCCTTCCACCAAATGACGGGCTGGGCCTCCCTCATCTGCTGCAAGTACTCGTACACCTCACTCACATCGACTTTGTATTTGAGATCCAAGCGTGTATTGCAATGCCAGCACTCGACGAGATATACCAGATAGAGCATCACTAGGAACGCGATAGGAATGTAGACGTAGCCGTCGTCGCACGGACTCGTCTGCCGCTTGCTTGTGATGGGAAAGTTGGAGAAGTTGACTATCACCTTGGTGACTTCGGTGAGACGACACCAGGCGATGGCCACGAGGCACCCGTGAATCAGCAGGGTAAGAAGCAGGCACTTCCAGTGGGTGTCATGTCGAAGGATATTCCACAGAGACTGTTGCACCGGGCGTTGCTACAATACAAATAATTACAAAACTGGTATTATTAAAATTTAGAACATTAATAAATTCATACAAACATAATAAAGAAAACAACGAAAAAGAAAAGACTCTTAACAACATTTAATTATAATGTTTCAACTTTTAGAATAATTAATGAATTAATTCTTGTATATTTATTATTATAATGAATAATACATTTAACAAGAAATAAGAAATTCCAAAATACAATCGAATTTTAAACTTGAATTATTTTGAAAGTAAATCTCATTCAAGTTTAAAAAGTACTCTTAAGAGGCTTAATTTCCAATGATGTTTTGAAAGGATAATTTTAATGAATTTCGAATTCATCTAAGTTTACATTTTTTACCTTTTTAAATTGTTCTTAAAAGAAATCTTAAAAGTTTCTTACAATATTATTTTTTAATTATCAATTAAACTCTTCGATTTTTGCTTTCACTATTTCTTTAAACATTGCTTCTAAAATCGTGACATAAACCTTTAAAAATAATAAAAAAAGAAACTAAGGTGATAAGAATGTAATTAGTAAAAAGTTAAGTGAGCCCGGTAGCCGAATGATATGGGCACTTGGCTGCGGGTTGAAGGTGGCGGGTTGAATCCCAGGCTTCGGTGAAGAGTGGGATTTTTCCACGCTATATTGTCTCCAAACGGGATTGAGATCTACCCAGCCCTCAGTAGAATGGGTACCAGGAGCTGTGATCAATCGACTGTTCGGCGTCTGAACGCTCCATCGAAATCATGCCTTCTGCAGCGATTCATCCTTTAATTTCCTATTTTAACCGAGGTAAGGTAATTTTTAAAAATTTTCAATATAAATATCCTGGAGGGCGTGAAACCTCAACTTGCCTAACTTACAGCTAATCGGTACACACGATTCGCTCGGGCGCTTGAGCTCATACTAAGTTAATATTTTTCCACTCAGCTGTCATGAAATACGAGTAAATGGAAAAAAAAAATTAAATTACTTCCTATTGTTGCCTTATTCTCAGATCTCTCAACGATTTCATTAATGAACGAGGAAGGAATTTCAAACGGTGGATCGCTGCAGAAGGCATGATTCCTATCGAGCGCTCATTGTTATGTCATGCGCCAAACAACCAATCGGCTGTGCTTACAGCTTCCAATGTTTCGTATCAATGTAAAGAATGGTTATATGCGTACCGTGGTTAAAGGTGGGCGAGCGTCGGGCTGACCACCCGACCTCAACTTACCCCCGTTGATCACGAAACCCCGGGAGGCGCACCTCCTGCGACCCCAAGGGCCATAAGGGCCTGTAGTGGAAACCTTTAGCTTAAGTAGAAAGTTAAAAGTTGCCATAATTTGCTTTTCTAACGAAACCTTCGATTAAATTTTTCTTGAGATAATTAACAAGATATTTAAAAAAGCTACGAGCATTTTGAAGCATTTTGCGTTCTCCCAAATTGAGTAGCTGCTTCTAAGGAGTTTATAATACAGGTGTACCAGGAATGTGCTGCCAAACTTAAAGGTTGTATTCAATCACGCAAAACAATAAATAAAATGTCATATAAACATGGGTCTGGAAATGCTTTATTTCCAAGATATGAACGATGCAACGATATAGATGTGTTGGCCGTCCAGTCGTTCAGTTTCACAGAAAGTGCTCGAAATGCACCGGCCGCAATGCATATAACACAACGTCGTTCCATCGACTGCCGAACACGGTTGAAGATGCCAGGTGCACCTCGAATTGTGTTGCACCCATTCACTATGCGATCATGCAGAGCGTGGGTGTTAGGAACTGGTGTGGTGTGCACTAATGCTTTAAGATAATCCCATACGAAAAAGTCCAGAGGGTTTAAATCAAAAGAACGAGCAGGCCATGCTGTTGGTCCCTCTCTTCCAATCCAACGGTCAGGAAAAGCAATTTAATGACTATATGACGTAAAGGCCAACACCTCTGTATCGTTTCATCGTTCATACCTTGGAAATAATCCATTTTCAGACCCATGATTCTATGACATTTATTCGTTGTTTTGCATGATTGAATAGAATCTTTAAGTTTGGCAGCACATTTCAGGTACACCCTGTATAATGAATGGAGAGGAAGGTACGGATTAAAGTATACCTATATCTACAGAAATAAATCATTACTAAAAAAAAAATATATTTTTTTTCAATTATATTATCTACTTTAATTTAAAATTTCAAATTATAAAACAGACTTAATAAGAACGCATCATTGATACTTAATTTTTGAGTTTTACTAACAATCGCATTTAAGTATTTTGAATTACGTTAAAATTATATTAGTATTAAGGATTTTTAAAACTTTAAGAGAAAGAAATTTAAATTTACAGTCCGAACCATAGCATTGTTCCTTATACGGTACTTATATTCTATTTAATTTACGCATTTTTCCTTAATAAAAATATTCACTAAATGTTTTTGGAATCAATCACAAGCTTTTACTTTCTGACTTTTCAGCTAAACAGAAGGAAGTTTTCTTATCTGTTCTAATTTTTAACTATTTAATTTTTTTACTGATACTATCTTCGAAATACTCGATTTAAGAGCAGGGGATGAATATAATTTACGAAAACTCGACATACAGCAGCTATTTAAAATGTGATATAGATAAATGGAGCCTAAACGAAACACAGCATTATAGATTCATTATAATTTGTTCATTATTTAGAAATGAAAATTATTGCAAATCATAATCTCTACTTTCCTTCCTTTATCGAATTTGGCCAACTAGGGAGCACGGAACTAGCGCAACGTCGGGGCGAAGCTAGTGATATTCAAGAAGGGGGACGAGATTCACATCCCGTCCAGGATAACCCTGGTAGTAAAGTCCCAGGGAGAAAAGGACGAAACACAGAAGAAAGAAACAGCCATGCCAACACCGGGATTCCAGACCAATCTCTACTTTAAATGTTAATAAATGAAGCTTTGATTTTCTTAAACGAATGATAAAATTTATGTTTACATCGAATCTAAGATTTAGGCTACAGATTCGTCTGTTTGGTTTTTCCAAGTAACTATCTAATATTACCAGCCTCGATACACTGAAAAGAGAAAAGATAATCAAGATCTCAGAATGACTGCCTTCTGCGTGCTAGGGGAGGGTCATTTTCTCCGTAAACTGATTTTGGATTCAATTAAATAACCCTCGTATCAAAAAAATGCATTAGAACAAAATGATATTGAGAGTCTAAGATTAAGTTGGACTGAAACTCGCAAGAATACTTTTTACATTAGCTGAATAGTTAGGACGGGAATCTTTTCATAGTGTTCTTTTTACTTTTTATATAAAAAAAGAAATGCAGTTTCTTAAGCAACGGAAGAGATAACATGTATTTGAATCGCATATAGATTGCTGGCGATTCAGTTAATTAGTCTGGTAGATTGTAATAACGAATCAGGAGCAAGTAGAAACCGCTTTAACGAGTTCGTTGTATCATCGCCCTAAGATGCCTATTGTCGAGCATTATTATTATAAAATAATTTTATCGACTTGTGAAATTGATCAATATGAGAATTCTTACATTTGGCTGATAATGACTTCTTGATCTTCCAATTGGGAGTAGATAGACAATAAATAAACGTTTTTGTAATCAGTGTCGAACTATGAAGTGAAGTTTTCTTAAGCTTTTAAAATCCACATGTGATTTTCATCATATTTATTAATTTTTAAAATTGCAGATAAATCCCATTTTCTGACATCCTTCTGCCATTATGTAGTTCTCACCTTCTTTATGGAGGACATCTGATGCAAACGAGATACTAAATGTCGTCGCAATAGATTTAGAAGAAGCAAAATGTGCTCCAAATTTCATTTATCGTTTTATGTTCACATTCAGTCGAACGCTTTAGCGAGGTAATAAATTCTTGGGCGATGTTTCGATAGTCTTCACTAATTATATCATTCTCTCTTTTCCAAAATAATGAGACCCAAGGGAAAGTATATTCATTGGCCCCTGAACAATGGCTCAGCATTTATCATGTTCTCTTGTTTAAGAAAACCACATGCAAATCATCATTTGGGACTTCGTTCAAAGAGAATTGAAGTTTAAATTTGTTGGTTAACAGAAATCCAAAATGTTACAGAATGCCTCTGAGAAATACGGAAAAATTTTACTATATCAAACAAAAATAATATTCTAGTTGCTTTAATAATCAAACAAAGTTTTATAATTATATTTATTCCCTGAATGGATCATCATCTTTCCATCTTAAATATCTTAATTTAACGTTATGAATTGCTTTAAGAATATTGATTAATATTTTATAAGTTTCATTACCTTAAAAATTACTTTTCGATAGTTACATGTTTTATATCCGAAACGAAAGAATTCTTATTTTCCTGAATAATATAATATAGTTAAGAGATCAACATAAAATGGCTAATGAACAATATATTAACGTGTTATTAATGTAATGCAAAGTTTTACAACAAAAGCATGTTAAAAAAAAAAAAAAACTGAAAATTTTTAATATCTTCTGCCTACTTGTTACCTTTAGATTGGCTGCGGATTATCAGACATGAATTAATTATTATGAATTGTGATAGGGAGTAATTGTGATGATTATCTTTTGATAATCGGCTACAGATATTCGTATAGGCTCACAAAGCCAAGCTTGTTGTTTCCATGAGGAGAAATTAGGTGAAAATCGTCCCTTTTTCGTTGTGGGTTCCCTTAAGTCTTGGAACCCTTGCAATGATTCTTTCCTGCACGTATATGTTTTACTTCGTATGGTCGTTTATTTGGAAAATTATGTCAGACGTCTGTGCGTAGAGCACAAAACTGGTCGAAAGAGTACAAGTGACCTACTTTATACTGTTTCTCTGCCATGAATCTGAGAGTTGCTTCTGGTTTCCTTTTTCAAACGATTGCTTACGTCTTCCCTCTTTTCTGTTGCCACCTTCTTCCCTTCTAAGAATCCAGGATGATTAAATATTGTATATTTCTAATTTGTATGAAAACATTTATGCTATTTGATTTCTGCTTCATCCACTTCTTAAATCTTATTTGCTTAATTTTACGTCTGCTATTCTCAATTAATTCAAAATTTTAGTAGCCTTACATTTAATTTCAATGAGCCAGTAGGTATTACACAACCTAAAACACAATTAAAACAAGGTTTCATTAGTGTAATTTTATAACTTAATTATTTCGGGAAATTAGGAATGTATAGATTCAAAATAAATAAACCAATAGAAAAATAGTACAATGTTATGACTATTATAGAAACTTTAAACAGACAGAACTGTTTGCTACATAAAACATCTTAAAAATTGTATTCTATAGTTACAATTTTTAATAAATTCTGTAGCTTATTTTGCCTTTTTTTCTAATTTTTTCTTCAGTTATTAATTCAATTGACTTTTGTATCGATGTAGTAAAGTAAAATATTATCAAATGCTGGAAATTAAAAACATACATATCTAAACAGTATTTTAACTTAAGAAATTCTTGAAGTGAAATTCTATGTACAGTAGTCGAAAGATAAAACATCATCAAAGAAAATTTTTAAATAGTTAAATCAACTTACATCATTAGGTGTTAGTAAAAATCCCCCTAACATAAAAACTTCCTTCTACCATTCGTAAGAAAGCGGGTAGCAGCACATCTGTATACTTTTCTTTGAAGAATTAACCGTATATAGTTTGTAATAGGGATTTTATTATTACAAAATATTCACAAAACAATTTTTATAATAAAATAAACTAATAATGAAAATTAATGTAAATCAAAATTGATACTGAAGATTTCCAAAAAGCCATTGCATGAAAATAAAATAATTCATTAATGAAAAGATTCAATAGCGATAAAGAATATTATTGTTATACATCATGATAGATTTCTATCATTTTAATGATTGAGCTTTTAAACTTAGGCCTATAATTATTTTAAAATTTATTTATTTTTAGATATTAAATTGGTGGAGATCTAATCATTAACTCATGAATTATTATCTAAACATTCAAATCACAAACTTTAAAGAATCATGTCAAGATCACATTACATATTTATGAAAATTATGTTTGTAATTCATTAAAAGAAAAAAAAAGTGTTTTCTAAGCAAAGTTGTTTACTCTTCAAACAAAGTTTTCCGGTGTTTTTAGAATAGAAATGCTTTGGTTGGCCTTCGTCTCAAATAACTGAAATTCCTTAACACATCTCTGGTCTTGTCATCCCGGTTCCATTGCAGGGAATCTTCCCTACGGCATTAGACGCTTCTAAAAGCAAAACTGGGAAGTCTTCCAACACCTTCCTTCATTTTCTTGCCAAGCAACAAATTTGATTTTCCTCTTGAAGTAATAACTGTAGGGTTTTATTTTTTTCCCCAAGAAATGTAGGTCATGCAGTTCATATTCTTAGTTTCCTTTTTTTGCTCATTACATTATTTTCATCTTTTCTGCAATCATCGTATTTTATTTACTTTATTGATGGTCTTTCTCAGATTTCTGTAAACTGAATTCCGGTCGGATATCAATGATTTTTGATCTAAGACAAAAAACAAAAAACAAAAAAAAATGACATCACTGGTCTTGTTAATCACTGGAAATCAAGATTTAGTCGCAGACTTTCATTGTTAAAATGTTGTTGTTTTCATTTTCAGTATCAATGGGGATGTTACTTGCATTTGTTTTCAAGGAAAACAATTTAGTTCAGATGAATTTCTGTTACATAAAAGATTTATTAAAGGTTTAAAATTAAAAATATTTATAAGAAAAACATCGATACTTATAAAAATCCCAGGAACCGGTTTTCAGACCCCTCTGAGTGAAGCTGACGAAAGACCATGCAGAGGGATCTGAAAACCGGTTCCCGGGATTTTTATAAGTATCAATGTTTTTATTGTAAATATTTTTAATTTTAAGTGTGTTTTGTGAACAATTTTAAACCTGTAATAGATTATAGCACACGTTAAAATATTATTGCAATGAAAGATATATCTGATGCCGAATTTTCGTATTCTCCTAGAGTTGCAGAGATATTGTTCACGTGTAGTTACCAACATTGACTTATCAAAGCATAAATCCATCAATATCTTAAACAAATAAAACAATAATCAATTCTCAATGCAAATCAAACAATTTGGACTCATTCATAAAACATCCTAAGGTCGAATGTTCCTTCTCTATAATTTCTTCAAAAACGTGTTCATATTTACAAGCAAGTTGTTCTCTTCATCCTTATGATAGCATATTTTTTAACTCCCACTTTAGCTATTTAGTACACTCAGTAGTTTGTTTTGCCTATCTTCCAGTTTTCCAAATTACTCCCTTAATATTTTTATTTCGAAAGCTTCAAATCAATGTGAGCTTTTCATTATTCAATTAAATTCTTTTTTAATGGTCCAGCAAAAGATCAAAAAGTTCTCTGTTCGTGTATTCTTTTCACATCTTCCATTATCAATTTATCTTTTATAAGTGTTAGTTTATACCCTCCTTTAATATTATTACTTTTACCCAAAACATTTTTTTTTATATTATTAACTTAACGTCAATTCTTATAATCACTTCCTATTTCAAGCTTCTGAACACTTAATACGTATTCCGAGTTGCTGTAGATCCCCCCAAAAATATTTCTCCAAATTGTAGAATTATGTATGCTGCTTCGCCTAATAAGGTCTCCACTGTAGTCCTAGGTGAAAGTTAATGACTGAAGATGATCTTCAAAGCACTGCTTAATTAGTTCTACAAGCATTTCTAATTTCTAATTGAATTCGACTATTTATTTTCATTTCTTTGATACAATGGTAATCGCCCATGTATTTGTAGCTGTTACTAAGTTAGATTAGAATGGGTGAATGTGGGCGGTAGAAGCCAAGCACCGCGACCAGTAGATCTATTGTGCTAAACCCACGGAAATGAGGACAGATGAGAGAATGACTGAGAACTATGGTGGTAGGCTCGCAGGGAAAACGGGAGAGCCCCGAGAAAATCTGCCCAGCGCGGATCGTCCACCATCACGAAACCCACATGAGAACCGAACCCGGGATTCAGAGGTGAGAGGCCAGTGTCTGAGCGACAACGCCAACCGCGCGGCCAGCTGTTACTATAAACTATTTATTTCACTGTTACATACTTTTAACTACCGGGCAGTTCGGAGCCTGTAGCGTTTTATGTAGTGGACGAAATAGAACAAAATTTGGCCACCATATACATTAAGTTATGCGGTTTCGATTTGTTCAGAAAAAAAAAATAGTACCAAACAACGCCGATAGGGGAAATTCTGGCGCTGTGGTCGAAAAATGCAGCATGAAATTTGCATATATGGGTACTTTGAGACACGACATCGAGGATAAAAGGAGGGGTTGCGGGAATTCTAGTCATTCTGCAAGAAGTCGCCCGTCGATGGCGTTGTCACTACGTGATCGTTCCTTATTAGTCTAAGCCGTTTTATCAGTGGGATGAAAATGCCAATGCTGCTCTTCGTGAATACCGGCGATTAAAACATATATAGAGGACTGATGACCATAACTAACTTACGAAGAATGGTTGAAAAATTTGAAAGAATAGGAACTCTTGGTGTGCAACCAAGCTGAGGACGTAAACGTATCAAGCAGGAACAAGTTTAAGAAGTTGCAACTGCCGTTCAGATCAGGCGATAAGCTAATAAGCAGGGTAGCAGCAGTGCACGTTTAATATCACGACAAACAGATATCCCGTTGTCGACGGTGCAGAAGATATTGCGTAAGATCCTGAAATTTTATCCGTATAAGATAACACCCATTCAAGAATTGCTCCCAAGGGATAGATATACCCGATTAGAGTTTGCTTTGAGATTTTTGGCTCGATTGGAAGTGGATGACGAGTGGCCGTGGCGAATATTATGGAGCGATGAAGCTCACTTCCATGTGCACGGTGATATCACACAACTGACGTATTTGGGCTGATACAAATCCACACGTTGGTCAAGAGATCCCTTACATTCGCCAAAAGTCACAGTTTGGTGTGGGTTCACTGCTTCTTTTATCATCGGCACGTACTTTTATGAAGAAGTTGGTAGAAATGGACTAGTGACTTGTTCTGTCAATTCCGACAGGTATGCCGCTATGCTCGAGAACTTTGTGATACCTCAACTGCAGCAAAGAAATTGTATCGATTCTACCATTTTCATGCAAGATGGTGCGCCACCGCACATCGGACGTCGGGTGAAGGATGTCCTGCGTCAACATTTCACAGACGCTAGAGTAATTAGTCGCGCATTCCCATGAATTGGCCTCCGAGGTCCCTGATCTGAATCCTAGCGATTTCTGGTTGTGGGGCTACCTGAAAAGCATTGTGTATCAAGGAGATGTTCCTTACATTCCTACCTTAAAAGATCAAATAACGTTGCATGTCAGACGAATAAATGCCGATATGCTTCGAGCCACCGTCGAAAACCTCGAGTACCGCAAGCAAGTAGTGGAACATCAGGCTGGTGGTCAACTTGAGCCAAATTTGTAGGTTGCTATAATTAACGTTTTTCATTGGTATTTGGTGTGTTGTTATTTACTGTTTCCATTGGCAGTTCTGTATTCTTTTTTCAGACATTATGCGCTTGCAGCGCCAGAATTTCCCCTATCGGCGTTGTTTGGTACTAATTTTTTTTTTCTTGACAAATCGAAACCGCATACTTTAATGTGTATGGTGGCCAAATTTTGTTCTGTTTCGTCCAGTACATAACACGCTACAGGGCTCCGAACACCTCCTGTTATTTCTTGATCACCGGTACTATAATACGGTATATTCCCATTTGCTATTGATGGCAGGCTTATCTTCTGCGCTGTCTTATCGCTATTGAATAAAGACAAAATGCTTTATCCTTTTAGCGTATATATTGAAGTCTTATATATTTGTATATTTAAATCCGGTTTTGAGCAAATGAAACCTTAGATGAAAGTGTTTAATTTTCAATTTTAAAGCTAACACTGATAATCTCTTACTTTCATTTTCAAAAACTATGAGCCTGGTGTTTCTCTTCTAATTCGCCAGATGGTATTGCATCAACTGCATGGAAAATATCAAAAATATGTAATGCAAGATTTTCATAAAGAAACTGCGAGCAAAAGAAAGCTCCCATTAACGTGTTTTACTCTTCATTTTCAAGCTTATTTGTAGAATATTACGAAAAAAAGTTCTGATGATTAAATGTTATATGGATGTTTCTCATTTAATCCGCTAGATGATGTCCTTCTAAGAATGAAGTAGCCACAAGATGAAAGTTTATACGAAGTAAATGTTAGTAAATGTTAAAATATTAAAATGCTAATAAAAATTGGTAATTCTGAACTAATCCAAGCTTCGATAGACATCATTTGTAAATATCAGAAAAAAAGAAAACGTTTTTGACATTCATATAAACTTCATTTTAAAAAAGAAAAGTTTGGTTCTGTTTTTTCTTCTCAATTGTAAGTTGCTGAAGCACCTTTTCTCAATACAGTGATGAACTATTGCAAAGATCTCCTTGACGTGTTTTACACTGTACTTTCTCTCAAGAATTCTGATTTCAAGTATGTAGGAAGATTTCTGTTTTGTACAGCTTTAGTTGACGGGCAACTAGTACTGCATGATTCATAAGAAAAATTTAAAGAAATAATTAAATCAATTAACGTATGAAATACAAAAAACACTTTTCATAAAACAACTGTGTTCTTTTGCATTTAATAAAAGAAATAAATGCAGAATGGTATTAAAATTGAAAGCATTTAATGGGATTAAAATTAAATGTGAATACTATATCGCACTATAACATAAATATCGTATAGTGCGATGTAATAGTTCACATTAGTTATTATGTTGCTATTGATTTAACGGAAATTGTGTTTCAGAGAAGAACAATGCTTAATTTTTTTTTATTATCTTTTGACCTAAATAGCTGTAACAAATTACTTTCCATTGTCTAACTAATAACGTTGTTAGACAATGTAAAATCAGAAGCGAGTTTACACTGTCTCCACTTCATTCCACGTTAATACTTCCATCTTTTCTTGAATTCCTGAATGTATACTTTGCAGACAAGTCTCTAGATTGAATAATAGGAGCTCCGTAAATAAGCACTGAAAACAATTAGCCTGAAGGTAATTGAACATTTAGCCTCAAATAAATTTCTAACTACAACAAAACAAACTTAGTCTCATGCATCGAATTGGTTATATTGCTAAAAAGGAACAACTCAGCCTTAGATGTTTTTAAAAATTGCACACAAAATTAGTATTAATCTATAGCCCGTCTCAAGACCAGAGAATTTAAGATTCACTGTTAACAATATTTTTCTTTGAGAAAATCAAGCATTTTTGTTTTAAATAACCATCTATATAGTGTTCGTGTTGATGTCTTACAATATTATGAGTACAAAAAGAGAAGGAATCATTTTTATGAAAGTTTTAAATTTAATAATGAAGCATTTAAGATCCTGCGATTTTCATATTTACCCGCTCATGCTACATTTTGAAAAATTGGACATTTATCTTGGCTCCGTGTTTCGGAAGGTGATTTGCTTTTGTTTACCTTATTCTAGAAAGAAAATAACGAAGTAAAATTCATTGTATTAAAATTTATCATTAAAAAACGCAGATCGTAAAAGACTTTAATTATACATCAACAAATCTGATCCATTCTCTGAAAATAATACATTTATGTTATTTAGCTTTCTTTCTGTAGACGAACATCACACATCCTTCATCCCTGTTCTACAATTTCTTATCTTGTGATTGGCGGAAAAAATTCCAAAATTCTCTTAAGTAATTAAAAACGAAGAAAATTATACTTGCATTTATTGACTGATAAAAGTGCAAACAAAATATTCAGGATATTACAAATCTAGGGATAACAGCTCTGTTAGTAGCGGTGAATTGAAACGAATTTGTTCGCGATGTTATACAGAATAATGAGCTCCTCCAAGTCCTTCGTGAAATGACATATAGTTATTTTCATCAAGAAAAATTGTTTCGACAGGGTAGCTAACGCCAAGTGTATTTATATTCTATGAATTCTATTCAAATTACATTTTTAATAGGAAGTAATTTATTTTAGAACTAAATAAAAAAATCACGAATTCCATTTTTTTATAATAACAAGTTGCATACAAAATGACATCCTGGTACAGCTGTTTCACCCATTGTTATTATTATTATTATTTACCTGCGCTTTCCTATTTTTATGCGCTAAAAAAATTAATAGAGGCCGCGTGTAGCGGCACATGAATTTTCTCGCCATTTGTCCTTTCGGCGAGTTTTTGTTGTTTGTTTTAACTTTTGCGGGTTCCACATTTGTTCCGACAATTTTTTTTATGTCGGAGAGTACATCGTTGTAAATAATTTCTTTGTAATTATTTGACTTATGAAATAAGAGAAACCACATCCTATAATGTTGTCTATTTATAAAATCACTGATCTGATCTTTTCTATGTCTTCAAAGATGTACTGGATTTTCTTATTATTTACTGACCCTTTTTTTTACTTTTGACGAAACAACGAAGCCTGCTGATGTTTATAAAAATTATTCCTGTTGTGTATGCTTTTTTTTTATTAAGCAATAAGTAAAAAAATAATGTATTTCAAATCTCACAACATGCTTGTTACAAAAGATCTTTTCAGGATGAAAAATAAAAAAATAAATGAAAATAAAAAAACACGTAAAAAAAAGATGTCCGTGAAACAAAATATTTACTTTTCGTAAGGCCACTTCTCTTCAACTGCTGCGTTTTTTTAAAAATTTTCTTTGTTCTTTCAAAGAAAAGCCATGAAAACAATAAAAAGGACAACATTTCTTGGTATTTTTAGATGAGTATGCTTATTGAAATAAAGGTATCTCCAAAACTTCCATTTTCTGAAAATAAATTAAAACCCAAAATAAGCATGCATTAGTTGCTTCATCTAATTAATTTCATTGGGATGCAACCGCAAATGATTATTCTATGGATTAATAAAGAAATAAAGGATAAAAGAAAATTATATGGATTAAAAAGAATTAATAATGGATAAATACGCATTGTTTAGCATCCATAAAAATTATTTTTTTTCTAACTCCATCTGTTTTTATCTGGGAATTTTTTTTGTCAATTCTCAACAGGAACCTACAGTAAAATTTTCGAATGTTACAGTTTGATCATCTCTTGTCCATCAACATGTATACCAAGCTACAAGAAGATGAAGTTATCGGTTCGAAACTTTTAGAGGTATAATACACGTAGACATAGGCTTAAGGATTTTAACGACCGTCACTTCTCATAGAAAAGTTAACCAAAGAAAACGGGATTAAAAGCAAAAAAAAAAAAAAACAAAATGTTTTCGTAAGTAATTTTTAAGTATGATACAAACAATACATATTTTCTACTAACTGAAAAAATTACTGAAGTTTCTTACTGAAGTTGTGGAAATTCAGTTAACTTATCAAACGATGCCCATGGATTAAAATGTATTGCTAACATTGCCTGAAATTCATCATTTCGCTTCTAACAATTTCTGTAGGAATTTTTGGCATTTGCATACGCAAAGTTTTGGCAAAGACACACACTGAAAAATTTCAAACACAAAAGTTTAGATCGTCTTTCATTGTATTTATATGCATGTTAAGTTACAAGAAGATCTATTAATTGGTGCAAAATTTATTAGAGGAACACCTATAAATGGTGTTGTTGAAAAGTATATTTTAGTTAAGAATATTATTTATAATTTTTAATTCCCTACCTAATCATGTTGCTAAAACATTGACAAAAAACATTGAAAAATCAAGTTCGATCCTAATCAAGGTTACAGCTTTTACTACTTCAGCCTAACTTAAGTCCTTCTTTTTTTGAATTCCTTCATGACTAGTTTCTAGTCTGTAATCTTCTGTAAAAAGAGCTGTTTTATCGTAAGTTTGCATTGGAAACATAGCCAGACGGTAAGTGAACATAAAGCCTCAAGTAAAGTTTTCACTTCAACGAAACAAACAACAAATGTACGGAGACATAAAAAGACTGGTTGTTGTTA
Organism: Thereuonema tuberculata; assembly: GCA_023159025.1. Taxonomy (NCBI): domain Eukaryota; kingdom Metazoa; phylum Arthropoda; class Chilopoda; order Scutigeromorpha; family Scutigeridae; genus Thereuonema; species Thereuonema tuberculata. Next base: position 76,178,060 of record JAFIDM010012231.1, read on the forward strand.
TGAGGGTAACTTCGCTAAGAAAGTGGATTAAGGAAAACAGGATTGAAGCATAAATGAAGCCATAAAAAGCATTTACAATAATTATGTTCTAAGCCTTTAATTGAAAGACTGTTGATTCGGTAAGAAAAAAAAAGGATAAAGTGAGAGTTCCATTGCCCTAGATAATTGAACTTTAAAAATTATTATTTAAAGAATTCTCTTAGTTTATTTTTTGTCTTTTGGTATCAGTAAAACAAAAAGTCTAAACTTGCAGCTAAATTGTAAACTTATTTCCATGCATTGTTATTAGAAAGTTTTTACAACGATTACATGGATCTTCGCCAAAGATTTTATTACTATCTCATAAAGAGAACAGTTTTAAACTTGAGGTTTTTTAATGTTATACGAAACATGTTCCTTTTCGGTTATAAGATTACTTTTGGCTCTATTCCTATTGTGTTGTCTTTAATTCAGACGCCTCCTAATATGGCAACATATTCTAATAAACGTCTAACATTTCTTGTATAATTAAAAGCTAAATTCGTATGGTTTCTCAACCGATGCAAAGCTGAGAAATTTTACATGAGTTAAAGAAATAAAAGATTTCATATTTAACCATATTTATAAGTGGAGTCAAATTTGGAATCTTTTAAAGGGTCTTTTATTTAAATTCCAAATTTCTAACAAAATGTATTTTATATTTAAGTTCAGTTTGTTAGAAAAACTAAACATCATTTCGGTTTCCCATAGTTTTGGTGTTTTTCAAGTTATACTATCATATAAGATATCAAACAAACACATACACACACATGCACACAATTGCAAAGTTTTAAAGTAACTTAAAAAACAAAACAATCAACTTATTATTAACTTAGTTTCCGAAGAAAAAATCTATAAAATCGCATTGAGCGATTTTACATGTTTCTCAAAAACTTTTGAGTAAACGAATTCCCTGGAAATTTTATGGCTTACATATTTATGAATGAAATGCTATCTAATCCTCCAATTTGAAAAATGCTTTCTTTTGGGCAATTCAGTCTGGCGTTCATATGCTGTCTATTTACTTAGTAGACCTATTTACTCAGTAGTAGTAGATCTTATTTTCTCTCATGATGAAACTATTTTCTTCTTGCATGTTATTTAACCTCTAACTTCTATGTAGCACCGTGAAATTTAATATATAAATAGATCTTTAACGATAGATCTTTAAAAACATCAAATTCTTGTTATGAACATATTCTATAAAAATTAACAGAAAAATTAAACATTAATTGATAGCATCTAGTAGTTTCAATAAAATAATTTGAAATTTATAGAAATCAATTAAATAAGTAACTGAATTACATGACCCTGTTATAAATTCATCACAAAAAAAATCGTTGTAATTTGAATTAAATTGTAAGTGCTAACATTGTGAAGATAATTGTGATTGTAGTATTATGATAATATAATAATAATAGTACTCCATTAAAAAGTAAACTCCAAGATAGTTCAGGAATTTCTTATATCATTTCATCTACCAATGGCTAGTTTATGAACATTTACTTCTTCAACGACGAAGCCAGTAACAATGAAATGATGGTGATTTTCTAAGGTTTCTTGCGATGCAAAGTGAAGTGGAATTTAAAGGAAGACTGAAGAAAGACAAAACGAGGTTGCATGAATAGAATGGTTAAAGAAACATTTACTCATTACTCATGAATATATTTTCAGATTCCGAGTTGCCAAAGCGATTCTTTAGCATTTCACAATTACTGAGCAGTGTCATTATTTTATAAATAATTATTGTATTCTAAATATAGAAAAAAGTAATTTTACTGTTTAAAGTTATCTCAAACTAACTTTTACGTCATTAATGTCAAAGCAATACTTAATATATAAAGCTGAAGAGTTTGTATGTTTGAACGCGCTAATCTCAGGAACTACCAGTCCGATTTGAAAAATTCTTTTGCATTAGATAGCCCGTTTATTGAGGAAGGTTATAGGCTATATACATTACGCTACGACCAATAGGAGCTGAGCAGCAAACATAAACGTCAATCAACGGGTGCGGCGGCGGCCGCGGGGCTACTTGGCCGCACGACGAGAACCGAACAATACCGAGAAGGGCCGATTTTAACGCGGGTGAAACCACGGGGCACAGCTCGTATAATATAAACTTAGGAACTCGAAGTATAAGTTATTTACATGAATGATTAACATAAGAAGTTTTACGGTATTACATTGTTGACGGTGTTTTACCTTATCTAAGGCATTTTAAGAAATATGTAAATGCTGGGTTGGCATAAAGTTTAAATATATTCATTTAAATGTACATAATGTAAATAAAGCATCAGATATCTTACAATAATGATTTTGAAATTCGATTATATCTTTTTTTTCTTTTTTACAAAACAAATAAAATACGAGTATATATATTAGATGCTGTAATCATTGTTTTCAGTGTTCTTTAAGCTATTAATAAGCTTTCGATAACATATTTCAAAACCTTATTAAATTTTAAAAAAGCTTATTATTTATTTTTCCCGATTAGATGAATTTTTATTTGTAAATAAGATGTAGAATAATGATTTAATAAATTTCTATGATTAAATTGCAGAGCTCAAGATAACGCAGTAGTATATCAAAATACTTAGAAACCTGAGCAGTAGTCTTAAATCACCGCGGATGCTTGCAAGCACCGTGGAGATTTCAGAGAGATGTTTTTGCTAAATTTCCTGAGGCAGTAGAAAGTTGGATTCAGTTCGGAGAAAGTTGGAAGAAATTGGAAGCAGTCATCCAATACTTTTTGAAAGAAACCTTGCAGATAATGTCATATATAATTGAACTAACTGGAAAGCTGCAATTAAGGAAAACCTAGAAATCCCGGAATCAAAATTCTAAATATAAAATCCTAGAAAAAATAAGAGAAAATCCTAGGTATAAAGGATAATAACAACTACTTGTGACCACGACAGCCAGAGCAACTCGTCCAGTAAGAAAGATATGATGAAGGATAAGAATGTCGTCATTATAGTCATGGTAAACTTTTACTTAGCAGACGCTGAATCTATTGCTATCCAATACTATGGCTAAAACAGAATTGACATTTTTGAATTAATGTCATTGTCAATTAGGGATGGATGAATAGCAAATTACACGCAAATAAGTAATAAAATGCTAGTAAACATTACGAATGATTTGTAAATAAAGGATTTCGGTATACAGATCTACAATATTAGATTAGATTAATTGAAAGTGGATGGCATGACTGCTGAGGATCTACAATATTAGGTAGAGGGTATTTAAAATCGAAGGTAATTCTACTCTCTCGAGTTCCAGTGTAAGTTGTCTTTTATAAATTTTTCCATGATGTAATGTTCTTTAAATTACGAATTCCATTCTCTTTATCCAATTAAAACAAACTATATTCTAATCTTATAGCAGTCATTTCAGCATCCTTTCACTTTCTGAAAAATTAATAACATAATTTTAATTCCACTTAGCTTTATTTGTGATCATTTTCTTGATTCACTAATCTTTTGCATTCTGCTCTAGAATCCCAATCTCCTTCGAGAAATTCAATCAGGTCAATGGATTTTATTTTGTTCCATAAGTTGAAACTAAATTACGTCCTTCATTATTTTCCATGTTTGTTAATCACCTAATATTAGATCCAAGTGTCATTGGAAACTTCTCACTGAAGCACGGCAAATCCTTGCGGGCAACAGCGACGATCCTCCTCCACCAGTAGGATGTTTGATGACTATGGATCTGGATCGGTGATGGCAATGATGAACAGCTCATAGAAACCTCTCTGCGGCATCATCTTCAGGAAAAACAATGTTGAAAAGCCCTTGGAGACTTGGCGGGAACCGTAATATTCTGTATCGACACATATTAAGGAGTTCAATATAAAGATCACTCCACTAAAAATATAATAACCTACAGTCTTTTTTATAGTCCTTACGAGTCAGAAAATTCTTCTCCTCGATCGCTCTAAAACAGCACTTAACAATAATAATGCTTAACTAACCTCATGTCTCTATTATTATAATATATTGAACTTCATGTCAATTGCCTTTAAGAAAACTGGAGCATGACATCAACATATGTTATCAACAACAAAAGGAAAAATGCATTATGCTGACTTCTAAAACAAATCTTAATTATTTATTCAAGATATATCCAACGACAATAAGAATATATATAAGAATTGCTTCGCAAAAGTAATAAAATTTATCTAAAGAAAAAACAAAACACAAAAACAAAAGGAAAAAAAACCCAGACACATATAAACCATAATAAACCAACGAAAACCCCTAAAAAGAAGGTTTCATTAGAGCTCATTACTTTAGAAATAATATCAATAAACCCACATCAGGCTGCTTTGAATGATTGTTTCCGACAACTTCTACATTTTCTTAAGGCGATTTCGACCAAAACAAAAAAATATATTTTTATTACTGATTTTTAAACTCCAAACTTTAGCAAAGTTTGTGCTAGGATTAAAAATAAAAGAAATCCACAGCTCGGAAATCAAATTGTATAAGCAAATGATTTTGCTGATAGTTTTTCAAATGCAACATGCGGTTTATTACTAAGCCTAAAGTACAGTGGCGTATATAGAATATATTTTCGGGGGGGACCCAAGATTAATATAATTAAGTAGACACCCCATGGAAACCTATCTGCTCAACCAAAAAAAAAAAAACAAAAGACCATCGAAACCGATGTAAAAAAAAAAAAAAAAACGTTGGGGTGACATATCTTCATTATTTCGGGGGGGAGGGGCCCTCGGCCCCCCCCCTTATATACGCCCTTGCTAAGGTATACTATAAAAACGTTTCTCTGGAAAATAAAAACATACATTTCCTGTTTTTCGAAATTTACAAATTAACATACAATAATTCTCTTTTTAGTTTTTTGAATTCATTTTAATATTCAATGTTAATATTCATTTTAATATTTTAAATGTTGCTTCTACATGAAATATGTTTATAGGAATATATTCTACCTATTAATTGCAAATTAGAATCTTTTTTATTTTAAACATTTTAAGTTATCGTGATGTGAAAAAAAGGACTAAGAGAACGTTATGAATTAACCTACAACGTAAATTTAACGTTGAAGAAGCCTTGCACACCTAAAAGACGGCGAAACTGGTTGTATTTTTAAATGCACAGAGACTTTTCAATCTTACTCCAGTGTGTTGGCCTATTTTTTATTCAATTTTTTTTAATTGTTAAATATTATTATTATTTTTTTTTAGACTTTTTTTTAAAAAAAGAAATCTTTTTGTTGATGTTCAATTCAAAAATAAGAAAATTACAGGTTTTTCTGGGTATTACTGGCGCTTATTATTAGTCGTGGTTGGGGTGGAGTAGGTATAGACGCGGACTCAGAGGTAAAGACACGGGACTGCAGGAATCCGGCTTAATTCCAAATGAAGTGAAGGATTTCCCCAGTTGTAAACTTCTCCTGCAGAAGGGGCTGTATGGTTCAACCAGTGCTCTGTAAAATGGGGATTCAAAGGAGGGCGCATATTAGGCTGCCATCCATTCTCTTTCTGAGATGAACCGTTCAGTGTGAATGCTTTTAATATGCGTTTATAGGCTTACATTACAAAAATACGAAGAAATTTATAATCCAAAATTCCTTATCGATTTAAAACAAAGAGTTTCTGATACTGTAAACTGGAATCTATTAATGGAGAAAGTATAGCAATGGGAGTAGAGACGTTGAAATAAAAGAGAATATCAGCAGCCTTGTCTTTATTCCCTGGTTGAAGATGCTGACTGTAGTAATGATTATAGTAAAGGTTTTTATCTATCAATGTTTAACTCTTGCTTATAGGAAAGACAGAAGTTTAAATTAGGTTATATTTCACAGCCACAATTCTTGTATTTGAGTTCACGGTATATTTTGAACTATATTACGATGAAATGAGCAGCTTGTTTGCTGATCAGAATTCTTTTAGATTAGAGTCGCAAATCTGAGGCAACAAAACCGCTAACAGACTTGCAAAGTATTATCCACAAAGGACCTGCTCACAGCGAAAGACAACAATAAAGTCACTCACCAATAGTATTACGTAAGATTTGAAATTGCAAGCCAAGATTTTAGTAAATTCCACTATATCACGCTGCCAACAATGTCGTAGTGAAATCAGCATTTGAAAGCATTCTATTAGGACTGACTTTAAGTTTTGAAGTATTTTTGAAGATTTTTCGGATATTAATAAAATTAGCAGTAATTACTTTGAAGACAGACAATTGCTATCCTCAAGGAAAATTTTTTAACTAAATATTATTACCCATTCTTCTCAAAAAATGCCAAAGATAATCACAAATTTAATATAAAAAAAATCAAATGAAATAAAGAGAATTATTCCTCTTATATTTTTTAAAAATCATGAATGGCTAATTTAAATTAATTCCTTTAACGTTCCTTTAACAGTTGAAATTTTCTTTTCTGTAATTAATTCCCAACATACATTTGATTAGTCAGCTCATTCACAGTAATTTTGAGGCGATTTCCTGATCATGCGGTTGTGGGTCATAAAATTTAGAGGAACTATTTAACGATTTATTGGAAATTCCTCTAATTAACAAATCCAAACTAGTTCATAAGTTAAATACAGCTTATTTCGAAAAGTAATTAGCATTAGTTAATTATTAAGGGAATTTTTCAAGTAATTTATTCAATTAAAAATACAGAACTATATTGGCACTAATCTTAAAACATTAAAACTTTAAAAAAACCACAACGTACATTTCAGAGCTTCACATATCAAGCTCCCTTCTCAAATGGAAATGATTCATCTTTAACTAAAACGTTTCCTTATTTGAGAATATTAAACAGATAGAAATGGCCATTCCCATATTTAACAAAAACACCTCCTGGTGACAATTGCTTTAAACATGCACCGGAAGTGGTCGTCTGCTAAGGTTTCAAATACACTTATAGGGAAAAAAAATTTAAAGGAAACAATACAATTATCAAAGCCCGTATTCCAATACATTTGCAGTAGAAAGGTCCTGATTAAAGCTACCTAATAATTTTATCATGCAAGATTCATAAAAGATACGCAAATATTTATTTTTACGTACACCAAGAATCTCTATACGTTCTAAGTCCAGCGAATGACCCATTCGTTGGCAGTGAAAGGCAATACTATAAGATAGATTTGCCTTTCTTACAGCAGAATCGTGCTCCTTTAAGCGCACGCTCAATTCCCTTTTGGAATTGCCAATATACAGGGTGTTTCAAAAATACACGGCATAATTTCAGGTATGTATTTCCCACATGTAGACAATCAAAATAGTTCATTACAACATATGTC
>JAFIDM010012231.1:76185762-76213627 GCA_023159025.1 Thereuonema tuberculata
GACATATCTTCATTATTTCGGGGGGGAGGGGCCCTCGGCCCCCCCCCCTTATATACGCCCTTGCTAAGGTATACTATAAAAACGTTTCTCTGGAAAATAAAAACATACATTTCCTGTTTTTCGAAATTTACAAATTAACATACAATAATTCTCTTTTTAGTTTTTTGAATTCATTTTAATATTCAATGTTAATATTCATTTTAATATTTTAAATGTTGCTTCTACATGAAATATGTTTATAGAAATATATTCTACCTATTAATTGCAAATTAGAATCTTTTTTATTTTAAACATTTTAAGTTATCGTGATGTGAAAAAAAGGACTAAGAGAACGTTATGAATTAACCTACAACGTAAATTTAACGTTGAAGAAGCCTTGCACACCTAAAAGACGGCGAAACTGGTTGTATTTTTAAATGCACAGAGACTTTTCAATCTTACTCCAGTGTGTTGGCCTATTTTTTATTCAATTTTTTTTAATTGTTAAATATTATTATTTTTTTTTTTAGACTTTTTTTTTAAAAAAGAAATCTTTTTGTTGATGTTCAATTCAAAAATAAGAAAATTACAGGTTTTTCTGGGTATTACTGGCGCTTATTATTAGTCGTGGTTGGGGTGGAGTAGGTATAGACGCGGACTCTGCAGAAGGGGCTGTATGGTTCAACCAGTGCTCTGTAAAATAGGGATTCAAAGGAGGGCGCATATTAGGCTGCCATCCATTCTCTTTCTGAGATGCGTTCAGTGTGAATGCTTTTAATATGCGTTTATAGGCTTACATTACAAAAATACGAAGAAATTTATAATCCAAAATTCCTTATCGATTTAAAACAAAGAGTTTCTGATACTGTAAACTGGAATCTATTAATGGAGAAAGTATAGCAATGGGAGTAAAGACGTTGCAATAAAAGAGAATATCAGCAGCCTTGTCTTTATTCCCTGGTTGAAGATGCTGACTGTAGTAATGATTATAGTAAGGGTTTTATCTATCAATGTTTAACTCTTGCTTATAGGAAAGACAGAAGTTTAGTTAAAGTTTCTCCCTTCGATAGGCCATGGCTGGCCTGTGGGATCGCGGGAGGTCAGGCTCCCGCAGCTCGACCAACGGGACGAAGTTGGGGCCGGGGGGTCAGCCCGACGCCCGCCCGCCTTTAACTCCCGGGAAAGAAACCCGGTACCCATTCTACAGAGGGCAGACAGAAGTTTAAATTAGGTTATATTTCACAGCCACAATTCTTGTATTTGAGTTCACGGTATATTTTGAACTATATTACGATGAAATGAGCAGCTTGTTTGCTGATCAGAATTCTTTTAGATTAGAGTCGCAAATCTGAGGCAACAAAACCGCTAACAGACTTGCAAAGTATTATCCACAAAGGACCTGCTCACAGCGAAAGACAACAATAAAGTCACTCACCAATAGTATTACGTAAGATTTGAAATTGCAAGCCAAGATTTTAGTAAATTCCACTATATCACGCTGCCAACAATGTCGTAGTGAAATCAGCATTTGAAAGCATTCTATTAGGACTGACTTTAAGTTTTGAAGTATTTTTGAAGATTTTTCGGATATTAATAAAATTAGCAGTAATTACTTTTAAGACAGACAATTGCTATCCTCAAGGAAAATTTTTTAACTAAATATTATTACCCATTCTTCTCAAAAAATGCCAAAGATAATCACAAATTTAATATAAAAAAAATCAAATGAAATAAAGAGAATTATTCCTCTTATATTTTTTAAAAATCATGAATGGCTAATTTAAATTAATTCCTTTAACGTTCCTTTAACAGTTGAAATTTTCTTTTCTGTAATTAATTCCCAACATACATTTGATTAGTCAGCTCATTCACAGTAATTTTGAGGCGATTTCCTGATCATGCGGTTGTGGGTCATAAAATTTAGAGGAACTATTTAACGATTTATTGGAAATTCCTCTAATTAACAAATCCAAACTAGTTCATAAGTTAAATACAGCTTATTTCGAAAAGTAATTAGCATTAGTTAATGATTAAGGGAATTTTCAAGTAATTTATTCAATTAAAAATACAGAACTATATTGGCACTAATCTTAAAACATTAAAACTTTAAAAAAAAAAACCACAACGTACATTTCAGAGCTTCACATATCAAGCTCCCTTCTCAAATGGAAACGATTCATCTTTAACTAAAACGTTTCCTTATCTGAGAATATTAAACAGATAGAAATGGCCATTCCCATATTTAACAAAAACACCTCCTGGTGACAATTGCTTTAAACATGCACCGGAAGTGGTCGCCTGCTAAGGTTTCAAATACACTTATAGGGAAAAAAAATTTAAAGGAAACAATACAATTATCAAAGCCCGTATTCCAATACATTTGCAGTAGAAAGGTCCTGATTAAAGCTACCTAATAATTTTATCATGCAAGATTCATAAAAGATACGCAAATATTTATTTTTACGTACACCAAGAATCTCTATACGTTCTAAGTCCAGCGAATGACCCATTCGTTGGCAGTGAAAGGCAATACTATAAGATAGATTTGCCTTTCTTACAGCAGAATCGTGCTCCTTTAAGCGCACGCTCAATTCCCTTTTGGAATTGCCAATATACAGGGTGTTTCAAAAATACACGGCATAATTTCAGGTATGTATTTCCCACATGTAGACAATCAAAATAGTTCATTACAACATATGTCCGGAAATGCTTCATTTCCGAGTTATGGCCTTCACAACATTGAAAATCACCGGAACGTTTTTCGTTCCGCCGGTCGTTGCCATTACAGAAGATGTTCAAAATGACCACCTCCTGCTTGAATACAGACCTCACATCGATGTCTCAATGACCTGCGAACACGATCCCACACTCCAGGAATGTTGCGTATGTCCTCAGAACGTGCCACAATTCGATTCCGAAGGGATTCCAAATCAGGCACCGGAGACGAATAAACCAATGATTTTAAATGGCCCCACAAGTAGAAATCGAGAGGGTTCAGATCAGGTGAGCGTGGAGGCCAAGCAATTGGGCCACCTCTACCTATCCATCGATCAGGAAACGTTCGATCCAAGTACCGGCGAGCCGTACGACTGAAGTGTGCAGGAGCGCCGTCATGCAAGAAGTGAGCGTGCTGACGATCGATCAGTGGAGTGTCGTCATAAACATGAGGTATGGTGTTTTCCAGGAAGTTTGTGTACGCCTGCCCCGTAAGTCTGTTTACAAGTACATGGGGTCCAACTAATCGATCACCAATGATACCGGCCCACATGTTGAGGGAGAACCGCACCTGGTGATGAGATACAACAGTTGCATTTGGGTTTTCATACGCCCATACATGCTGATTGTGGAAATTTGTTATGCCATCTCGTGTGAACTGTGCTTCATCTGTAAATAATACTAAGGCAGGAAAGTTCGGATTTGCAGCACACTGCTGCAAGAACCACTGACAGAACCTAACTCGTGCAGGGTAATCTGCTGGTGACAGCGCCTGTACACGTTGCAAATGATAAGGATACAATTGATGCTCTTTCAGCAGTCTCCAGACAGTCGTATGGGGAACATTCACTTGCAACGCTAACCTTCGTGTGCTGACAGAAGGAGTTCTGTTCACAGTCTCCAGAATCTCCTCCTGTTCTTCTGGAGTTGTAGACCTTGGTCGTCCCCTTCCCAATCCAGGAGAGTGAAATTTTCCATACTCGCACAGACGGTGATGGAGACTTACAAATGTCTTCCGATCTGGACATTGTCGCTGTGGGTACCTCTCCTGGTACAAACGACGAGCCAGCGCAGCATTGCCGTCTGCCTTACCGTACATGAAGTGCATCTCTGCCAGCTCCTGATTTGTGTACATGACACACAGTCGAACGCCAAACACACCACTGAATTTAACCTTCGCCTCGGAATGATCTGTCAGAGTGCCCTCTTAATGTGTCCTTTGACGGCAACGACCTGCGGAAAGAAAAACGTTCAATGAGACATCGATGTGAGGTCTGTATTCAAGCAGGAGGTGGTCATTTTGAACATCTTCTGTAATGGCAACGACCGGCGGAACGAAAAACGTTCCGGTGATTTTCAATGTTGTGAAGGCCATAACTCGGAAATGAAGCATTTCCGGACATATGTTGTAATGAACTATTTTGATTGTCTACATGTGGGAAATACATACCTGAAATTATGCCGTGTATTTTTGAAACACCCTGTATAAACAACTATTATTGCGTCTAACAGAAGATTTACATCTAATCCCATAAATGGTACCTTGAATAGTTGATCTATTATCTACCTTAGAATGCCTTCTATTTAAGAAAGATATCATGGTATTCTGTGGTTTGCGGGCTATAACAATACCCGCAACCACCAGAGCCGGCTTTAGATATGAGTGCTTCGTCATATCTAAGGGATATAAAATTTTTAATCTCTTTACGTTTCTTGTCATTTTTAGGTTGAACTATATGCTTTTTATGTAATAACTTCTTCCTATAATTCTTAAAAACTTGTTCAATAACATATTCTGGAAATTCATTAGCGATGAAAACACTTTTAATTTTCTTAAGTTCAGCATTGAAAATCCTCATATTGGAACTAATGCTAGGTGCTCTATTTACTGCCATATATATAGAATTCCTTTTATATGACATAGGTACCACACTATGAAAGTTAATAGCAATTTGAGCATCTGTTTTTTTTCCTATATACTGATGTTTCATAAAAGTCATCTTTCTTATGGATGCTAATATCCAAAAATGGCAAGGTATTATCTTCGTCCATTTCCATTGTGTATTGGATTTTTGGATGGATGCTATTAACATCTGAAAGTATCTCAGTAGCATAATTGGATATTAGCATCCATAGGAATGGCCATTTCTATCTGTTTAACATTCTCAGATAAGGAAAGGTTTAAATTAAAGATGAATCATTTCCATTTGAGAAGGGAGCTTGATATGTTAAGCTCTGAAACGTATGTTGTGGTTTTTAAAGTCTTAGATGTTTTAAGGTTAGTGCCAATATAGTTTCTGTATTTTTAATTTTATGAAGGTTAGGCACGTTAAATTTGCTTTATTAATTTATTCAATGTTGATATAACTATGTGATGAATTTGTTTCGTAATGTTTTTATAAACTTATGATGTCATTTAAGTTGGTATCAATACTTCCTTTTAAATCTGTCCAGTTCTTTCTGCTGATATAGTTGAGAAATGGCGCAAATGATTAAAGGATTTCACCGACTACCAAGAATGATTCAACATTATCAACAATAAGTTAGATTAAGATTTTTGAACCTTCCTATGCTAGAGAGAAAAAGAAAAAGGAGAGAAAAACAGTAATCTATGCCTTCAGGTTTCGAACCATACAGATTCATACATGTTCAGCAAATCAGTAGGCCATGGGCTAAGCCTTTAAATAGTTGTTTTCAGCTGTGATATGCTATTTAGTTAAGGTATGATAATAAAACTCGATTTTCACTTAACATATTAGGCAAAGCCATTTTTTTATTAAGTTATTTAATATATTTAATGTATATAAATGCATATGCAGAGGGAGCGAGAGAAAGAGAGAATGTTGAAACACATCCGAAAACTTCTATTAGGTGTTCCAGAGGTCATTTTAAGTGATAAGGTCATTCATATTAATGATCGATTCGACTCCGTTGCGACAACTTACGAAGACAGTATTAGGCATGTTGAGTGACAGGATCCCGCGAATGAAGCGAGGCTGTATCCTTGCGCCGACGAATATTTCACTCTCATCGTTGCAGGTAGTAAGAGATGGAAGATGAATATATCGTGGCAACTGTAAACTTTTGCCTGTACTATAGTTTTAATTTTTCAGTACTAAAATAAAAAAAATCACAACTTCGTAAATACAGAAGATAAACTTTATATAATTTGACATGTATTTGATGTAAGATGTAAGAACATCGTGAAGATTCAATAATTAGTTTAGTAAATAACATATGCAGTAAATAACATACAATAATATCTTGTATAATGCTGTTTAATCAGTGCATGCTTTGCTATAACGCGGTGTATAATTTTTAAACATCTGAAAGTCAAAAGCAGTTGCTGAATTCCATACCTTTCTTATTTGAAAAACTCCTATTGGCTACTGTTCAGAGTTTCCCTTGCATGATAGCGCCACTCGTGGTTGTGGCTACTATCTCTCTCAGCTGATATTTACAAGTTATTATATTCCATAGTTAATTATGAGCGCAAAGAGGAAGTGCCACAAGACAGTGTATCAAACAAACGTAAATGGTTAACACTAGAATGAAAACTTGAAATTATAAAACTTCACGAAGATGGTGGATTATTTGCAAATCTAGCAAGTGTTAAAGGTATGAATGAGTTGGTTCCAACTGTTATTAAAACCAAAACGGATATAAAAGAAAATGGAATAACCACTTCATCATGTACGACCAAAAAAAACTTTATTAAATAAAGAAATTCTTCGATGGATCATAGATGCGTAAATGACATTTTTCATTTTTCTTCTCATTTTCTGAGCGCCAATAATTGATCGTTGATAACTCAAAACTATATAATCTTTTACAACAAGGTTTGATCAGAACGGTTTTCTACAGAACGGGAGTTTCTCTGAATCAATTAATCGCTTTATCAACTATCAACTTTGAGACAGTTAGATTTAATAATATTTGTTTTATCAATAGGGTATCGTTTGTTACCTTTTTTTCATTTATTAACCCATGCTTTATTTAAGGCTCTATTGTTTTTATGTGCTGGTGGTTTCATTCATAGAATGGGAGATACGCAGGATATTCGTGAAATGGGTGGGTATTACTGTGTTTATCAATTAATCGAGTTACACAGGTATTACTGAGTTTGTCAATTAGTCTAGTTACACAGATATTACTGAGTTTGTCAATTAAACTCTGTTAATTGACATATATACAGAAATTCAATATTACAGCTAAGTACTAAAGTCAAACATATATTAAATGTCTAAAGATTGAAAGATTAAATTAAAGCTCAGACAATACTATTAATAATAATATGTCAATAACAACACAGTTTAACAGAATTTATGACTCTTTAAAAGAAAGGTTATTATTCTAAGAACTCCACTCGGACTTGGGTACACTGCCCCTGCGATCCTGTCCTGCCCAAATTATGTTTAAAGTTTATCTAAATTACATCTATATGAAAGTTAATGTCTGTTTCTTCTGTACCTATGGTTATCTTTTCTCAGAAATGGCTAAAGTAGAGGAAGGGTTTCTAAAGATGAATATTATGAAAGTTATTCCAATCTTCAATTTCTGGAGAAAGATTGTACTTTCAATTAAATGTGCCAAAAATCTCTTGTGAAAGTAGGACCTAAAATGACTGGGAAAGAGCTGCTAAAATCACTGCAGAGCAAATTGTTGATGTCCAGTAACAATATCAAGTTCCTTTAGGCTTAGGTTTCTTTTAAGTTCCAAACAATATCACAATGATATTGTTTATTTTCTTTAACAAAAGTTTTGTTAATGTACATTTTTCATAACAATCTTCTGAGTTTTTTTAAAACAATTTTGAAATTTTAATTCGATTTTGCGCCTACTTTCTTTCTTTTGCTTTTGTGCTTCCCATACGAACTTCGGAACCGGTGAAAGTTCTAGAAAATTGGCATTCCAATTAAAGGTCAAGATTCGATTCGTTGTAGTTGAAATATTTTCTGTGGTGAATTCTTGTCGAGAATTTGCGCATAATGATGACAAAAAAAAAGCATTAATAAGCAAAACAATGACTTTAAATATAAAATCTATTCTAGATTAATCGTTGTATAATTACTCTAAGGAGATCTGGAGTAATCAGATTAAATTCCCAGCGCAAATTGATGTTATTTCGTCTATGAATGTCCCACAGATGAAACTAGGACGACTCTCAGTAGGATCAAATTTCTTTCTCTGGAACTAAAAGCGGGCGAGCATTGGATTGGCCATTGAATTTCCATAGTCCCGATTATCTCGGGAACATCCCAAAACGTCAAAGGCTATATCTTCGCTGCTCCTTTCAGGCTCAAAAAAAAGAAATGCTCAATCTTATTCCATATAGAAAACAGCATTTTAGACAAAAACAAATTACGAAAATCCTGCAGGAACTCGTTTCATATTCACGAATAAAGGCGATATTACGCCAGAAAATTCTTCGAGAAATCATGAAGAACTTCTCAAAGAAAAAAAATTGTAAAAACAATTCTTCAGAAAACAGAAGTCTGAAATTCCATTCAATTAAACTTCGAAGGAGTCTGAGATGTTTTTAACTTTAACTTTTTAACATTATTTCTTATCTTTAAATATAGTAAAGCAGACTTGAAATTCAGAAAAATAGAAATTTACTTACCTATTCATTTAAACAACGGTTGACAGTTTTATTTGCTAAAGTGTTTGTATTCGTAAGAACTACTACTAAGAAAGTGAATTCAAGAAAAATTGTCATTATGAATTTTATCTTTAGCTAAAAAAGTGAGAGGACGATCCTGCCTTTTTTTAAGAACGAAATCGATAACTTATCCATAATGCATTAATTTGGAGCCAAAATACGAACCCAAGAGGAAATCTTCACATATTGGAGATTTCTTGGAATATTAAAAAATAAATTTGCAGATTGTAAACGACATTGAGTCATGTTATTTATTGAAAAGAAAAAAAATCAATGGCGCCATTGAGTATCATTCTGAAATATCGAAAAAATAGAGTTAAATACGCCGACGATCTCATAAAAAAGAAAGTGAAAGAAATGGTTTCAGATTAGAATGAGGGATGGACCCCAAGCAGGGACACAACTGTTAATATATAGCTGATTATTACTGGCGTACAGAGGGGTAGTGGTTAGAACTCGTATCCCATTGCATCCGAAAATTGAAGAAATCAAGATTTTTGGACCTTTTTTTTTTTTGGTTGGAAAGTTCATCGATTTTTTGGTAGCCCCCTTTGCGCCCACCCCCATCGGGGAAAGGACTTTTTTTTTGATTGAATGACATCAACTAATCCCTCCGATTCCAAAATTCTGGTTACATCTGTGCTCGTTATCATGGAGGAGTTTAACTAATAGAAACATGGAAAAAAAGAAAAAAGGAAATATAGAGAATGCTAATTTTATCATTCACCCCTTGAGCTATCGTCATTATTTTTCATCAGTGTTAGGAGTATGCCTATGTTCCCCCGTTGACGACAGCTCAAGGAATAAATGGAAAAATTCTGCTTTCTCAAAATTTCCTTTTTTTTCACGAGTAATACATTATCTAGCCCGAAACGATAATTGCCATTTTGACCCCTAAACTAGAAAGCAGGATGAAAGCTTGACGTCTCTCAATTTTAATTACTTTAAGCCCCCTCCCCCATTTCGAGATATTTGGCATTGCTGTCATTGTACGACAGCAATGCCAAATATCTAAAAACGACCAAACGAAAGGTCGGATCGACTAACGGACTTCACCATCGTGTTCAGAAGCCCAAACAAATCAGGAATCGGATATTTTCAGGGTTCAAAGCCCCCCCCCCCCATGTTCGAGATATTTGCCATTGTTTTAATTGAATTTCCGCTATTATCTTAAATGTTAGAAATACAAACATCTCATTTCAGTTAAGATGGTTAAAATTTCGGATTCAAATACTGAAGGTTGTTGGTTCAAATCCATATATCTTTCTTTTTTTTCTCTTAGGGCCGAGTGCACCAACCAACATACGAAGCTTTCTTAGTTAAGGAAGCGATAGTGAATAATCGGCCGTCAAGTAAGAGTTGCTGTGCACCAACGATGTTTCGTCAGTCATTTACTGATGTTCACTAAACATCTAACGTGTTGATATATACGGTACTTATCTGTCTAGATATATATAAATAAATCCATGAACAAATCATCCTTAGTGGAAAAAACTTTTTTACTCCATGACGATATTTCGAATGATTTTTTCATTAATTTTACTTTGTAATAAGAGGAAGGTTTATTTTATTTTTCCTCTTTTACCTGTAACCTGAAGAAGAATGATTGAAAAAATCATTCGAAATATCGTCATGGAGTAAAAAAGTTTTTTCCACTAAGGATTTTGTTGATGGATTTATTTATATCTAACGTGTTTATAAAAGTGGTTGCGATTGGTTAACAACAATGAGCGTCACTTCCGGATGTCTATGCATAGGGGCAATATGTTACAAAATGGCAGCCTCCATGGAGTAGAAAATATACACGTGGACAGAATTTTTTTATTGTCGATACGAAATGTCCCGATAAGAATCTTCACAGGAAGTAAACTTATTCAACATTATTTTCGGAATATTTAATAGGAATAAATACAGCTACTTCATCGGCAAAATCACAGGATTTCAATCGAGGCCGACGCCAGCCATCTTTAAACGTTGAATGGCGAGGGGCGTGATGGAGTTTTCTATTGAATGCCACGATGGGAGTTTTCTATTGGATGCCGCAATTTTAACTCGCCAGTTTCCGAGCTGCTAAAATTTGGCCTCTGATCAGCGAGTTAGCGGCTGTTAAACCCCTCACGAACGTTGGTGCACAGAAAATGTCACTTGATCGTTGCTTTAGCAGCGATCAAAGTTAACGGAGGATTGGTACACTCGGCCCTTAATCTTTTTTTTCTCAATGTCCGCGATTGTTTTTTTTTATTTTCCTAAATTTATTTTTATTTTTTTCCTAACTTTCTTTTATTTTTCTTTGTATTATTGTGCTTCCTTTTTTTATTATCATTATTAAATTTTGTATGTTATTATGGGTTGCCCTTAAATTTATGCTTCAGCACAAAACTATATTCACTTTTTTTTTTTTATGTTTTGTCACTTCTTTTTTCATTTGTTCATAATTGTTATTCACTTATGCGTCAAATTTACTCATTGTTTGTTTATTTTATAAAATTAGTTTAGTCATATCTGATTTACCCATCAAAAAGCTGGAATTACTGTAGAAGAATCAAAGTTAAAATTACTGACTCCATATCTAATTCTCTCTTATCTAATCAACGAATTGCCTTATACTAAATTTCTTCTTGAATATATATTTGAAATAAGATATAACACTACGAAGATATTCGTCTGTCTTAATCAAACTTTAAGCAATTATTGCCATTTTCATATTTTCCCATTTGTTTTATTGTTGTCTTTAATTAAATAAAATATTTAAGGACTTGGTTCAAAAGAGAAGAGGACAGAGTTGATATCTACTTTTTTTTCTTTTATTTTCAAACTCTATGGTTTAATTTACTTCCTTATATTTTAGCCTTTGAATTAACTGATGGTAATATCAGCAGTATACAGTTAATAGAAATAATACATATTTAAATGTAAAATTTCGAGAAAAAGACAAGGAAAAGGCATGAAATTCTGAAGACGAAATCAATCAATCAAAATGTGCTTACTTTCTTTTGCCAAGAATACAATTTTGATTTTAAAAACTTAATATTTTACAAATATTCTCGCTTTTGATTTTTATAACCATTTCCTTTGAAATCTTCTTGTATGTTAACTTTCTTTTCGGGCTTTTGATAAATATCTACTCGTTTTTTGTAAATTTATTTCACCAAAAAATACTAAGTATATAACAGTGACGATATAACTGTATATCTCATGAATTTTTCGAAACAAGGAAAAGTAAGTTTTGAAAAACTATAAGACAATATATTTCATTAACACTATAAAACAACAGCTCTTTGATTTCTATTTTGGAGAAAACGTCTTGAAAAATATTAAGTAATGAAAGGGAAAAAAAGCAAAAGAAGGAATTCATTTTTGGATTCAAACCAGAATAAATTCTTAAATCAATCTTTTTGTAACTATCTTGAAAGATTTTAATGAACTTTTCAAACCCATAAACTTTTTAAAGCAGATTTATGTACTTTTCATCTCCTACAATGTTGATTCAATCGATACAGAACATGTCTGTAAAATTGCATTAGGAAAACACCTTATATGTTACCTTTCCTAAAATAAAAAGATAAAAAAGTTGAGAGTTTCTAGGACTAAAGCTTGAGAAAGTTCCTCGACGCTTCAGAAGATGGAAACTTCTTTGAGTTGCGTCGAGATGGCAGAAGTAGCAATGCAGGAATCAGTCCGCATTCGAAGCTACTTCAAGAAAGTGATAAAAAGAAGAAGCGTCTGTTATCTTTCATTGAATTTAGCTTTGCAGGAACGGCTTTTTTCCTACTTGGAAATAAGCCAGAACTGAACCAGTTTTGGGTCGAATACTCTGTCGAGGATGTGCAAATCATAAATGAGGGTGGAGGACTTAAAATTTGGGTGTTACACTGAAGCAAAGCCTTTACTTAGACGTTGCCAACTTATGCAAGGTGAAAACAATGAAAAATAACTGATGCCAAAAAAAACAGTCATAATACATCACAGCTGTGAAGATATACAGCCTACTTTTCTTTGTGTTAGCTATTTTATTAATAAATTAATTCACTATCAGCCTTATCGCCTTCTGCAGTTTATGGCGTCTCGTTCCAACTGTTCTGAACTTTTCAAATTTTCTTTCTTCTTTACGTTCACTCTTGCAAAACGAAAGAAAAAATAAATTAACTGAAACGATTTGTTTGTAATTGCAAACTGTTTTCATTTTAACTCCAAAAGGAGATTTTTTTTTTGTTTTTTTTTAATTTCCTTTAAATGTCGAAGAAAAATTAATAAACAATTTCTCACAAAGGCCATTGTGAGAAAGAATAACAATTTTCATTTCCAAATTAAAGAAAGGGTACTTCATGAAGTAGTATTTAATTTTAATATTTGTCTAGTGAGAGGTTCCAATTTTATTTTAAATGAACTCCTTAAAAGTAGTTTGTGTTTACTTTGATGGAAACACCATTACATATACACTCATTAACAAAAAAAACGACGCCCCTAGAAGGAGTTGTCCGATGGAGACAAAAATTGGTGCAGGAAGATTATGTACAGAATAGAAAATGATTAAACTTTCAGACAAATTGAATGATTTATTTCAGAGTTACAAAGTAACGAGCTCAATAAGGTGTTGACCCACCTCTACCCTGAATGCAAGCTGCCACACGACAAGGCATAGAGTGATAAAGCTCCCTGATGGTCTCCTGCGGTATT
The DNA here is from genome assembly GCA_023159025.1 of Thereuonema tuberculata. Taxonomy (NCBI): domain Eukaryota; kingdom Metazoa; phylum Arthropoda; class Chilopoda; order Scutigeromorpha; family Scutigeridae; genus Thereuonema; species Thereuonema tuberculata. The sequence continues at coordinate 76,198,796 of JAFIDM010012231.1, forward strand.
TCTTGCCAAATTTGCTCCAATTGTCGGGCTAGGTCATCCACATTCCCTGGTGGATGCAGTCGCCTTCCTATCATATCCCAAACATGCTCGATTGGAGAGAGATCTGGGGATCTGGTTGGCCAAGGAAGTGTTTCACAAGCTGCAAGACAGGTCATAGCAACACGTGCCGTATGTGGTCTGGCATTATCTTGCTGAAAAATAAGGCCAGGGTACTGCAAAAGGAAGGGTAGTAAAAAAGGTCTCAGAATGTCGTCGACGTACCGCTGTGCTGTAAGTGTGCCGCTAATGACGACCAAAGGGGTCAGGCTATCAAGGGAAATGGCACCCCAGACTATAACTCCTGGTTGGGGGCCTGTGTGGCGTGCAATAGTGAAAGCAGGATCGGCACGCTGCCCTGGGCGTCTCCAGACACATCTGCGACGATCGTCAGGACACAGTTGGAAGCGGGATTCGTCGCTAAACACTATACATCCCCAGTCAAAATCATTCCAACCGGATCGAGCCAAGCACCACTGTAATCTAGTCGTTTTTTTTTGGTAATGAGTGTATTTGTTGCGAACGCTAGATTATCTTTATAAACGAAGCAGTTAGCGAGAAACGCTGATCTGAACATTGTATTCCATGTAAGATAAACTTTTACAATGGCTTCTCAGCTCTGAGTATCGAGGTTCAATTCTCATGAGGGTTTCGTGATGGTGAACGATCCGCGCTGGGCAGGTTTTCTCGCGGTTCTCCCATTTCCCCTGCACTTCTCCCACCATTCTTTCTCCGTCTTTCTCTCATCTGTCGTTAGTTCCGTGGGTTGGTACAATAGATATTCGGTCGCAGTGCTTGGCTTCCCTGACACCCACATTCACCACTTAAACATAAACATAAAACATAAGCTTTTAGACCGTTCTAAGTGAACTTTCCATTGACATTTTCATCATTTTCATCCATTTTCATCAAAGTAATAGCAAATTCGTTCCACGAAATAAAAACTAGGGTATTTAAGATACTTAAACTATAGGTACGAATTTTCTGTAAATTCAATACCAAATCTACTATATCCAGCAGTTAATAAAAATCCATAACCAGAACGGTTACCGAGCAAAAGAAAAATATTAAACATTTGTTAAACACAATTCTTTACTTTTGAATCGAAAACTGCAATTTCTTTCTCAAAACATCATTTACACGATTTCAATTTTAAGTTTTAATAAAGATGAAATGATCTCATATTTACCAAAAATGAATAACTGAAATAAAAAAGAAATTATGAATGAATTTTTTATATTTATTTTTTATGTTCATACTGTAGAGAAAATATAAACTATTTGAATATAATATGTACTTTTATAAAAAAAATAATTTATAATTTTTAATTTATAATTATTTAGTAATATAAGAAATTCTAATGTTATTGAATAATTATCTATATTTTTCTAGTACACCCAAATTCAAACTAAATTATATAAACATAGCTTTTGATCACATGTCTTTGAGTGGACAATTTTCCAGAAGAGAATCAAGGACTTGTTGAGACAAAACCATTTCATGTTCGAAAATTCGCTCAGGCAAACTACAACGAATAAAAGAAATATGTAGGAGAAAGTGGAGCAAGCGTTTGCACTTAATAGAATTTGTTCTCTGCTTAAACAGCCAATTCAATCGTTCTCTATTTTTCTTCTTGAAGCAATGAAAAGTTCTTTATATTATGTTGTTTAAATTAAAAGAAAAGATTCCATAAAGCCAGAGAATCCCGATTTTTAATCTCATTTGCGGGGCAGTAATTTTTACAGTAAATAGAATATTTACGTTTTACTGGAGTTTTTAATTATGTTCAGAAAAATTAAGAAACGTTATTAAGAAAGATATTTTAATGCAGTTTGAATTCAAACGTATTCACAGATTTTAATAACATATAGCAAAAATTTAACCTTCTTGTTTTTCTGGAAACATGTTTTTGTCAGTGTATAACAATTAACTTCTATTATTTAGTAAGTCAAAAGAACTCTTTGATTTATACACACACAAAAAAAGATTTTTTACTTGCAGTATTTTGCAGTATTTACTGAAATGATGATAAGTTTTTAGCAGTCCCATGTTACAGTTAACGTAGGGAACCGCTCTTGCTTTTGTGTTGTCTGTCTGTCACACTGTATGTCACACTCTGTAGCGGCCAATCGGTTAGAAATATTAGAATGAAACCTTCACCATTGTGTTCAGCGTCCAAAAGTAGGTGACAAAGTAGGTAAAAAAAATCAGACCTGTAGGACCACTACCTAACCCCCAAATTAACTTTTCCCGACGACTCTTACGAATTCCATGGACAGAAAAGGTTACAAACAGGGAGGTTTTGAAACGCATGAAACCTGAAATTTCACTTGGCGGGAAGATTACAAGAATGCAGCTCAAATATTTTGGACATATGTCACGATCTGATTCACTTGAGAATGCAATAATGTTGGGAATGATGATTGGGAAAAGAAGGCGTGGCCGACCGAGGATCACCTGGATAGACACTATTAAAACAATTACAGGCCTAAGTTTAGAGCAGTTAAGAAGGAAGGCACAAGATCGGAAAGAGTGGCGAGAGATGACCCATAGAATCGCCAAGAGTCGGATACGGCTAAATGGTTAAAATCAACAACAACAATAGCAGTTGTTAGTAATAATGATAACAATTAACACAGTAATAAAACTGATGCTTCATACATAACAATACTAACAATTGCCAACAAGACGTTATTGTTAATATTTACAAACGTATTGTTGCATAAATTCATTAAGATATCCAAATGATGCACTAAGCATTTGTATTAGCAGCCCCTAGGTTACAGCTGTAAAACATAAAGGAACGGTCTTGCATTTATATGCTCTTGCTTTTAATTATTTTGTTTATACAATTGTGCATATTGTGGGACCGCTTTGCTTTTGACACTGTCTAAAAGCATTAATTACCTTGTTACATTTTAATGATATAAATTACAACAGTATATAATTTTCGTTTGTTTGTCAAAGTTATCTTTATGTCTCTTACATTGTAATTACTATAGAAAAAAAATGCTCTCCAGTAATTTTAACAGTAAATTTTGTTATAATTTTTTTCTAAGTATTTCTTAAACTAATTAAAAAATTTTTTTTATACATTTCTCTTGTAATAATTTTATGACTAGTAACAGCATTTTACTTTAGGATTATCTGATCGATATTTTCTTGCTCCTAAGCCTAATTCTGGTAAATATTGGTGTTTTCATGATTATATCTTTTTCGGAAAACATGAATCTCACAGGACTCTCAATCGATACGTAGCAAGATGACGAAAACAAATCCATCCAATCCAGACTCTTTGCAAAGCAGGTAAACAAGCGAACACCTAAGAAGAACTTGACCAATTTGGGTTCCTGTTTAAGAATTAACGAAGCAGAGGCAATTGTCCTTAGCAATTTGTCTTCGTTGATCCACAGTAATCGGAAATGAACTACAATAGAGGACTTCATGTAGAAGGATTACGTTGTTTACGTTATTAGAGTAAAGAAAAAGGTAGACAAAAAATAAAGGTAAAAATTAGAGTATTAAGGTAAAGATAAAGTATTTATCTAAGTTCATTTTGTCTTTAAATTTAAAAATTAAGGAAGAAAAACATCCTCTACCAATTACAGTTATATATTGGTTTACAAAAAGTAAAAAAAATTCATCTTCTCACAATGGAATTAAACAGGTGAATATGATTTTGTGCTAAAGCATAAATTTAAAGACGACCCATAATAATAAAACAAAAGTAGTACATTAACGTAAGGAAACACAAAAAAAAAGTTAAGAAAATAAGAAGAAAAAAAAACCTACGCGGACATTGAGAAAAAAAGTTTAAGAGAGAAAAAAAAGTAGATTTAAGGATTCGAACCGACAACATTTACATATGAGTTCGAGAGCTTACCCAGCAAGCTGACAACTGAGAAAAGATGGTCGCATTTCTAACATTTAAGCTAATAGCAGAAAAATAAAAACAATGCCAAATATTTCGAACATGGGGGGGAGGGGCCCTGAAATTACTATATTCCTACGTTGTTTGGGCCTCTGAATACGATGGTGAAGTCCGTTTGTCGAGCCGACCTTTATTATGGAATTGGTAGGGGAGGGGGGCAATGACAACACTACAAAATATCTCGAAGATGGGAGTGCATTGGCCCCTCTGAAAAAACCTATTCTTACGGTTTTTGGGCCTTTGAACTGGATGGTGACGTCCATTTGCCGATCCGAGCTACCGTTCTGGAGTTGTTAGGGAAGGACAGACACGTACGGACAGACAGGACAAACACAATAGCTACGATTTTGGTAGCCACCACAACAGCTCCCGAATGGGTCGCTAAAAATGTTTCAAATAATAAAAGTATGGATTTTGTCTGTTTCAAGTATTTTGGGCAGTACTGTTGACTGTTTACCAATCTTTAGTTTACTATTTATCTGATGATCGATTTTATTATCTTTATCTAATCAGATTATAATGTAAACATATCAACAAATTGGATTTACAAGATATACAAATTTATTGATTTTTATGAATATAATTCATATTTTTAGCAATATATAAGATAAAATGATGATAAACAATACATCTTCATTATCAGAGTAAAAAGTAAAAACAGATAGAGATTATGAAATATGTATCTACAAATTAGATTTAAAATTTACACTAAGTTTTGTGATCGACAGTAGATACCTTTGCTGTAAAATATTTGAACTGCTAAATAAATTTTATAGGATGTATTTATAATGTATTTCAGTTGTTTATTAATGTAAATTTAAATGTAGTTTTGAAATTTATTTTAAAGTACGACAATACACTTATCTCTTATCAAAATAATTCATAATTATTTAATGATTTTAAATTAATTTTGTGGCATTTGTCGTATTTTTTATTTTTAATCTAATAATTCGAAGTCTTACATTTTTAATTATTAGACTAGATTTTCAGTCATTACATAATTTTTACCCAGAACATTAAGAATCAGATGAAACTACAGGCATCCCTTGTTTTATGCTGGTGTTGCGATCCTACAGTGGCGTCGTAAATCGATTCGACGTAAAACGAGCCCATTATAATAAAGTAAACAGAAGGGATGCATTGCACACATCCAAAAGTATGTTGTCTTTATTTAATTAAACCATGTTCATATAAGTTTTTACGAGTAAAATTATTGTAAAATATTTACGTATTTTCATAGCCTACTAAATTAACATATAATAATTAGGTTATTTATTATTATATGCATAAAGTGTAAAGTTTGTCAAGGTACATTCATTTTATTAGATATGGGCACATTCATTTTTAAAAACTTTCCTCACTGTTAATTATTATCATAGAATACAACGGGCTTCAACGCGAGATGACTGAGCGAAATAAAATTATTTCAGAGAAACAATATTAATTACTGAGAAGCCACGTGAACTGATTGGACGGTGCCTAAGTACAGCTGTTAAAGTTGATTGCGTTCACCGTTTATGGCTGCATTTTCCCTCTACAAATTAATTTTTCTTTTTCTCATTTTTTTTTTATTTTTTAAAAATATGCTTTCTCATTTTGGCCTAATTCTAAACCGGCGTAAATCTGAATCGTCGTAAATTGAGTCGTCGTAAACGAGGGCTGCCTGTATGTAACAACAAACATATTTTAAATATTTACTCTTTAATGTGAATTTCTTCTTGTATCTGATTTCAATTTGTAATAAAACTATCAAGAAATTTCTAATAAATTGTTAATTATCCTAAAACATATGTTCTGTTTTTTTTTTTGGTTCTTGATTTGGTTCTTGGTTCAATTGTTTTTTTCAAATGCTTGATACTCGTAAAAATTCGTGGTTCTATTAAAATACACTGATCAAATGAATGAAGTTGCTACAGCTTCTTTTCTTCTAATTTTTCAGCACTGAAAATTTAATCATATAATCATACATAAAGACTTCCGTAAATAAAGGCTGGAAATTGAAAAACTGAATTTCCAAAATCGATCAACTGTAGCGTTAACTTTTGTTTGATCATTGACTATCAGCCAGGTTATTTTGTCACTGTCACGTAGACATGCAAGAATTAACAAGCTTATAATTATAGACGTATGGTTAAGAGGTTATGATTTAATGCATGGAAAGTTTACGCCTTAATTTTGAATTTTTGAAAGGATAATTCTAATAGTAGAGTTCAAACGTCTTTAGAGCTCGTAGAAGCAATTTTATCTTTGGAAATTCGCCAAATGACTATACATAATATTGCGTTCTGTTTTACACTCATTTACGAAAGCAATTTTGTAATGGTGCAGAATTTCTTCTAATGATTCCATTAAAAATTATTATGAAAAAATGCATAATGATGAAAATAATATTCTATTAACGAATAGAATAGCCGGGCTAACCACATGACCTTATCTCTGGTCAAAGAAAAGTTGGATCTTTACCTTAAAATAGATTTAAACAGAGACATTAAATAAATGATCTGATTTTTGTTATTTGATTGATAACAAAATGATAGGTAAGCATGTATTTCCCTTACGAAATTTCGTGCCTCCTCGGCTCCAACATTTCAGTGACCATCGGGACTAATAGAAATTGGATGGTTAGCCCAAACCTCGCCAGCCTTTACCCATTAGAAATGAAACACGGTTCCCATTTTACTGAGGCATCTACTAAGTGAACTCTAGGTGTCTCGAGAGGAAATAACCTAGCAAAAATCCACTGCCTTTGCCGGAGTTTGAACCCAGCTCCATCAGCACGCAGTCCAGTGCCTATACTTGTTGAACTAAGGGCCAACACATGTGCTACACAACTTTATGAAAGATTATAAACAAACAAAAATCTCTTATTAAAACGAGTGAGAATGGGTTCACCACTTTGTAAAGGATTGAATGTGACTAGCAAAGGTTGTTTGTAGGTCACAAACACTACGGAAAGAGAAAGGGGACGAACGTGGAAGGAAGAAAAAAAAATAACTAAGATCAAACCTGGAATCAAACTAGCTACTGACACCAATTGAAACCGATCAACCTACGCCAGCTAAATAGCTTCGCTCAATTAACATAATAAAGCGAATATGATTAAGAGATAGATAATTACACTTGTTCCTCTTTTCATTCAATGTTTTTATTGTCAACTGAAAGATCTGATTGATTTTTTTAACAGGATATAAATGTTTCAATCGTTTTTTTTTATTTTTTCTCTCTGGCTTCATTGAAATTGTTTAAGATCACTCAAAGTTGATTGAAATATAAATACCATATAAAATCATAATAATTTGTATTATTAGTTTGAATTTAAATGCAAATATTTCTATTCTATTGTTCGAAAGGAACTATCTGATTTTGAAGGATTGATTCAATCCAAATAGATTTACTTTGTTAGTATTGTAGGTTCCCTGGTATTGTTCAGGACTAAATATGAGAAAGTATAAGTCTTCAAATTTACTAATTCTTCCAAAAATAGGCTGTGAAATGAAATAAGTCAAGAGAAATAGTTTTTACTGCAATTTTGAAATAGTTGTTGTTGCTTTATTCAAACTCATTACATATACAGTGTTACCTCCTGTAATGGACACTCCGAATACCGGACACCTCTAATTAGCGGACATTATTGCGGGTCCCAGTCCCTTAAAATAGGACATTCCATGTTATCCACTCCGAATAGCGGACACTCTAAATAACGGACAGTTATTTTAACTGTAAAAAAAAAAAAAAAAATTTCGATTAACATTTCGACAAAAACATCATGGTTGTATTTACATCGGTGTCCCGTATATTGATATATGGGTGTCCCATGATTCAATGCACGAAGCTGAGGCCCTTTTTTTTCGCTACAATTGCTTTGTAAATATCAATCCATCGTAAAGCTATCCTATAAACGTGTTGATTAAATTTAGTGCGAATTAAAATGGCTTCAAAAAGGAAGAGATTGGCACTGAAAGAAAAAACTGTTCACTGTTCTTGAAGTAGCTGAAAAAGAAAATCTGAGTTTGCGTTGTCTTGCGGAACGTTTTAAAGTTGGAAAAACTCAGATAAGTGAACTTTTGAAGGACAAAGATGAGATAGAAAAATGTGGATGGTGAATTCAAACAAAAATTTGAAGAATTTGAAGAATTTGTTTCGTAAAACTGAAACAAGCAAAATTGACGAAGTGGTCATAAAATGGTTCCGCTCTGCTCATGCAAAGAACATTCCTATAAGCGGTGTTTTCCTTCGAAAAAAGCCAGAGAATTCGGTCAAACTTTAGGATTGGACATGTTTAAGGCATCAAATGGATGGCTAGAAATTAATTCTCTATATACTGTGAATAATTTTGTCATTATTTTAAGTAAGACAAACGGATTAGCACTCATTTAAAAAAGAGTATAGTAAATAATTTGCAGTTGTTCATATTCTCTCATATCGCAATGGTAATGTAGAAATTTAATTAAGATTGTACGTAAATGACATGCTATAAGCTAAAAAATGAAAAAAAAAGATAGTCTTTCCGAATAGCGGACACCTCCCAATAACGGACGAAACTTCCGGTCCCGTGACTGTCCGTTATTCGGAGGTAACATGTATAATATAATATATAATATTATCCGCTCTTCTTTCTCGTATATAAATGCGAAGATGTGAAGATGTTCACCCACTCATGAACTGCAAACCAAATTTCCAGTCAATTGAAAGACAGACAGTTTTGATAGGAGAGAAAAACGGGGACCTTTCCCTCCCCGAACTAGCATGACCTAAAAGCTATCTGGCGTCAGAAAATTTAAGGGCAAACAAAGAGTAGTTTACCAGTTTAGATGTAGATACAAATTATGTAAAATCACTTAGTTACATATGTTTTCATTTTTTTTAAAATAATATAATTAATTTAGATGAAAGCATTGACCTAAACTTTTTTGCTTTTACTTATTATTCTGGATTTGTCTCCAATAAAATGCTAGCCTACGTGTTTTATTTTCGTTTCATATATTGCTAAAAACAAAACAATGCAACTAAAGAAAACAAAACAAAAACAGATTGTTTTCTTTTACTAATTTATTCTGTAAAAAGATATTATTCTACGAATTAATTTATCAGACCAATCGCTTAAGTTAGTATCTTTCTAGAAACAGGCTAGAACTTTTATCGAAACTCAATCGAATCACTTACATGTAAATATTAACTAGAATAAAATAGTTTCTGAAATTATTATATAGTCCTGTAAATATGATCGAATCGGAACCAAACTTGACTAAAACTTCTTCCAGTTTTAATAAATGATGTTATTCAAATAGGATTGAAATGATTGGCGAATAAACAAACAACCAAACGGAGAAACAAATTACTTTATAATAAATGAAACTATAATGATCGAAAATGCTTGTCAAATTTTCGATATATTTCTTAGAATGTTTAATAAGTCTGTTTATGATGGCCTATCTGTTTAAATTGCCTTAAACTGAGAAAACCGAGTAAAAGGAAAGTAAAGGAACAGAGAAAATTTAAAACAAAACAGACAAATAGCCTAACAACGCTAAAAAAGCTACACAACTCAACTTCAAATTATCAACAAATTATTAATAAAAACAATCAACAAAACAGCCAAAAGCACAAAAGGTTCGAAAATGTTAGCGGAAAGAAATTAATGAAACATCGCCTAGTGTAATGATGCAATTAAATGAGCGATAAATAACTAAAAAAGAAACAATTTAGCGATGCAGAACCTCCGGGTAAAAGAAGAAAAAGAAAATGAATGAAGAACAAAAAAGAAAAATATACAAAAGAAAAAAAAAAGAAAAAGAAAGAAAAAAAAAAAACTTACAGAGCCCCTTAAGCAATAAACAGAGCAAAAAAGAACCTAAACACTATGAAAAGAATTGGCGAAAATGTAACCAAATATTTGGAAAGTTGTAAAGATAGGAAATTTGTAAGTTGGATAAAAAAAAAGTGTTTAGTAGAAAACAAAAACTTAAAAAAAATAAAAGAAGATCGATTTAAAAGAATCGAACAACCTCTTCTTTTCTAGATAATCTTCATCTGACATTAACAAGAAATTATAAAGAACTTCAAGCTTACCTTCATTAAATTATTTCTTAAAATTATTTTTCGATCAGAATTTATTTAGGAATTTACCATAAAGCCGGCGGTTGCTGAAATATCTGAAAGAGAGCTGTATTGTTAAATGTCGCTCTTGTATTTGTCATTGGAGTTGCGCGCTGTCATTCCAAAATGGCGATCGCTTGGATAACTTAGTATCAAATTGAAATCTTAAAGAAATTATTCAGTAACATCAGGAAGAAACGTCCTGATCTTTTAAACGAACGCTGTGCTCCTCATTCATGCAATGCCCGAAAACAGAGAACTTGCTTCACGGCTTCCACTGATGAAATTTAGGGCGTCCGTCATACAGTGTAGCCGGATTTAATTCCCAGTGATTTTCATCTGTTCCTTGCCTTAAAAGAGCACATGTCAGGTCGACGCTTCATATGCAATGAAGAATTACAAAAAAGTGGCTACAACAACAGAGCCCTGGTTTTATGCAGCAGGATGGGGAAAATGATTAAACATTGTAATAAATGTCTCAACCGTCAAGATGGTCTTTATAGAAAATTCGTGTGTCTGTACCACTTTCAAGGCATCTTGTCCTTTCTTCCAATAAAAGTTAATTTTCGTATACAAGCTTTGTGAACTTCTACTTGTGATCGACCTACTTATTAACAGATATAGAACATAAATAGAACATAAATCCATTATTTAGATTCTAAGCATTTTCTGTAGGAATTTTTGTCGCCTTCTCATGCTATTTTCTCGACAAGGACTTATTTGGAAACGATTTCAAAAACCAAGTTTCAAGAGGATCCATTTAACAGTTCAAAAGTTATTAAGGGGGGGGGGGCAAACGCATGAACTGACTGATTTTGAAGCATCTCACTATCCTATTAGAAAGTACGATAAAAAGAAAGAAAGAACTTCAAATGAAAAATAATTAGAATTAGAAGATTCCAGAACCGAGAATTAGATTCAGTTGAACCTTTATTAATCGAGGTAAATGGAAAAAAAAAAAAATCAGGATACAACTATAAATAGAATTTTGCAATATCAAATGTTCATCTTATTCACTCCAAACTGTCATGCAATTCTTTGTTTATTGCTTGTAGATTATCGCTAATGGCACAAATTTACCATTCTTTCGGTTCTTCCTAAACAAATTTGAGCAGCAAGTCTGAGAATATCAAAACCGTAAGCGAAACGAATGAAGACAGGAATGTCAGCCACTTCTCGAATAACAGGAATTATCACACTCACTTATTATCAACAATTTTCACTCACTTATTATAAACATAAGCAACATTTCGAAATTGTTAATATAACTCTAAGCTACACCGATAACTGAGCGATGAACTGATTAAGATTAGGATCGATTTCCAGTCTTAATAATCAGAAAGGAAAATCTTAAAAAACTGATCTACTGGAATCTATGATTTAATGGAAAGGCAAAAATTGTGTGCTTGCGTTTTCTCACAGTTAGTAATTTAACGTAGATTTATAATGAAACTATTTATAATAAATAATATAATTAAATATACCACAAAAATCACTGAGGCTAAGCTGACCAATTAGAGGAAAGTGCTTTAGCTGAAATCTTTATGCTTAAGAAATTATAAAATGATATAACAAGTTAAGTTATAAGATGTTTGGAAAAATTAATATAATGTAAATAATAATTGATTGCAGTTGACTTTGATAGGTGCAAGTAGTTCTAAAATTCACGTTAGAATTTATTTCTGTTGTATATTGTATATTTATTTTACAATGGTAATTTTATGAACTGCATATAGTAAAGTGAATTTCTACAAGGTTTATTCTCGAAAGATAAGATTTAATCTAGAGATAGACAGTGCCGTCATTAGCCGAAGGAGCGAAGTTGAAATGGAGGACTACTGTGTCGCTTGACTGCTTAAACAAGGTAATACGGAAAGAGATAATAACATTAGGCTTGTTAAAATGTCATCATCCATTTATTTACAGTTAAAATTTATGTCGGATTGATGCCTCTCATAAGGGATTAGAATTTTGCTTGCATTGTTCTTAAATTCACTTTTTTTCCTTGATATAACTCAGTGGATTCTTTTCTTTAGAACAAAAAAGAATACGAAATAAAGCAAGGAATAAATTGAACAGTTTTCATTAAATAAATACACTTGCTTCCTTTCTCCCAGGACCACCCTTGACGTCCTTATGCAAAAATGTCTTTGCCGCCCCGTTCTGTAATAATTTTATTTTCTTTTTTTTTTAAAAAAAAAAGTAGGACAGTGGTTAAGACTAACGGGGATTTTGGAATAAGTAACATTGATTTTTATTACGTGCAGTAATTGAGAATTGACTTTGCAAACTTAATTTGAAGCCTCCAGTGTTATGGCGTAAGTACTTTCACACTTGCTTGCGGCTGTTCTGTTTTCTCTTATCTGCTTCTTTAGGTTTATCATTTGTTTGTTTGTCGTTGTCTCTCAGGAGTTAAATTATTTTATTAATAGTAAAAAGTTCTTGAAAGAACTTAAATCCTTCTTTTCTTAAAATGTTGTTCTTAAGATTTCATTCTTTCTTGTCTGTTTCTTATTTTTTTTTTATAAAGTTTTATTTTCGCAATCACAAAAACGAAAAGTTTACGCCTACTTTTTATTTATAATTTCTGCTGAATGCAAACAGTTGAAAGCTCCATTTTCTAAAACAAAATTATGAAATCCAAATTACTTAGTTAAGTTGTACTCAAATGTACGGATTAGCTAAAGATTAAACAATCATTGTTTTGATTCTAATAATTTTCTTTTTGTCACCTTCACTCACGCTAATTTCTTGATAAGAACCTTATCAAAACAATTTCCGATATAATACTAGTTAGACTGTCTATTGTCCTCAAATATGTATGTCAAATTTCAAGAAGAGCAATTACCACAGACACACGGACATTGAACCCTAATAGCTCTTCCATTGTGGTCGATCAAAAGGGTGATTCTTTTTAATAATATAAATGTTGAATTACCTCGGAAATTATGAGGAGCAAATAAATACCATACGACGACTTGAGAATCACTTATACTTCACAGAAAGTTTTTAATTTTAATAACAAAACAATTCACCAACACATATAAAATTAGATGCAATAAGCATCCAATACCTTGTTAACTTGTAAAAATCCTTCTTTAATTTTTTAAAACACATTCCAAGACACTTCAGGATAAATGCTTCAACAGGATATAAGCAATTACAGTCAGCTTATAAACAACTTAGGTGTCCAGCTCCAACGATATCGGCTTTTGACGTGGAAAATCGCGTGACTTCGTTAAGTACTCGGCCATTCTTTGTTGAATGACGTAACCTTGACGCCCACTGCTGACTTCCTCTGGAAAAATTGAACACATAGGAAGCCGCAGCGATAAAATGCCATCTTCTTAGATTGGTGCTCTTATCTCACAGAAGACTGATAAGAGAGAGCTTTGGACTGCTAATAAAATACCACATGGAAAAGACAAGCTTCCCTCCTCCAACTTCATTTCTCCCGTGTTCTCAAAGTGGAATTTAAAGCAGATACAACTGACGCAATTCCAAAATTCCCAAGGGTTTAATTGCAGCAAACAAATTATTAATAATATCAACAAAAAAAGAGAGATAGAGTTGCCATGCTAACTTTCCAATACCTTGAAAGTAAGATTAGGTTTTTGTCAAAACAGAAAATTCGTTCACTGATAAAATAGAAATTTAGAACGAAGAAATAAATAAAAGTTGTTTGAATGTTACCGGAAGTTGAAAAGAAAGAAAAAATAGAGTTTAGAAATAAATGTTTATAGGAAACGTCTTTTGTTCAGTTACGACGGTTTTAAGACTTAGCCCAAAGCTCATCTTTTAGCAGTAGCTTCTTATGCAAATGTCTCATGTCTACTGAAATTAATAGGAATCGTCCTTAAAAACTTCCAGATATTTAATAATTCTTGATTGAGTTACAGACATATGAACGGACTCAATGAGTGATTTGAATTAAAATTGCTTTCTAACAGTTTTCTCCAAGTACGAGGTGTTTCAAATGTTAGACCAGACCTAATACATAGTTGCTAGCTACTACATTAAAAAGAAAAAAAAATCATCATAGCAAAGTTAAGAGGCCAAAGAATTTAAATTTAACCTGAAGTATTTTGAATTCTTTTCGAAATAAAAGTATCTCAATAGAAAGTAACAGGGTTGTAGCTGGATTTCGGAAAAACGCCAAAACTTTTTAGTTCGAAATTTGGTTGACATTGGATTTAAGCTAATACCCAGATCATTGGACGATCACTAACTAATGCATCAGAGTGAGTGTCAGTTTCGTCATTTTCTTCTGTTATTTAAATCATTTATTTTTTTATAAATTTAAATTAAATTCTGTTCTTTTAACTTCAAGTCTCACAATCATAGAAGATGTGACAATAGAGAATAGGAAAATATAAAGGAGAAAGGAGTTTAAGAAACAGTGTTATAGTCATGGGTAATTAGCATTTAATCAACTACACAATTTTTGTGAATTTTATAGCAGAATCAATTGGATTATACCATATACTAAAGACTTAAAGCCCTTGTTGTAGATAATTTTAACATTGTAATTTACAAAACAAAGAAATGCTGGTCAATTAGTTTTTTTAAAGTCTATTTTGGTAACCATTTTGATTCCAATATTAAGATTTCTATACATATCTACATACAGTAATTTCACTACAACTATAAAACTTATTAAACATAACCATTTTTTTTCTTTTTATTTTCCGGTTTCTGTATTTTTAAAACTATTTTTTTCCCTCTTTTTTTGAATATTTGGGGAAGCTGTGTCTAGATTTAATGCTGAT
>JAFIDM010012231.1:76213637-76232096 GCA_023159025.1 Thereuonema tuberculata
TAACGGCAACAGGTAACAAAAAATGAAACAAACAATGAAGAAAGAAAGTAAAGAGAAGGAAAAAGAAAACACTAAAAACCACATATGAGAATTAAGTTCTGAATTGGGATCAATTCGACTACAAGGCTAATTAAATGCAGGAAATTTATATTAATTAATATAAGAAAACAAACAGACTTCATTCCATACATAGTTTCTTTCTAAATTCATTGTTCAGTATTGAATGCATAACAGTATTTGAATTATCTATATTCTTTGTATTCGAATTTAGCTTTTCCAAGGTAAAAAAAAAATAGGTCTCAAGCATAAATAGGCGAACACTTTAGCAGAAATTTAAAAAAAAAGAATCCCAGACAGCATAATACTGCACTAAAGCAGATATATTTGGTTTACTTATTTTGGACAAGATACAATTGAAATTTATACCTGGGAAAAAATGATCAAAAGTCGAGATTACTAATCAAATAAAATTTTAACTTAAAGCAACGATCGGCTAATGCAATTGGCAAGCGAAGCAAGCAATGTCCACAGCATTGAAGAACTGCTTTCATAACTTTAGTTAATCTTTCAAAAAAAATAAATTAAACAGAAAAATACTAATAACTTGAAAAATTAAAAAAAAAATCTTTGAAGCTTTTGCATTGTAAAAAAGGACTTTAGTTTCATTCTCTTTTGGAAAAAAATCCCAGAATCAAAATGTGATTTAACAACTTTAGATTAACGAAAGCACTTCAACACATGTCATTCAAATTATGTTGTAAAGTCATTAATGCAAACTCAATTTGTTGATTCCTAAATAAAGTAAACTGTCCAGTAATTGCAGTCGTGCCACATCAGAACGGCTGTAAAATTCTCCGGACTACACAACAAACAACTATACTGCTAATAAGTTAAATTACAAAATGCAGTCTATAATTTGGAAGAGAAAACAAAATTATGAACTGTTTTAACCAATTATACATGGTAATTATCATTTATCATACTGTAAACCTTGAACTATCTTGCATAAAGTTGGTCATGAATCAACCCACTGGTTAAGAAAAATTTCATTTTGAAGTGTAGCATAAAAGTATCGCAAGGAGATTTGTTTTATTGTGTAAGCAGTTATTGACCATTATATGAAGTATTTTTGATAAGAAATGGGAGAATAACATGATTTTCCAATTTCATCTTTTGAAATCTCTTTGTGGTACACGTCATATCCAACATAAGGGCGTTATAAGACTGAACGTTATATTAATACTTAACAGAAATTGGAATCCAATTCCGTTGTAAAGGTATAGTCAGTTCATAAAGTCTTTTCTACATGAAGGACTCAAGGCAAGATAGTGCCAAGCTATATTCAGAGGAAATTTGGAAAATGGAACTTAAAAAAAATCCTAAATAAAGTATCTGTAAAAAAAGCAATAAAATAATACTTTGCATCAGAAATTATACTTTACCCTGTTTTGATTATAAATTTCTGATTAACCATGGCTCTTCGTTATTAAAGTAGTAATACTGCTCTCTTGAAGTAAAACACATATATTTAACGAATTTAATAAGTGTAATATTTGCCTTAAAGAGGACTTTTACAACTGCTCAAATGAAATGAACTATTTTTCTAAATAGTTCAGGTATTTTCAATAACTTATTTGTACTACATTAATACAGGACATATTTATTTATTTTCTTATTCATTATGATGTTTTGTCTATCCATTTCTAATCTGTAAATTGATTAAAAAAAAATTTCTCGCTGTGGTTTGAGAATGTGTTTCACTTTTTAAATTTTATATTTTAAAATATTTAAAAATGTACTTCTTTTTTATTTTAAAATTATATTTTTTTTTATTTAAAAAAAAAGATAATGATCCATCAACTTTGCGTCTAAAAGATAGATTTTTTGTTTTAATTTTTATAATATTAGGAAAAATATATAGAAAACTTTCTAGAATTAACTCAATAATTCTTTCTTGTTTTAAGAGACAGGGATCAGTGACATATCGAGAAGGACATTGATGGGGATTATAGCCTCCTCCGCTGTATCCACAAAATCATGAAAAAAAAAGAAAGAAAGAAGGGAGAGAAGGAAGCAAACAAAGAAATCAACGACAGGAAATGCTTTTGTTTTCTGTTTTGGTAGGATGATGTGAGTCGATGATTTTTTTTTGTTTGTTTTGGTTGGATGGCCCAAATACTATCAAAGTCCCAACTGCATTCAATAAGGAATGTCAGCTTCAGTGGATGTGAGAGATGCCGCAATAGATTCTGCAAAGTGAGAACAAATTTTCTTGTATTCTGATTTCAGCGATATGTTAATCGTTTGTGTCCCGAGGGTGACACAATAAAAAGTCTCACAATATTGGCTTCTACATCGATGTTCGATGTGGATCTGAAGACGTACAGATTGCTGGTCAATAGCTTCAAAAACAATGCATTTTTCAGTAAATATACTGAGAACAATTTGAAAAAGCATGCTTAATTTTTTTTTTTTTTTTTTTTTTTTTGTTTTTGCTATATGGTGAAGTCTATTATCTGCAGAATTAGACTTTCCTCAAAATATGATGAACTGAATTTTTTTTTTCCTCTTCAAAATGTACATTGTAAAAAATTTGTAAAAAAATAAAATAACAAAAATAATTCAGTTTCTTCATTTGATGTTATTTTTTTCTCTCCCTGTAATGCTTTTTGTTTAATTTTCATCTTATTTGCCTCGTTACGACACCCTTTTGTCTTCTCGACGGGATCAACCTTAAGACAACTGGGATGTCAAAACTGTAATCAATATATATTGTTGTAAATATTTTTTGTTTATAGGCAATAAATTATTATTATTATGCACATTTTCAAACACAGTCAAAAATTCGCTGACTGGAGCCTTTGGTTGATACAAGTTTCAGCCAGAAACCTAAGTATCCACTAGGTATCTGCGCAATATATATGATGTTCCAAGCAGCGCTGTTGTCTGTAGTTCTGATGTTGTTATTTCAGACAACTGCAATCGGTTCAAATATTTCGTAAATTTTTTTGAGATTGTTCCAAGTGCCCCAATGATGATGGGGATCACTGTCGTGTGTTTCATCCAAAGCCGTGTTGTTTCAATTGCCAAATCCCTGTATTTTGTAATTTTTAATTTTTATAATTATAATTATTATTATTATTATTATTATTATTATTGCCATTTCTCGATCGCTGAAAGCAGTGAAATCAACTGGAATGAAATAATAAAACTTGACACTTTTCTAAGGAATATAATGACAAGTTTTCGTTCTGTTCTTTTGTGTTTTCTAAAGAGAATAAAAAAAAATGTAAATAACTTTCTTTAAGAAAGGGTTCTCTAATTTAGTGTTTATATATGTTGTATTTTTTTATATTTTTTTATTTCACTTTTAAGTCGTCATTTTCCGACTTTTTATCTGGAAGCTAGTACTTGGTGTATGACTGCAATTTGCTGCTAATCATGTCAATAAGGTTTGCACGAGATTGAAAATCAATTTCCGAGATTAGATACGATAGAAACTGGAAATATGATTGACGTTGAATGACTTAGATTAGAACAATGAAACAAATTAATTTCACTTCCGTTCTTCCTTTTGATGCTCAATGGAATACAGCCACTGAATAAACAGCCTTTTGGCTTAATTTTCAGTCAAGAAACTTGAAACAGAAAATATTGTAATTAAAGGTAATTTTAATACTTCTTTGTTATAAAATTAAAAATTTCTTATATTTCTTTTTTACTTTATATGAAATAATGATTCTCGGAACCATTACGATAAAAAAAAATATGTTACAAATACTTCTTAAATGGATGTCAGATTTCTTACTCGAGGTTAAAGGCGCGTGGACGTAAACAAAGGTTCCAAAACAAACTTAACTTTTTACAGGGTGTATTAGTTGCACCAGTCAACTGGTAACTTCTTTCTGGGAGCCATTTTCGAGAGCACGTTATAAGTTTTCACACGAATAACGGTATCCTAGCAAAAGGCTGGTACATGGAATGATTCACCTGTGTACACCAGTGGCTGCACTTGACATTAGTACGAACATCTCCTGACACTGAATCTTAGTAAGTGATCGTGCAATAATTCACTATGGTTTAGGCAGGGAAAGTGGTGCGTTCCGGTTGATGTTAAGCAACGTATGTCTGTCATTGAGTTTATTTATGAGTCGAAGGGTAACATCTCTGCAGCAACACGTTTATTTGATGAGGAATATGGTTTTTCTCCGAAACGTGAAACAACGACTGCAATCAAGAAGAAATTTGAAGACACTGGTTCTGTTGCAACAAAACATGCCGCAAAAGGGTCACACACCACAATCACTACCGAAGACCGAACACATCATCGCCGAGGAGCTGGTGAAAAGTCCGGAAACGTCGATACGAATTGAATAGGTCGTTTGATTGTTGCTAGTGCATGCAAAATTGATCGATACTGATATATCTTGCATTATTTTTACTTTAAAAATTGTTCCTTTGAGGTCAATTGCTAAAATCTACTTTTACTTATGTATTTCCATCCCATGATCCCATTGATTTTCCCTTCATAAAACCATATGACTATAAAACAAGTTTCATAACGTTCCATTACTTAAAAATTTCATGAAATCTTCAAGGATGTATGTGGAGTTTGTTATTCAGTCTCAAAATCAAATTTCAAGTCAAATTTGCAATTTCAATGTCCTGATTAAATATTGAATATCATCATTCCACAGAATCAGTATTTTAATGACTACCACCAGGAACATTCGAAATGGGTGGGTGGATTATCTTGAAACTTGGCATGTGTACATAAAAATGATAGACGTTTTTCTGTACGGATTCCTGTCGAGTAAATTGCCCATGAAGATGAAAAAACCCCAGAGAAAAATCCCCGAAATGAATTTCTATCAATATCTAACGCTTTAGTGCTTCTATGGGTGCTTTGATAAGGTTCAAATTAATTGAATTTGGGCAATTTGATTTAACTTCTACTTAGTTTCTACTATTTGCAGTGGGCAGGTATAATTTAAAAAAATAACGAAGATTTTCCGTTTGTATTTTTAACAAGTTAAAAAAAAACAAAAACACACACACACACACACAAAACAACCGTAACATTTTAATAAAATCTTCAAGGATCTTCTTGTTTCCTATACATATTAAAAATTTCAAATTCTTAAATCAAAACATTACTTACCTTAAATTTATATTTCTTTAGTTAAATTGTTTAAATTGATATTTAGAGAGGAAAGCTTCATGGACTGCAATTAAATTTGTACTTCTTCTTTGATATGAATATATGTTGAAAAAAATCTATTTTTGTAAAAGATTCAAAATCTATTAGATTGAAGGAAGAATTTCAACTACGTCACCTTATCTTAAAGGTTTAGAAGATAAATTTTTTTTCATTGCCAACGTTGTTGAAGTATCAAATCCTATTTCTTTTACGTTTTTTACTAGAAATTAGTTCAAAAACCGCAACAATGAGATTTTAAAGGGTTCTCTTTAAGAGAGCGTTTAATCTGAAAACAGTTTCGTAAATTTTACATGTCGTCAGAGAATCTGGAACGTTTTATCCATTTAATAAACATTCATTAGTCGTGTGTTGAAAAGGAAGTCGAAGCAATTAGAAGGAACCTTAAAAAAAAACTTTCTCGCTCAAAGACTGACTTTATGATGTGTCCTAGCGCGAAATTGTGGGAACGTTAATGGAGGAATCCCTAAGGATCGTTGAGTTCTAAGATAACTTAACAGCCACGATCTGAATTTCAGAAATAATGATGTGAGATTTCTCTTAAATGTTAAGTAGAAAAATAGATTGATTAAAGTAAGAAGACTAAAAAAATTTGAATAGAAATATACTTGTCAATACATTTAAATGAAAGATACTAATAGAAATGCATAAATCCATTCGATTGGTTTTCTTAAAATTGACAATTATATTTTCAAATTGATGAAACGGTAGCAAAACTTAAAAATGCAAATTCGAGTTAATCATATTTTTCGCCTGAAAGATATCTTCTATAAAGTTAGTCATCCACAGAAAAGCCTTGCACTACCATTTACTCACAAAATAATTGCAATTCTGTAACGAAGAAAGTTTTTAGTTAAGTAGATGAGATATTATAATAAACTATTATAATAACTAATTAAAGAAATAAATTGTATGTTTTCCATCACATGCAGAATTATCTTCTGCTCTTATTTCTGCTTCGATATTTTTTATATTTAATATCAAGGAAACTTTTATAATTTTACTTTTTTTTAGATCGTCAAGCTAAAGAGAAACAGCGGAACATACATTCTCATTGCAATATAATGGCTCTTATGTAATTACCAAAGTGTTATTTCAGCTTACTTTTCTCTTCAACACTTTCTTTTCTTTATTTATATATATTTTAAGGATCCACTGAAACCAACAAACTACCTGATTAATAACAATGATTTATTTTCATAAACCTTATCGTTATTTCTATGCACCGATAATATCTCATAAGTATTCCAATATTTTTCTATTGGAGTTTTAAATGAAAGTTCTGCAGAAGAGATATAATATTTGAATCAACAAGGCCAGCGATCTCTTTCACAGTCCATCTCTTTTACAGTTTTTTTTTTTTTTTTTACAGAAATTATTGCAGGTAAATATTAGAAAATTCAACATTTTATTGAAAATTCCAATTTACAAATGCTGTCTTTCTATTATTGTCGTGAGATATATTGTACACAATCATAAGTGAACGGAGGATACTTGACAATCTTGTAGCTTCTACTTCTATCTTCCATATACACTTTAATAAGTACAAGGTATTGCGCAAAGAAATGCCTTTAAATTACATTAGGAATCTCGCATAACCACAACTTTAAACACTGCAGAGTTTTTGTGTGAGAAACACAAAAGCAAATTTCATACATTACTTCTTCAATATCTGCTTCTTATTTATTGGAGAAAAACCATTATCTGGAGTTGTATTTATTTTTTTTCTCTTTCTTGTAACATCGATTTCACAGGCTAAATTTCTCATTGGAATTGAACTGCGTTTCTCATCAAAATTCAAATTGAGGAAAGAACTCGAACAGTTCTATTCATTTTAAATGGAGATTATATTCATCGTTCGATAAATTATTAATGGCACATTGCTTTGCATTTTATCGCTCGTCAAATAATTATTAATCATGAATTAATAGTAATGAGCACAATGCTACTTCCGGTTCTAAATATTAATTTCATATTAATGAATGAGATTGTTGAATTATGTGAAATATAAAACAACAATTCAAAGAAACTTTAATTGTAAGGATTATTTCGAAGTAAAAATAAGAGATTCAAGAAACATAAAAACTCTTTTCCGCTTTTCAATCAAATAAGCACTAGTGAAATCTTCAAATTAATTTGAATTTGAAAGTTTGCTGGACGTTAAAAAAAGAATAATTAACTTTCACTCATTCACTTATTAACTCTTACATATTTAATTATTATCTTTTATTTTACTTAAATAACTTCCCTTTTTTTTAATAAGTAATTTAAGCAGATGTAGTCACTGATACTAAGACGTCTGACAAGCAATCAAAACTTTTGAACAGACCGATGCTTAATTTATTTATTTTTTATTGCTTTACGGAATTCTTCTGTAATTCACTTCTTTTTAAAAGTCAATTTGCGAATGCAAATCACATTAAGTAATTATTAAAGATGGAAGCCATCTCATTACTTTTTTATTAGAACTAGTTAATGAGCAATCAAGGGATATTCATACTTAGTTAGTAAATATTATGAATAATCTGATAGATATGTAGAAATATCTTCAACCTAAAATAGTGAAATCTTTAACAACTAACAAAATTATCAATTCAAATAAAACTAGAGGTTCCATTTCTTTCTTCTTAATTGATTGTTTGCAAATAAGCCTTCAAGTGATTCATTTAGGCGTCAAACCTTCAAGTGATCTATTTAATTAATATGTACGGTTTATTTTCATTTGGTATTTTCATATCATTCGGTGATTGATTGGAATCTCAGGGACTACCTATTTATATGGAATCATTCCTGCCGAATGGTTATTCTGAAGAAGCTGCTCATTGCCATAGAAATCGATCATTTTTATTTTAACTTTGTTCAAATTTTTAAGATTATGTATATTCCTGCATTTTATCTTTTAATGTAAAGCTCACTCATTGGAAGATACAGGATATAAGGATTATAGGAAGGCGTTATTTTATTGTTTAAAAATTAAGAGAATTTTACAATTAAGAAAATTTTTACAATATGTTTTAGGATAAAACAGCATATGTTTGAATGATTTTATATTCAAACAAAAAAATGCTTTAAAAAATTAATGTAGGAACCATATTATGTTAATAAACATGAAATATATAAAAGAAATTCCGTTGCAAAAGTTAATTAAATCATTTTAATTGTGGGAATAAGGGGGAACTAAGTAGGATAATGTACAGAATTACTCAATTAGATATGAATGTGTTAAATGTTACTGAAAATATATATTGTTTCAATATATATATAAATAGTCTATATATTTTTTTTTTGATTGAAGTCCGATGAAGAGAGCCGGAGTCATGCCCACAAAACTGTGACTGTTATTTTTTTATAAATTTCTTTTAATCTGGTCATCTATATTGACTTATAATGTATATCTTTGTTTGAAGTGCATGGAATTACTTGAAATGGTCTAATTAACCCATTTTTTTTTTTAATTTCTATTTCTTTTTCTATATTTTCCGTTTTTTAAGTAGGTCCATTCACTTGTCATAAATTAATTTTAAAAACTGATTTGCAATATTGTACGGAAGTTCTTCAGTAACTCAGATAAGGAATATACAATGTAAAGCAGAGGAATAAATTGAACCCGTTCTGCCAAATGCTTCTTTCTTGCAACATTTACCTCCAGTAAATAAGTTTTATGTTCGTCTACATTGGTTGCCATAACTATAAGTACTATCTTAATCTAATCAATAACATAGAAGATACATTATAATGAAAGATACTACAGTAAATTTTTTAGCATCTGGAAACTGCATAAATGTGTCCTTATTCGCTGCTGCTGTCGAAAAATACTTCTTTCATTGATACCACAATCTGTCATTGTTTGGTACTACTTCGTAAGATTATTGATTAAATAACCTTAAGATCTGAGGTTTTTAATCAAATATGTAATATCATCACTGTATTTTGTAAACTATTTCAAGATCATATAAATAGAAAACTTACAAAAAAATTAGATATCAAATGTATCTAATACGGTCAATGTACAATTTATGTGCGTGAAATTTGTCTTTTCTACATATTTCTTTTCTACATCTGTACACTGTATGATCAAATTCCTAATATTAACCACCAAATTAATGGCTGATATTGTCCTCTTTCAAAACCAATGCAGCATCTATACGTCGAGACATTGAAACGTTAAGATTACTGAAGGTAGCTGGAAGTAGTCATGTAGGCTAGTTTGCCGACAGTGCCTCCTGAAGCTGGCCGAAGTACTCGGTGGTGCATCCACAAGGGCGAATTCCTCCGTCTACACGATCCCAGAGGTGCTCAAAGGGATTCAAATCAAGCCAACTAGGTGGACAGTCGTGAACTGGAGTTTATCCGTGTGTTCGATAAACCATTCGCGCACAATACCCTGAAGCAACATATGTGCATTATCTAATTGGAACATACTTTCCTCTCTTCGAAAGACTGATGTCATAAAGGAATGCACTTCAACTGCAATAATGGACAAAAAGCCAGTTGCAACAAGGGAGCTCCCAACCAGTATTAGAGGTCCCAAACTGTCCCATAAAAACATTCCCCATGACACTTTCAACGCCGGCTTATCTACTTAGGGCTGTGATGTCACAACCAATGAATGCTACAAGAGTCCATCTGATCCTGCATCGTCCATCCAGCTGGAACAGATGGAACCATGGCTTATTGGAGAAAGCAAACTTCCAATGTTTGGTATTCCTGTGCAAATGCAAGACAGTTTTACCAATGGTTATCAGTCAAACTCGATACTGAATTTAGGCATCTGCTCCGTGGAGAGAAGGGGGAGCACGATGACTTGCTACACGGGATAGTCCCCCATTGTATTCCCTGTCCTCTTATTGTATTTTTTGTTCGACAGTCGTACGGCTGCTGCGGACATCATTTGTGACGGAAACGATGACGCCTATGAAGTTCTACGGCTGTTGGTTGGTCATAATTGGTTCGAGGGATCCCAATCTCTCCACTTTGGTGCGATTGATGCACAACTTAACCTTAGCAATACTGCACAGTTCATCATTCGTTCTATCTAGAAATCATTGGCACCTTTCAGCAGCCACGATCATCCCACATGTTAAATCATCAACTTTATCCGTTTTCACTGTGTGCATCCAAACACTGATACAGCAGTATCCGCTTCTCTCGTATTTATGTATAGAGTCACGTTATCTGTTCATATTGAACGTGGGATATTATCTGTTTATCAGATTTTGTAATACAGTAAAACCTCGTTAAGTCGTCACTCAAGGGACCAAACATTTTTGACGATTTAAGCGGAGTGACGACTTAGGCGGAGTGGGAATTTTTGAAAAAAAAAGCCAAAACAAAAAAAAAAAACCCACTGAAATACAGTATTTTCATGAATTGCTGTAGGATTCGGTGAGAAAAAAAAGATTTTCAGAAATCAATTTATGCAAATGAATGAGTGAAAAATAAAAAAAAAAACACTATAAAAACTGTAACTAGTATATAAACTATAAAGTTACCACATTTTAATCGTTTTAAAAGAAAGGCAATATCTGTCTTTGAAACGTTCCAGCCAATCATTGCTGCCGCGGAAATCTTCAATATTCAACTCCTTAGCAATTTCCATGGTTTTCCTTTGAGAATTATGGCAGAAATCGGAACATTTTGCGATCTGGCATGTTTTAGCCATCAAACTAAAATCTCCTCGATCTCCTCATTCTCTTTCTTTTGTCTTTGCAGTCAGCTTCTTCAATTACTTGTTTCGATGATAGAATATCGTTTAATGTAGTCCTGGAAATATGGTGTTTTTTGGCTAAAGCTGTTTTCGAAACATTTCATTTTTCAAAAAGTGCAATCAAGTCTTTTTTTTTTTTTCTTTAAAAGATAACGAGGTAAGTTTTCATTTCCCTCGCATGTTAAAAACGTAATCGAACCACGAAATTGCAAGAAAAAAAATAGCTCTAAGAGGGGGCTTACTCGCTATGAAATGAAGTCACACTCAGGAGCGGTCAAGAAAAACGCATACACTCGACAGAGTCGCAGCGAGAAGTGTGCTTTGAATGATTAGCAGCGAGATTACAAGAACTCAAATCTCCCGAAGGGTAGGAAAGGAATGAAGTGACAGGCATGGTCGAAAAGTCCCCGTAAAGGCTTGGCTTTCTTAAAGTGAAGGGGCGGGGCTGAAAAGACAACACGATGGCAGGCAAAATTGAGAAGAAAGATGCTTTTGGCCATTTTTGAGGGTGACGAGTTATCCGGAGTAGAATTAAATTTGGTGACTGGTAAAGGAGGGTTATTTTACATTATTGTGTATGAGACCTCGTCGGGACCGAAGGAAAACGACGACTTAAACGGAGTGACGACTTATCCGGGTGACGACTTCACGAGGTTTTACTGTATCCTTTTTTGATTATGAATAGAATTTTATCAATGATTAGATTAGATTTAATGAGAGATAGATTATTTTCATGATTGTATAAATGTTGTTGACATTCTTTTGTTTTAGGCTTCTATTTAGAGTATAGCTCATAGCAGAAAAAAATTTATTTCCCCGCTTTACGTGTCCGTGGTCGCGAGAAATTCCCATGTGAGGAACGACATATGTTGGAGACATGATCTATTCCTCATTAAAAAAGTCTTACCAAGACTAGCTCATAGCCGTCGAGAACTCATTTCTAGCTTGTGTGACATCTCATCTAGAATTCTTATAGATCATCTAGATTGTTGTAGTCTCATGTAGAATTTGATCAAAATTTGAAAGTATAATTAAAATCTGATATATAATAAAAATTTATTTCTTCATATTTTATATTGATTTCAACTAAATTATTATATGAATTAGTTATATAAAGCCAATTTTCCTTTTCTCTTCTTAAAATACATTTTTCAATGATTGATCAATTTTTTTTTATAATGGGATCTCCCAAATCTATGGAGAGCTTCTATTTTTGTGGGTTTGGAAGTTGTAAAGTTTCCAAGATTTCTGAATTCGCTCTGTATAGAAGCCGTGAGATTTCTACTGGGATTGCTGCACCTACCTTGTTTTTGTTAAAGATTTAATTTATTTATATATTTACTTTTTACTTAATATTTGAAATCCTGTTTTTATTTTGAATATTATAACTGATTAATTAATTCACTGTATTGTATTAATTAAAAAAAGATTAATTAAATAAAATGAAAAGAATTTTCTTTTCTTATAAATACTTCAAAGTTGAAATAAAATGAAGATGGAAATGAATACTTCAATATGAATGGTATATTAAACTAATGACATTTAAATCAAGGGTGCACAACCTTAGGAAGATTGAGGGCCAATATTTTTATAAAGTTCTGATGGATGGCGCAACATCTATCTTCTAGCCCTTACTAATTAATGATTAGATAGTGCCATTTATAATAATAATTAAAAATAAATGTAATTTACATAAACTTCAAATTATCAAATAATGCTCTAATGCCAACATTCTAATAGTAAATAAAGTCTTGTTGAATAACAAGCATATTGCATAACAACTGTTTTGTTATTGCTAGTTATGACATTTTTCAATGTTGTTGGCGACAATGTAAAGGTTCACATTTAATTTTAAGTCTGACACTGCCAGGCCGCAGCAAATTTACTGGCGGGCCTGTAAATAAATGATCTTCTCCAACAGTGAGTTCTCTTTCATACATCGGTGTTTGCTTTCCAGACAAACACAGACATGACTTCAACAAATTCATTTGAATCCCTCTTCGCCTTAGGAAAGCTATTAGGAGACTTGTAACTGCTTTATTGCATTTCATTTCTGTTAAATTTTATGTAATATTTGACAGTTGTCTTTCGATCATAATCAGAAAACATTTTGAGTGATGGAAAACCTACTTTATTCAACAACAAGCTTAACATTTACATAATAATACCTTAACATTAAAAATATAAAACCATTGTCTTACTTTCAATCTCATTGTTTTTTTTATGTTTCCAAACTAATCAAATTATAACACAACTGACCATGTAAATGTACAATTTTACATGAGCGTCAAATTAAAAATTCTTAAACTTTAAAATCCTTTTCAAAAAGTTAGTCTAGTTAGTAATATCGACTTTGAATGTTAGTCGATAAAGTTCTAGTATAGATGTGAGATGAAACTCTTTAATGATTCCTTGGTTTCGTTAAGAGGTTTTTAATTACAAAGAATTAATAATTTGAAGACTATAGTTCCTGTATACGTGCTCGAAACTTTTACGTACCAGTTGCTGCTCGGCGAAATCGACATCACTTTACACGAGTAAGTAAACTTTAGTGACAAGTCTCCTTTTGCTCTCGTTGATTTCGCTTTTTAAAATGCCGTACTGGGAAAGCATTAAAGAAGAGGTTGGTTTTGAGTCTTAATTTTCTTATTAATTCTCGATTCATTCCACTAGAGGGAAAGGAAACAAAAGAAGAGAAGATGAGGATGGAAACCCCGATCATCTAACTTCCAGAGTGAAGATTAGAGAAAGCTATTTTAAGGCAAAGTGGCAGATTTGCTAAAAAAAGTATGCACCTTTCGAGCAGCAATTTGCGACAAGTGTACATTATGAACTTAATGCATGTTATCTTTATTGATGTAATATATGTAATAGAAAGCTTTTATGCTGTTGTATTACTTCTAATGTCCTAATTTGCAAGTTCATTAAAATTCTCTTGTTCTTTTATCTCACAATTTCTATCTATTTAATTTTCCAGCCATTTTATTCACTTGAAATTTCTTTATTAAGTTAATATAATTAATGGAATTAAGATAAGATTAATTTTTTCTTTTTGTTTTTGATTGTTTGCTGTGAGCTTCTGATAAAATGTAATATCAGAAAAGGATGGGAACCACTGGGCTAAACAATCAGATGAAGAACAAGGAAAGTATTTAACGTAGATATACAATGATGAAATTTTTTTCATCTAACCTAGGTAAACACTCGAGATACTATTGTCTTGGGAATATAAAAAATTGGCAACTTAAGGAGCTTTAAGATTTGAAGACTCAGTTATTAGTAAAATAATTTAAGTTAGAACGAGGCGAGAGATCTTTAGTATATTATGATTATAGTTTTATTCAATCAATATCGTTAACTTCATTTAATTACTAATATTATTTATATTATAATTTCTTTACATAGTTACAATACTATCTCCCATTCTTACATTTTTTACTTACTTTGTTAAATCATTTTCAAATCTAATTCATAAATTGTCTTTGTAGGATCTACGATATTGGATTGTAGAAGATACGGTCACAATTTTTTTTTTTATATTTGTTTAGTCTTCATTTAATTTTACAGAATAACTGAACCTGTTCACGCCAGAAATTGACGAATGAAAATGAGCTGTCAGATGCAGTTATCCGTTCTACACTTCTGAACATTTTCAAGATACGTTTCTGTAGCTGTCACAGAAAGTTTACAAAAAAATCATGTTTGTTTATTGATCTAAATGCAAACAAAATGTAAATAAAAATTATGCTTTTATGGTGAACTTTAACATCTAAGTTTGTATCCTAATTTTTTTATTTTGTTTTTAAGTCATCTATTGAAATAGCAATAGGCTTTTTTTCTTTTTTTTTTCCACAAGCTTTCATTCAAATGGATGTATCAAGGCTTATTTGGCGTAGGATACCCTAAACAAAAGTCAACAACTAAAACAATACATAAGATGCCAATGTCTCAAGATACTGAAATTTTCTAATTAGATGTTTTGTTATAACAGACAAAATTTATTGCTTCTGAAATTACGAAGGAAGAAGCAATTACCGAACTAAGGCAGTACAAAATTAATTGAATTTGAGCAAAGCGAATATTGGTATTCAAAGTGAATTATACGGGCGTCTGAACGCTATTCGCCATTTTTATACATGGATGAGAATAAAACGAGGCAACGTTGAACCATGGGATTTTCCAGATCGACAAGAATTGGTCACAAAAGGGCTCCTGATCAAAGAAAGGATCATCGTCGAAGGTCAATACGGTCCCCAATCCCATTACGGAAATGAGCTTAGAGAGAATTTATAATGAGATTGGAAACCTTCAGGCAATTCCAAAGAATGGTATAACTGAGATGAAGATTTGTGAAAAAGAAGGCAAGATAGAGATTCACAAAAGAGCCTTTATCAGTCCTGATCTCTGAGCAAAGGATACAACGCCAAGCAGTATTGATTAAACATCCTTCTAATTTTAAAATTATTAATAAAAAAAGAAAATATCTCAAATATATAAGTTTGCTCAGAAATATTTTTAACACTAGAAACTATATTCATTAACGAAAGGAATTCATTTTATTCTGCTAAGGTTGTTTCCAGCATGATAAAGTTTGCTTTATTTTAGTGTAGTGGTTATTTCTGGCTTTGTGTCTCAGTTAAGTGAAAATAGAGCAAATGTTACTTATCTGAAGTGTGCTTTGACCTATGTCGAGTTGTTTGATTTCTATATTCCAGTGTTTTGACCCATTTTATCAAGTAAAATCCAAAAATAACTAGTTTTCGTTTTCACTTTTGAAGGAATTGATAAATAGCTAAATAAATAAATAAATAAAATGAAAACTAAATTACTTTCATCTTTAGGATAAATTTAATTTATTTTCTGAAATATATTTTCTCTAGAAAAATACCAATTTAGCATGAATGTAATTAAGTATTTAAAAAGGACAATTATGAAATAATACTATTTCTCTTTGTTTACTCTTTAAAAAGTGTTCTTTTCTCCTCAATTTTCATCTTTATTTATTTCTTTGTGAATTTTTTGTAAGCTTTTAAGAATATTCATCAGGAAACATAATCCTTCAGCCAATTATTGTTAAGGTATATTTTTGAACGCTTTTATTATTTCCACAAGAACATAGGACGCCTTCTTTAAGAACTTTCGATTTACCTATTTTCAATGTTACATACATTGTAGTTTCTATCTCTAGTTCCTATTTCGATATCGTGAAAAAAAGTTTTCATAATCGAAAGAAAACATGAAAGAACATCAGCAATATTATTGAATCACGAATGGTAAAGCTAATTTCATTTAATACTAAGATACTGGGGAAACTTCTTCGCAGCTGCTAATGTCTTTGCCGCAAATCTATCTGAGGACGGCAGTTTTAAAAACCTGCAAGTATAAGACAATCCAGGGCTGCTGGAAGTTTAATGGTGGTAAGAAACTTGAAGCAAGAAAAACCTTTAATTTTGTCATCCTCTCACCTACTTTTCAGTGTTAGTTATCAACTTTTACCCTTTGCTACTGCACAAGTAGGAAACACAATGCTAAATAAATTATAAATAAAGTTATAATTAAATAGGCTATTAAACTAGAAAATGCCAAGAAAATAATGTGATGCTGGACTACATGCTGATGCTTCGTTATCATTTATATCATCTCATGAAACATATCAATATTCCAATACCAATATAAAAAAAATGAGAAATTAAATTTGAATATCAATATTTG
Organism: Thereuonema tuberculata; assembly: GCA_023159025.1. NCBI lineage: Eukaryota > Metazoa > Arthropoda > Chilopoda > Scutigeromorpha > Scutigeridae > Thereuonema > Thereuonema tuberculata. Next base: position 76,230,275 of record JAFIDM010012231.1, read on the forward strand.
TAAAATTGGCTGCGTTAACTTACTAAACTTATACAAGTTAAAAAGGAAGCTTGAAAGCGATACTTTCCGATTATTTACAGAATACATCACTGAATAGTAGAAGAAATGTGGCGTTTTGTTTCAACCAAATGTTGTTGACTTATATATATATATTTACTCTTTTAAAAAATAGTTACACAGTGTAAACGTTCACCCAAACAAACACAAAAAATCACGTTTAATCACTGGCATTTTCTTAGGCAAGACGGGCCTCAACCAGGGGCCTAAGTGTTGCTAAGGTATTGACGTAAAATGTTCGCAGTGCCAATGATGGCTGTCTTTTGTAATTCAGCTGTTGTTATTGCTGGTGCTCCAAGTCTGGTGTAATAGTCCATAAATTTAAGTGATAGTGTTCCTAGTGCACCAATGATGATTGGCAACACTGTAGTTGTTTTATTCCATATTCGTGTAATTTCAAGTGCCAGAGCCCTGTATTTGTTGATTTTTTCCAGTTCTTTTTCCTGGACTCTACAGTCCCCAGGGATGGCAATGTCAATTAGGGTCACATTTTGTTGTTCAATTAATGTAATATCAGGCGTATTAGCTGTTACATGCTGGTCTGTTTGAATACGAAAATCCCAGAGGATTTTAACTTGCCCGTTATCCAAGACCTTTTCTATACTGTGATGCCAGGGTTTTTCTGATGTATGGAATCCAAATTTACGACATAGTGCCCAATGTATTTTCTTGGCTACATCGTCATGTCGCTTTTTATATTCTGTGTTAGCAATTGTAGAACACTCACAGATTATATGATTTACAGTTTCTTCTCGGTTGTTACACAGTCTGCAAAGGCTGTTGGTGCTTGTGCCTTGTATTTTGGCCTTCATAACATTGGTCTGAAGGGCCTGTTCCTGTGCAGCAAGGAGCAGACTCTCAGTCTCCTTTCTCAATGTACCATTTTTTAGCCAAGTCCAGATGATATTTTTGTCATGTTTATGTTCGATTTTTTTGAAGAAAGCCCCATGAAGGGGCTTATTTTTCCAAGCTTCTAGTCGAGTATTGTACTGGTCTTTTTTGTACTCTATTTTGGATTTGGTGGCTTTCAGGAAATTTTCAGTTTTAACTGCTTTTAGCAGTTTTTCATTACTGTTGTTGATGTAGTCACGGAGGCCACATTTTTCCTCTTCAACAGTTTGTTGTATCTGTAATAAACCACGACCTCCAATGGTGCGTGGCAAATACAGTCTATCGATGTCACTCTTAGGGTGTAATGAGTGATGTATAGTTAGAAGTTTTCGTGTTTTTTTATCGAGTGTCTCCAGTTCAGCAGTTCATGGCGTCAGGTGCCGCCTTCCGAAAGAATCTGCAAGAAGTCCATTCCAGGTCTTCCGGGTCCATTCCTCTTCCAGACTTCTAATCCTCATTGCTTTTTTAATATCGTCCATCCAAGCCTTTCGTGGTCTTCCTTGTTTCCTTTTTTGATTAGTTTTGTAATCAAAAGCGATTTTGGGCAGTCTTTCGTCACTCATTCTTTTATCATGACCAAACCAAATTAATTGTTTTCTTTGAAGATCGTCCAAAATGTTTCCTTTTAATTTCATCATCTCTTTGATTCTTTCATTTCTTGTTCTTTCTATTCTTGATACCCTGCATGATCTTCTTAGGGCATCCATTTCCACTGCCGCTAATTTCTTTTTTTCTGTCTCCGTAATTCTCCATCCCTCTGCCCCATATAACAAGATGCTCTTTACAATAGAACTGTATATATTATACTTCCTTTTCCTAGAGATCTTTTCACTCCACCAAATAGAATTTAATAGTTTTATAGCCTTCCTTCCTT
>JAFIDM010012231.1:76237096-76267649 GCA_023159025.1 Thereuonema tuberculata
AAAACAATGAAATCGACCCTCATCGAATCAATCTCTCTCATTACATCAATCCATTTTGATCTAATACCTTGCACATTCCAGGTAGCCATAATCATAGTCCTTTTCCGTAGCCTTAGTCGCTGTCCATTAAAATTATCCGGTTTATTATTCTTGTTGATTCTTTTTGCGTGAGATATTTTTACAAGAAATAGGGTGCAGGCCTATTGTCATAACCCCCAACCTGGAGGATCAGGGTAGTCATTTGGTCTGGCACCTACCCTTCGACCAAACCGGCTTGGGAGGCCCTACCAGTAGCTACGCTACCGCCGGCATAGCTCTCCGGGTCATTGGTGCACACAAGCCCCTCCACCACGACAAGGTAGACGCACCATGGAGGAGTGTTGACTTATAATTCTTTTTAATCAAACGTTTAATGCCAAAGCTTAAAACGAATTTCATGAGTCAATTCTGCCCTAAAACGTAGCAACAGCTGGAAAATGGATTGGTATCTATCGTACATCACTTAAGCTATTAAAATTCTCCAATCTCGGGATAGACTAGAAATTCTATTATACTGAAATTTCCATTACCACATATTTAGCACTTTTTTTCAATTTCTAATAAAAAGAAAAGAGTTTGCCTTCACTCTTGAAATTTGCTACTTCTGTTACCTTTGGGTTTCTGTCCAGTATTCTTTGAATCCAGCTCGCATTTTGTCGCAATAACATTAAACAAAAAAAAAAAAAAGCTTGCAATACTATAGTTTCAAAGAAGATACTGAAGGCAGTTGGGCTATTAGGTGTGCTATCAAAGAACGGAATCTGTAAGCCATCGGTTGACCACTGGTTTATGGCCACGAGAATGCTGCTTTTGTTTTAATATAGAATTGTATTTAATATAATATAGGTCTATTTTCAAACAAAATTGCCGCAATGTGCAGTAGTAATGTGACACCAACGCACCTGGTTGCAAATTGCAGAATTTGAAGTCCAGTCACATTTGCTTCTGCTTTATCAAAATTACTGATTACAAAATTGTTTTTCACAAATAGAAAAAAATCTCTTCACAATAAATTCTTGGATGCTTCCAGAAAAAGCTACATTATTAACCAAAATCATAACAGAATTCCGTGCTTAAAATTGTATTGATGCAACAGGCAAATTGAATTCTCGAAAAATATAACGTTTCTGGTTGAGATTTAACTAGAAATGTCGCACTGAAAACGAAGAAATGCACATTTCCTGTTTTAATTACTTAAAATAATTTTCTCTCCTATTTTGAAATATGGGCATAGGGTGGGCATAACACACTGGTGGGTTTCAAAGACAGGCATTTTCTGTAGTGTTTAACCTATACAGTCAGACATCTCTCAATTAGAAATGCAACTATCCAAGTTTGATGTCCACTCTGGAAGCGCCCCAAAGGAGGTGTCCGTATGACAACCAAGAGATACTTTCACAAGGCCGCGGAATCCTTCATCATGGTACCCTTTGGACTAAGCAGAAAGAAATATGATAGAGAATGGCAAGAACACATTCAAACCTTGGCAATGGACCGAGTACAATGGAAGTGCATTACACAGGAGGCCGTCCATACCCTGCAAGGGTGTCAAGGACGATAAGCAAGTAAGCAAAGTTTGATGTGCATTACTCAAAGTCCCTCCTTTCGTCGCTCGGCACACATCCAAGCGTTAGTCTAATTCCTGCCAGACTCAACGAAGCATATCTTATCTGATGGAATCCACAACAAGGCTGATCCATTCATTTATATCACTTATGGATCTGGGCTTTGGGAGTACATATGAACGTTGTCTTTCACGATGCCCAGATCCATTAGAGATATCAAAGAATGGATCACCCATGCTGTGAAGGCCATCATACCGGACATGCTTTATCGAGTCTGTCAGGAATTAAGACTACCGCTTGGATGTGTGCCGGGTGATGAAAGGTGCACACTCACTGGGACTTTGAGTGATGCACATCAAATTTCGATAATAGCCCTTCCAATTGAGAGCTGTCATGACTGTATTACGTTAAGCAATATAGAAAATAGACGTCTTTGAAACCCCACCATTCTTTTATGCTCACCCTCTATTTAGTAAATGACTTTTACATAAATCAGTTTTATTTTCGTAAGCAAAACGAAGATATGAACATGAATTGACAATTATCCAAAGGCTTCTTCAATAATTGACGGGATACTAATTTTCCGTGCTAATGGAAATCGTTATGGAAACGCTTTTAACGATCGAGTTTTAAAGCTTTTGATTCGCTGGCAATCTACGTCCACATTGTCATTGATAATGCTGACTTAAACGGAATGTTAAATTTAAAATGGCCTGTATACATTCGCTGACGTCAGATTTCTTCGTAGCATGACGAGCAATAAGAACTAGGTTGGGTGTAAAGATACTGGCTTGCCACTATTCAGACTAATCTCAATGCCTTCTTACCTAAGCGATGTTTCTAAGGCTGTAGTGATCCATGCAATCATTTTAAACGGTGAAAATGAGCGTTCCAATCGAATCTCAGCGACAATTATTTACGATATATGATATATCACGTTACACATGACAAATTTTATAAACAACGTAACATATAATAAGTTGTATGATATTTGATTAATTGATGGATGAGTGAAGAAACAGCAAATATAAATCATGGCTAATAATGATTTAAAGTCAGATAAATAGGAGGCATCAATCAATTTATCTATTAATAATAACAATTTTGAACGAGGAATCATTTGAATATTCTTTCGGAAAAATGAGGAGAAATGATTGCTGTTTCGAAGGAATGCAATTAAATATCGAAAATCACTTTATCAATTATCCCTTTACCAAGTATTAAAAATGAATTCCAACAGAATTTAGAAAGATTTTTCTAATATTTTAAATGTTGTCTGTTGTTACATATGTACTGAGTAAATCTGCTTGTGCTGTTGATTTACTAAAATTTTTGAACATTTAAAATTAAAAATTAGAAATTAATTGTTTGTTCTCGAAAATATTATTTCGGTTGACATGAAGAAAGGTTCAGCGCAAAACGCAAGTTGTATAAAACTTTGATAGTATAAATACGTGCGTATTAATCATAATAAAAAAAAGGGATATGAATACTCCTTTGAAGATTTCTAATGGTCAAAAAATATTTACCCTGTCTCTTCTTTCTGATGAAATTTTTTCTTTTTAATATTAAATAAATAAATCACAGTTTATGGTCTTTTTACAAATAAATAAATAAGTAAATAAATAAAGTAATTAATTAATTAAATAAATAAATAAATAAATAAATAAATAAATAAATAAATAAATAAATAAAATAAGTAATTAAATAAATAATTAATAAATAAATTACGAATTGACGTACTGCAATCAAACAACTCTAATGGAAGAGAGATAGTGGAGACCATGAAACCATAATTGCGCTCTAGTTAATCTGATGATGAGAACTCGCCCATCTGATAAAAAAGCACTCGAGGCCACAGGGAGTTTTTTTCCCTTTACGAACAGAGTTTACGAGGTGATTGTCTCATGCAGTCATAAAAACTACGATGATGGGATGAAGGTGTGATAAACATCTTGCGAAGTAGCCCTTGTTCTATTGGAATTTCTTGTACATTCAGTAGCTGGCGATTTTTCAGAAGATTAGGTAACATGCTTCAGAAATACCACAGGATTACAGGTTCTGAATTAAGCAGACAAATGCTCAAGAAAAAATTAGCAAAAATGAATTCGGATGTTTGTGAATGGCTTGAATCCAACATACTTAGATATTCCAAAAAGTAGAATCGTAACTTTTAATCCTAACTTGAGATCGTTGTTAGGAAAACTTGAAGGACGTTATAAATTTTTATCTATCTGAATTTCACTACAAAAACATTTTCCTCATCAGCAAGTTTTTTGTTTAATGAAATCATTTCCTTTTCTTATGAGAAGAAAAATATAAATTTGAAAATAACAATTTTGTTATGTACTAATATTGTAATATCTAAATCTAGTATCAAAATTAAAGCTAGAAAAGTATCGTCTGATTTTGTTTCCTTTATTTTCTGAATAATTATTTTGTTTTTATTAGTTAAATTAAAGAAGAGTTCCTCTTGATTTACTGGGAAGGACCTTCTTGAAATTAATTATAGCCAAAACTCAATTAAATTCCGGTTAATTCCCGGCTAAATCACGGGAAAAAGAAAGCAGTGCCCAGAATGAAAATGGATTAATCAATTTGTTTAATGAATCTTGTTTAGCTGCAAACAGGTCACTGCGATCAAGGTTATTTTAGCTTTGACGAAATCCAAAACAGCGTATTGTAATGGTGTTTGCGGGAGAGTCGTTCAGATGGAGAAACAACGAGTCAAGCTGTGGAACTGAACTGAATTAATTTATTAAATGAAAACATGGGTTTTTATAATATTTACATTGAAGAATTTGATTGGAAGATTAATTAAAAATATACAGAATGATAGGATAAAGCATAACGAATTAAAATTAATTAACTGATTCAACGGCTGCAGCGGAAAAGAATTTAAAAATAAACAGAACATCAGTAATTAGGGAAATAGAAAAGGAATGTTTTAAAATAAATAACGGTTAACGATTAAAATGAATAAAATACAGATAAAGACAGATAAATAATTTCGACAAAAATACAAATAAATGATTTCTAAAAATATTTATCATTTAAAATATTACAATATGCTTTAGAATGCCTATAACACTCATCTAATACCATTTTAATTAGGAAATATACGATAGCTAACTTTTTTCTAAGTTCATTTTATAAAATATAGTTGAACAATTCTAATGAACTTCTAATTACCTTCAGCTGAAGTTTATTTATTTATTCTATTCTCTGTCTAATCTATCTTAAGATAGCCGTGAATGCACTGAAGTTGCTACGGCTATTGTAGAATCCCGAAGAGACAGGAATGGCCATAGACAGTCAGAAGAAGAGAAAGTGAAGGAGACAAACATGGAAAGAAAGGCAACGCATACATCCTCCAAAGGATTCGAACCTTGATTCAGGGATATCAGACAAGACAGAAGAAACTGTTGGTTGGAAAACTTTTTAACTGCAATTTTAAGTCGAAATATGCAAGTTCTTCCGATCGCTGTTTGTATATAACTCAAACACTATACATCCTAAAAAGCTAAAAGTTTAGAAGGTTTTGTCTGAACTTATTAAGAAGGCCGTAGATCAAATGATATGACACGTCAGCACATTTGCTTCTTCTGTAAATTATCAACGCCAAGTCAATAAATACAGAAAGGCTTTCTAAGAACTATTCTTCGTTTCAAATCAAAATCATATCATGCATGAACGTGTTGAAAATCATTTTCTCTTCCCTGTGTTTTCTGGTCTTTCTTACAGAAACCTTTGTGAAAGAACAAGATTACAGGGATCTTCCTGACAGACTAATCTCTTAGTGGTGCACAAAGAGAGTAACTGTCAGCTAGAATAAAGGATTATGCACTAAGGACTTGGCCGCATCAATTCTGCTGGAAAAAAAGAAGCATCAGATCGAGACAATGCAGCTTCTAAGAATTCTACTCCATCACTGAGGCAAAAAAGAAAAAGAATAAGAAAAAATATTTGCATTATCATTAATCACAATCATAGTGTAACATCATGATACATTTCAAATTCAAACAATGTGCTTTGTAGGCCAAATCGCAGCTTCTGTCTTGAATTCCAAATGACTTCGTTAAGATTAAACTACAAGCAAGGCTTTAAACTGAACAGTGTTTATTATTAAGAAATAATTCAGTTACCGCTATTGCGTTTTAAAGGAAGTTGCTGCATCAATTTAAGTTTATATAGTGCATTGTATATTTTTAAAGCAAGGAATTCGATTAATCGTTACTTTAAGTTATTAATTATTTGTTTAATTGTATTCAATATCTTTACAATATTATTAAAAAGTAATAAAAACAATAATTAATAAAATATCATGCGCTAAGTTTCAAATGATTAACTGAATTCGATCTTCAATTAGTAAAATTATCATTGTTAATAGAAAATACGTTTTCATTGAAATTATTAAATAACAATGCATCTTTACAAGATCACATTTACACAATTTTAAATATGAAGTTTCTCATATAACACATATTATTGATTCAAATGCACAAGAGGATAATTGTTGAGTTAGCGAAGAAGTATCTTTTCAAACTGATACAGAAGCTCTAAGATCTTGTCATATTTGGATGTTATTAATAAATTCCAAAATATTAATTTTTGTGCTGTTCAACCCATTATTCTTTTGTTAATACTAAATATGATATATTGTTAATTAATGAGAAGACAATCTTTTATATAAAGTTTGATATACATCAGTTCATTCATCTTTTCATAAATAAATTGATAACTTGATCTTAAACTTGATATTTTGGAGTTCCAAATTCTAGATTACATATTTGATTACACTTGGGTAAATGCAATATTTTAAAAATATCGCATTTAAATTGAGTTTACGCACACCAAAGTAGTTAAATATATGAAAATTACTTTAATGTTGTTAGTGTGAAAATTGATATAAAGTACTGTAATAACTAGTTGTTTTAAGGTATATTCTAAATGGCCTATGAAGCGGGAATATAAGAGCAAAATGAAATTACGATGATCTAATCTTATATTTAAAAGTAATCTCTTATGTATATGCTCTAAAGTACATCCTGTTTAACTCTTCAAATGAAGTTTGATGTTAATAAGTACAGGGTGGCCATACAATAACTTTCCCTGTTTGGAGGCATCTGCAGGGAAAGCTAATGAACTGAATTTAAAATTCAGGTATTGTCTATTCAGAGCATGGAAAGAAGAATTCTGCAAAAAAAAAAAAATAATAATACCAAAAGTCGCCGATAGGAGAAAATTCGGCGCTATAGGAACCAGTAAATTGGTAAATATTTACAATGAACGCACGCAAAAAGGATTATGAAAGTTTATGAACATACAGTACAGTAACGAATGGAGTTTGAGACTCACAGAAAACGTTCTGAAACAAAACAATAATCTTTAAACAACAATCTTTAATCATCAATTGTTTGTTAACAATCTGCTATCAACATTACCGACATTAATCAATCGTTAGGGTCCTCTGGACCACGTGCAACATTTTCAATGTGCTGACCTTTCTTGTGTACAACATATTGCATCCGGTGTTTGACGTTCTCTACTGCTGCTCGTAAAGTGTCAGTTTGGATTTTGTAACAGCCCGTCGTATGTTATGTTTCAACGAATGCAGGTTTGTAATGCCACCAATATATACCCCCACAACCAAAAGTCACATGGGGTCATGTCCGGGAAACGGGGCGGTCATTCCATCGGAAAATATTGACTAATAATCCTCTCATTCTCGAAATGCTGGCGTAACAGGTTCTGTAGTGCACGAACAATAATTGGTCGTGCTCCATCTTTCATATAACATGTCGAGTGTGAACATTGTCTTTGTTGCAATTCAGGAATGACAAGCGTTTGCAGATTTGCAGAAATCTCTCTCCAATAATGGTACAAGTAATAGCACCTGTAGGAGTCACAGTCTCAAAAAAAATATGGTCCTAATATGAACTCTGCCGTGAATCCACACCACACAGTTACTTCTGGAGAATGAAGTAGCACTTGATGAATGACTGAGGGACGTTTACATGCCCAGATTTGAGTGTTTTGTGACCCATTCAGATAAAAATGAGCCTCATCTCCCCACAATATGTTCTGATAGGAATATTAAATTTTATTTTTCTCCCTTAATAAAATTTAAATTAGTTGGAGTGGAAATTTAATTATTAATTTTATTGTGATGCTTGAAAAGAAATTTAATTAATATTTTATTATTTGATGTAAATAATTTAAATTATAATTTGTCACTAATTATGCAAATGAAAGTGTGACGTGATGAAAGAGAACACTGGTCAGTAAGGTGAGAGACGTGGGAGTAGATTGACTGTTTTTGGAACGAGAACATCGAACTCGTGGAGTCGCTGAGAGCGGCAGATATGAATAGATTAGCCGATGGAGCTAAGTAAGCCCTAGAAGAATGGAACCGGCAACCACAGATGGAATTTTGAGTAAGTCTGTAACTCTAGAAATTATATTGTACTAAAAGCCGAAGTGAGAATAGTAAGAATATTCTTTCCCAGTTGAATCGAGGTGATTCAGGAAATTAAAATTAATGCGTTCAACATTAACGTATTAACAGTCAGAACATTCCATTACAACGAAGGTGAACTTCGAAAGGAAGATACTATGAATATTCAAGTTAACTACTTCTAAGAATTACGAGTAGCTGTGGACTGGCGAAATAAATATTTCGTAAGAAGATTAAATTAACCGGAATGAAGATTTTCGAGCGATAATGGATATCGTTAGAAGAAAATAAAATCCAGTAATTAAGCCGGACTGAATCATTAAGAATAGAAGGGGATAAGTTACGAATTGCAAGCCGCAATTAAGCAATGGAAATTATTTTGAATATTAAGTTGTATTGCCAATTATAATTAAAGATAAGAAATTATTCGAGGTACGAATAACGAAAAGTAAAATAGTGGACATTACTAAAACCCGAGACGACTTCTACAGAGAATTCCAGAAGAGAAGATTTCCTATCCGAATAACTGACGAAGGAAGAAGAGGAAAGTCAAACCTATACAAGGGACCGTTGGAAAAAAAAAACGGACGCCATTCCTTAGGAGTTAATGATAGTGAAAGAACCAAACGACTAGAAGACGGAAAGAAGAAAAGTTAAAAGAAGACAACTATAACTAAAGTGCTTGAGCTACGAAGAGAAATAATAGTGAATATATTTCGAAAGTAATCATACAAGTGAAATATTTCAATCAAGTAAAAACTTTAAATAGTTGAAGTTATATATGTGTGTGTGCTTTAGTGATTTGAAGTCATCGAATTGTTACCGGGAGAAAACGTAAGAAGTCAACTTCCTGTAAGTACTATCTTTATTTATATTTTGGAAATAAGAAAGTTGGAAGATGTCAACTATTGGAACTATAAGCTAATAGAAGTTGAAAATAATCACGAGGGTTGATTATTGTTTCGTTTTGAAGAAAATAACGAATAAGGAATTGTTAATAAAATTGTATTGTTAAAGATACACAATACGTAGATATTCACAGAGGTGATAAAATCTCATTATAAATAATAAGATTAAGAAGGTTAAGCAATTAATGAATATGACTAAGAGTAATACATATGTTAAGAGAAAATGAGATATTGGTTATTTGTAAATAACATGTTAGTAAAACTCACATTGGTGAAAAACCAGACATAAGATTTAGAACTCTTGATTAGAATAATTAAAGAATATATTTTGGTATTAATGTATATGAGTTTGAAATAGATTATTATATTGTAAAGTGTTTAGTTTAGCAAAGAAACATTTATTAGAATATAGAGAGAGTATTTCTAGTAAAAATTTATGGGTCTAGACAATTACATAATATGTTTTGATATTGAGATTAGTAAAATTAAGTTAAAGTTTTTTTTTTCTATATAAGAACACATTGTTGTTCAAGATTGTTAGGAGTGAAGTAAAACTCAAACAATATTGTAAAGACAAATTTTGAATGTATTTCAAAATTAAAGATTGTGTTTTAAAATTTTCACAAGCGTTGGGCGTATTGAATTTTAAAATAACTCTGCTAAACCCAGTATGCGGTCTGATCAAAAATACTTCCGTTTCATGTTCCAAGGCCAATCATTGTCGATATCCATTTGGGCAAGAAATGTTAGCTCGAAAGTCAGGCGCTTATCATAATCTGTAGATTTTAGTTCATGCACGACTGATGTTATACGGATAGAAATGCAGCATTTTCCGTAAGATTTTCCAGACAGTCCCATAAGGCATACCGGTTTGGCGAGCTATTGCACGAGCGCTTGGACCACTACTAGTCCATGTGTCGTCGAAGACTGCAGTGGCAACATCTGTTACTGTGTTGTCTGATACTGGTTTTCGTCCTCTGCCGGCTCTCACTCCTAGCGATCCAGTTTCCTCGAATATATGAATCATAGCTCGCAGTGCTACAGCAGACATTCGACCTTTACGTAGGTTATGAAGCCTTCGAAAGTCCTTAAGAGCTGCCGCTGCATTGCAATCTTTAGTGTAAAATAGCTTTACAAGTAATGCACGTTGAGGTAAGGTTGGCCGCATACTGAGAACAACTGAATAGTCAATCGACGAACTGATTGACTGAACGTTCCCTTTTTAAAAGGACTGAGTAGCGCTGCTGTCACTTTTGCACTAGAAAATTTGCATAATCTACGTTTAGAGCGACAGCAGCGCCGAATTTTTTCCTATCGGCGACTTTTGGTACTAATTTTTTTTTTTTCAGAATTCTTCTCCCCATGCTCTCAATAGACTATATCTGAATTTTGGTTTCATTCCTTTCATTAGTTTTCGCTGCAGATGCCTCCAAACAGGGAAAGTTATTTTATGGCCACCTTGTATGTTATTGCTCAGATTTAATGTTTTGGTTTAATGCTTAATGTTTAATTCTGCCCCATAGAATCTGTAGAATCATGTAATGGAATCGAAAAGCAACCTCAGAAATATAATAGTTTCAATTTTAAAAATCGTTTTTCATTTCATCGTATTATATGTGGTATGTTGAGCGTAGAAGTTTTCTGGACATTCTGCTGTACTAATATATGAAGAAAAATAAACCAAAAGACTTCCATTTCCTCGATTTCTGTAACATCATTAGCCAGCAAAATGATGTGCAGCAATGAGAATGTGTACAACGCTAATTTTTCTGTTGATAAACAGTAAAAACAATATCTTTTACTCCAGAATACGTAAAATGTCTTGGTGATAGAAATGGCTAAAATGAGTCAATGTTTCCGTAAAATTAGCAGTTATAGAATTTATACAAAATTATCAAATTCTGTAGAGGATGTTTATCTTGCAAGTTTAATTCTTTCATAACTATTTGTCTGCTCCAAATCATTTTGAAAATTGATATTTTGAAGTCAAGCGCGATATAATTGGAGATATTTATTGCGAGAATGGACAATGTGATGTTAATGCTGATAATTGATTCTTTACAGCCTGAGAAGTGAAGGAAAAGCCATTTCTCTTTTTCTAAGCTACAGGAAAAGGGTTGAGCTGACTGATTAGATTAACATATAATTAGCCCGTTAGGTCAAGTCCTTGACTTATAATTAAAATTTGATGCTACTAAATTTCGCCAAGATTTATGTAGTTATCATGAACATATTATGTATAAGTAAATCTATACCCTTGATCCTATTTATACGGAAAATAAGATGCTTCTATTAAACATTTCTTGAAAGTCATTAAATATTTTTGTAGTAAATTTAACGTGTGTGAAATTAATTGTGTAGTTTTAAACAAAGGCCAGACACACAATAATTTAAAAACATAAAAAACATATTAAAATCTCGACCAGGTTTCGATCGCACCTGTCTATCTTTTCACATCATTAAATATTGTGTAGAATTAAAATTTTTACCTCGAATTGAATTGTTTTTAATATACCATTAAAAGTATAGTTTTCTAGGAAGGCAGTTGTTGAGTAGCCATGATTAAAGTGATTGGCTTTCTAATTCTATTCTGGTGATGTAACATGTAATGGCAGTGTGCATTCTTTGTCTGTAGCTCAGAAGCAAGCCCAAATTTTTTGTATTAACTTAGGATTTCAGTTTTAGTTTTTAAGAAAAAAAATAATGTATTTGAATTGCTTAGAAACTGAAAGACAGGAATATTTCATTTGTATTTTAAAGCATTTTGTTCTAACTTTTTTTTTAATTATTTTTAGCTTACTGTACTAGGAAAGTGAGGTCTATCAAATTAATCCATCCAGTTATATCAGTTATTTCAATAAGTAGCGAGGATTTGATTAATTTTTTTCCAGAAAGTCAAAACATCTCTACTGTTTGCATTCAGTGTATATTATAATATTAAAAAAAGGTTATTTTCACGACTTAAAAAATAAAGGAAAATGCAAGATTTTAAGGAAAGTAGATTCCAAGTTCTTTCAGATACTTTTAATTTTTTGATCTTGTATATTAATGGATTAATGCACCGATTTAAAAGACAAAATTTCTATAGATCTCATTCCTTTTACTCACGAATGACTGCTGCTATGACCAAATTTATCCTTCCTTCCGAGTAGGCGGCTCTTTATTTTTATATCATCTCTTAAATTAAAATCAAATCTAAAAAAAAAAAATTGTTATAATTAACTCGAAGTTCTATTCGATGAAACATAAATTGGTTTGCGAAAATCATATTTACAAAAGTAATTCCCTAGATAAATAACAGCAGTCCTTTATTTAAATTTACTATTTTTTTTTTTAAACCTTGATGTTTGGTTCCTATCCAAGAATAGGGCGCAGGCGCACAGGAGATCGATAGGAAGTTGTTCTCTTGGCTCCTATGAGTTACACCATCAGATCTTTCCCTCTTTAGACCTCATCCATTATGTATCGAAATCACGGAGAAATTTGAATTCACGCCCTGCTAAATCATCTCATTAACACGAGGCAGTAATGCAGTGAAAAAGAGTCTATCGTAAAGAATACCTGGAATATTTATGCGGAATATATTTTATACATATTTATAGATTTGATTTGATCTTGATTTTTCACCAAAATTTGCGAAATAACGAAAGTAATTTTTCCCATTTCATTAGCAAAAATATTGATAAAATCGAAATCGTTTTGGGCATTCTAAGATCTTACAATTAAAAAACGCGAAATCTTGTGTTATTGAAAAAGACTTTGTAAAATTGAAATGAGTTCGAATTGAAACTGAAATTTTAAATGACAGTAAAGCCCTGGAACTAATTTTTTTATTTATTTTAAACCTTTAATCATTAATGAATATTTTTGAAATGATAAAGAAACTCTTATAGATTAATTTGAACCCACTTCTGTCCTAATTTTGAAATAAATTTTGATAATCATATTAATAATAAAAAAATAATTCCAGCACCTTCATTACTCGTTTGGAAATAATCTTCCATGAAACGAAATATCAGCCTTTCTCGGTATTCCTCTCGGTCTCTCTGTACCTATCCATCTAACTAATTACATTATTAAATGATCATTTAATTATTTATTGATTTAAATATGTTTAAAAATCAATAATAATAATAATAATAAGAAGAAGAAAAGTGATAGAAAAGAAACAGATATGCCTAATTGATATAGCCATACCTGGTGATAGTAGAGTGGAAGAAAAAGAACTAGAAAAAATCACACGGTATCAAGACCTAAAAATCGAGGTTCAACGATTATGGCACAAGCCGGCAGTGGTGGTTCCAGAGGTTATCGGCACACTGCGTGCTATACCAAAAAACCTTGGTAAGCACTTACAAGATCTAAATATTGACAAAATCTCCATCGGTCAACTCCAAAAAGCCGCACTGCTTGGATCAGCACATATTTTGCGCCGATACATTACGACATCCTAGATTCTTGGGAAGAATTCGATGCGTTTGAAGGCCAACACCAACTAAAGAACTGGCAGCTGTGATACACATTGTTTTGTGTATATATAATAATAATAATAAATCAATAATCGCTATATGTGTTATAAACGAATGGTTAAAATGTTACAATTTTCAGAGTGAAAATTTTCATAGCGCATCTGCAAAATAAATTCAGAAACAAGTCCATTAAATATCCAGTTTACAAATTATAATTACTATTAAAATAAATTTAAGCAAAATGATGAAACACAGATTTCAAAAATAAACTTAACAATTTTCGAATGGTGAAACCTACATTAAAATTAAGCAAAGATCTCAATGTAATCAATTGCAATTTAAAAAGAAATATAGAATATATGAATGATTAACGTACATTACTTAAAGTATACTAATGCGGGTGGAAATGTATGATATATTTTGTGCTATCAATGGCTTGCTCTGTTTTATTTGTTAATAAGCATCATCGTATCAAATATAAGCCATTGTAAAAAAATTGAGAAAAGAAAAGTAAAAAAAAATGAACAAGAATTTGTTGAAAGAACTTACTATTTTCTTTAAATTTATTTTTCTTAAACTTTTTTTTTTTGGTTTTTCGTTGTTTAATTTCAATGCCCCGAAAACGATACAAATGAGAAGTCCACGTTTACTTTAAATTACATTTGTCAAATATAAAGTTTAGGTATTTTCCATTTCCTGATAAAAAATTGAATTGAATTTGGATCCAAATTATTTAAATCCAATTAATTTTAATCATATCAGTGTGAATGAAAATTAGCGAATTACAACAAGGATAATTATGGATTATTAAATATTGTTTTGGTTCTTGTGGTTTCCTACAGGAATATTTATCACCTTCAAATGCTCATTTCTCGGTAAGGATCCACAAATAAAAAAAAAATATAAAAGTTTGTTCATTTCTTATTTCTAAATGTGTATATCAAGTAGCAAGAAGATTCATCCAACGGTTATTAGAGGTGAGCGTGGTACACACATACTCACAGAAGTTCCAATGACTTGGTATAATATTAACAATAATAATAATAATAATAATAATAATAATAATTATTATGTGAGGTGACACACACCTCACACCCCTGAACCTCGAAAACTCTTCTCCAACACTCACCACCCCTGACACCCACACTCAGCAGCTGCGTGAATCATGGGCTCGTAAGGAACTCCATGGCAGACATCATCACGAACTCAGCCAGTCTCATGTCGACATGGAAGCGTCGAACAGATGGCTGACGAGTGGTGAGCTGTTTGGGGAGACCGAAGGGTTCATGATCGCAATACAGGACCAAGTCATCTCCACACGCAACTACAAGAAACACATTCTACACGATGCAAACACACATGACGACAAATGCAGGAAATGCCACACTATGCATGAGACGATCGACTACGTAATATCAGGCTGTCCCCTTCTCTCTCAAACAGACTACCTCCACCGACACAATCAGGTAGCGTCGATCGTTCATCAACAACTAGCACACAAACATTCACTTATTAAGAGCACGGTCCCGTACTACAAGTACATACCACAAAGCGTATTAGAGTCACCCTCATATAAACTATACTGGGACCGCCCCATTCACACAGACAAAACCATACATCACAACAGACCAGACATCACACTTGTTGATAAGGTCAACAAACAGACCTATCTAATTGATATTGCAGTGCCTATCAGCAAGAACATGCAGAAAACTCACGCAGACAAGATCAGTAAATACACTGATCTAGCACACGAGCTCCAGAAGCAGTGGAGGCAGGATCGAGTACGTGTTGTACCCATCGTTCTGTCTGCCACTGGTCTGGTGCCTCACACATTGCACCACAGTCTCAGCACACTAGGACTTCACAAAATCACTTATGCACAACTGCAGAAGGCTGTGGTACTTAACACTACACGCATAGTTAGGAAATTTATGGACACAAGCACACATCCCTAATCATTCTTGCACACATCTTTACACTTGGCAGTATGTGCTTTGGTCCTTGACCCGCCATATTGTTTTTGCTGGGGAAACCCAAGGTTTGAAACATACAAACATAATAATAATAATAATAATAATAATAATAATAAAGTGCAGATTGTGCAAAGAATCTGATGAAACAGTGGATCATATTCTCAGCTCATGTAGAAAAATTGCACAGACGGACTATAAGACGCGGCATAATGCGTCTTATCTTTTGCAAAGATGATTCACTGGAACATCTGCAAAAATTATCACATTGCAACAACAAACAACTGGTGGGAACATACAGTAAACAATGTGATATAGCCATACCTGGTGATAGTAGAGTGGAAGAAAAAGAACTGGAAAAAATCACACGGTATCAAAACCTAAAAATCGAGGTTCAACGATTATGGCACAAGCCGGCAGTGGTGGTTCCAGTGGTTATCGGCACACTGGGTGCTATACCAAAAAACCTTGGTAAGCACTTACAACATCTAAATATTGACAAAATCTCCATCGGTCAACTCCAAAAAGCCGCACTGCTTGGATCAGCACATATTTTGCGCCGATACATTACGACATCCTAGATTCTTGGGAAGAATTCGATGCGTTTGAAGGCCAACACCAGCTAAAGAACTGGCAGCTGTGATACACATTGTTTTGTGTATATATAATAATAATTTATTTATTTATTTATTTTTATTTGTTTTATTTATTCATTTATTTTATTTATTCATTTATTAAATTTATACAATTCAGTCAATTTATATAATTTATACAATAATAATAATAATAATTTGTTGCCTATAAGTTTTTTCTTACAAATATATAGCAATATACAGATGCGACACTCAGTTGCCTTAAGGGTGATCCTGTCATGAAGGCAGATATTGTGTCCTCACATGCGAGAAATTGTTAACATAGATACGTATTTCTGAACTTATAGCAGAATCATAAGAAAGGGTTATATGCATAAGAGTTCAATTAAAATATTTACATTTAATAATAATTCGTATAAATTTCTTTTTAGAAGAATTAAATTTTGATATTAAACTTGTTGAAAATTCATTTAGTTTAGACCGAAGAAACAGAAGAAGGGAAAAAAGAGTATAGGAAAGAATGGAGGAAGGGTGGGAAGCTGATTCAAGTGTGAACTTAAGTTGGTGTTGAGAAGTGATTCTTTAGTTTTCTCTTGAGCTGAGCCAGTCTATCTTGGGGAACTTTATTCCAAAGATTGGGAGTTGTGTAGCTGACTGCTCTTCTTTCGTAGTTGGAGCTGGCTTTAGGTATTGGTAGGGCCGGTGTAGTTCTTGTGTTTTAAGAGAGAGGAAGTGAAGTGGTTTCTAGCGCAAAGTCTCACTTTCTTAGAAGGTGAGGAAGAGTTAAATAGAGAACTAATAGGTACAAAGAAATACGTTTTTGTTCAAAAAAAAAAAAAAACCCCAGATGTTACACACACAGAAAAGATAAAGAAGCAATATCTAAATCTTAAATTTGAATCCTGTAATTCAAATTCATAGGCTACCGACAAACGTATTGGCTTTAATATGAAATACCTGAAGATACATGACATCTATTATAAAAGTAAATTATAAAATATATATATATATATATATATATATATATATATATATATATATATACAACAGAAACTCACAAATAATTTTTTAACTATCAATGATAATAATGGAAGAAACTTAGAGAGAGAGAGAGAAAACTTTTATAGAGAATAAACTTTGGACGAAGACAAAAGCACTGACCTTCCAAAAATTACGCGAGCTTCGTGATTGGCTCATAAAAAATTTAAGTTCAAAATCTTTATTGCAAACAAAAAAGTAAAGAACTAAATAGCAGTTAATAACATAATTTGGCAAAATTAACTAATTACTAAAAACTGCAATAACTATTAGATACAATAATTTTAATAAAACAAAAACAAATCATTTGTATACTTATTTGTTATTGTAGATTTGTATTCGGGAAATAACTTACCTCATGAACTTTCTGATCTATTACAAATCAAAGGGCAATTCCAAGATATGTCAAAGATGTTCAGTAATAATCTCACTGGAATATGAAACAATTGAACAACAATCGGGCGTGCAGTTGCAGTTGTTTTTTGAGTAGGACTAAGGTTTGGTTATGTCGAAGGAAGAAGAACGAATACATGGCGAAGATGACGACAGATATGGAAACGTTCAGAAGTCCGATTAACTGAAAGATACGAGGGAATCACGAAGTTAAACGTTCCTCGTTTCTGGGAATAAGTGTGGTTTAACGGATTGAAGTTCGACCAAAGTGAAAAAGGTTAAAAGGATGAATCCAGTTCCAAGGATCGTCTACGACGGGATTCGAAAGGCAACGAATCTGAAGACAACGTCAACCAGGTATTGAAAGTCGTTCAACGTAGGACGTTTAGACGTAGGACGATAGAACTTCGGAATACAGTAAGTGACCTTTGCTACTTTATCACACGGACGGGAACATTGAAACATGAACATAGTTGTCATCTGATTTCTTCAAGACGTACAGAAAGATAGACATTAGTAATGTTTACGAAGATAAAGATTTAAGGAAATAATCCAAGTGAGCATAGAGTTAACACATACAAACTTTTCCAGTTATCACATTTGAGAAGAATGTCTAGGAAGGCTTTAAATGGGTAACTCAGAAAGACGTAGAAACATACAAGTGAAACAGTCTTAATTATTCTCATGTAAAAGAAGTTAAAACAGAATATATTTAGATTCGTTTTATCAATACGCCTTTGTTTTCTTTTCTACAAATTAGGTACACCATAAAAGTTATCTTTAGCTCGTTATACGATCATTCTCTGCTGGAGAAAAGGTTTCAAAAAACATCTCCGTTACATGTATTAGATAGCATTAAGTTACAACCGCTATTTATCGTTTACAGTTATTAGTTAAAGAATCCAATTTTACAGCCCATCCTGACTCTTTCTTAGGAATTACAATTAGACCGACGCCCTCTCGCCTTTAATCTCTGTAAAGAACCCGGTTAACATTTTTCCATAGATGTTTTACATCCTACATTTTACGTAGGATTTTATATCCTCCGACAATTCTGGAGAAGAAACAGCCAAAACAAAATACTCGACCTCCGCCAGGAATTGAACCTGGCTCTTCCAAAACGCGGCCTAGCGCCTACAATGCTGGACCATCGGCCTACTATTTATTATTAGGTTAACAATTTTAATAAAATAGAGATTAAATATACCCTAAGCTTAGTAATTTTAATTAACTTAATTTTTTAATTAAGTCACCTATAACTCAGGTATTCTTAACACAAGTATATCTAATGGGAAAAAAAAAGAAAAATATTAAAATAAATTCAAATTTAAGCCTAAGTCTAAAAAAAAAACAAAAAAATTGCTTGTTTTCTTTTGATGACTATGTAACATAATATATCGTGATGAAACATCTCATCACAATAAGTATAATTCTATAAGTGATATTTGTAAATTTTGTAGTATTAGTTCTTTCTGTATTTTTTTTTTCTTCCTTGAGATTTATCATTGATTTGTTGTGAAACTGTTGTAGATGTTACACAATGTATAGACTCATTACCAGTACCTACAACACAGGTGCTCTTATGTCACCTAGTAGGACTGGTCTTGTGTATTAAAAAAATCATTAATATAAATAAAAAAAATAATAAATATAAAAAAAAAGTAATTGGTATTATTATTATAAGGTTTTAAAATTAAACAAGTAGACAAGTATAATAACATAAATAAAAAAATTTCATAATTCATAATTTATAATTCACAATTAATACGAAGGCTATTTTTTTTTATTCTTTCTATAAACTGTGCATTAACACATGAATCATATATTATGTTCGCAGCAGTAAACCGACTTCCTACTTTTCGCGACTCCATGGGTCAAGTGGAAACAAAGTGCATTTTCCTACACATTATTCAAAACGATGATTAATTGTATTTCTTTTTTCTTTTTTTTAAATAAATGTGGAGAAACACGTTGTTTTCAATGAATTCACTCTTAACAAGAGCTACTGCTGAGATTTTGGTCAACAAACAGCAATATAAAAAAGTAAACAAACCATTAAAGAACAATAAACAAAGCATTTCAGAACGCAAAAGTTTGCTTTACTGCTTTCGTTTTAAGTAAAGACGTAAATTAGTAAACTAAATGCTATTTAAGAAAGAAATAATGGTGTCTGAGAACTTGCATGTTGTGGGTTATAAAACAACTAGAATTGTAAAAATAATGGATTATAAAACACACTTAGAAGGAAGAAACGAGCTTAAGAAGCCATAAAAAGTTAGTTTTTTAAAAAAAGGGATCATTTTGAAAAGAAAGACCGAGTCAACAAATATATTAAAGATACTTTTAAAGGTCCAAACTATTAAATATTTGTTTCCCAATAAATAAAATGAATAGACAAGTTGAATAGTGTCGTTACTGTTGCTGTAATAGTGTCTTACCATTACTTATTTATAAAAAGTTCACAATGAAAACCTCAGCGAAATCCTTAAGAATTTGGAGTCTACTTTCCAAACAAGGTCATCAATAGATTCTGAGAGCTACTGCTAAAGTCAAGCTGTTTAAAACATCAATCACATGTTTTCTTTTGTTGTCTAATCATGTTGTTTCAGACAAATGATAAAGGAGCATAGTGTCGTATAGATGTAACTATATGATGATTTAAATATAGAAGTTTTAATTATATTGTGTGAAATAATATTAGTTCATATCGCTTCTTTATTAACTTATTACTTAAGCCAATTAAGAAACAATTAATTTTAATTATTGATTTTAAAAAGGACTTTACAGCCAGTGTGGTGTTATTTATTTTTAAGGTCGGTTGCTATTAATTTTCTTTTTGGAATTTTCAAAGTAAACTTTCGGAAGATCAATAAAATTTTAAAAATTATGGTCATATTCTGTTATTTGTTAATTAATTATTTAACTTTTATCCCGTAAAATTAAATATTAACAGTCAGCAATCACATAAGCATACATTATAATTTGTAATTTATTACAAATATCTTCCATTTTATGAATTATGAAAAAAGTCTGTCAGCCTCTATCGCAAGAATATAAATTGTTTGGAAAAAAATGCGGAATTATGAAAATCATCTAAAACTTTTGAATTTAGGTCGACTGGAAGTCGAATCTTTCACAAGGCAATGATTTTCCATTGACTCTTGTTGCCTCTAAGAAACGATATCTCTTTCCTTTCGCAAACAGAGACATCCCAGACTGAGACGTCTTGCTAAGGCAACAGCATCAACAAATTCAAATACTTTCGCTACAGTGATCGCAAATGACATTAATCCGCTCTTGGAGCTTTGTTGGTATTTCGAAGAAGTCGCCAAGGATTTATGCCTAAGTAAACTACTCTAAGTTTCACTTCAATAAAACTTTATCTTATATTAAACAGAGCTGTGAAATCGAAAAGAAAAGAAATAAAGCTTCAAGTTTGACATCTATTTTTCGATTATTAATATCTAAATATCAAATATATGTCTCTGTTAAGCAGACGAGAATCATTGCACACATACAAATAAAAAAGCTTATAGTAATGCGACATTTTCGAGATAAATGAGACTAATATCAAATCTTCGTCTGTTTGTCTTGTCTTGTTTATGTATTGTCTCCGATATCAAGAAGTTACATTGTTCGGAGTGGATCTACGGATTGCAATTCAGTTATACTTTTGAAATTAACATAAATGATTATTGTAGAAGAAAAAAAAGCAATGATTAATGTTATACCATTTGGTCTTCATTTATCAACAGGAAATTATAAAGAACCACTATTTATTTTGTGACTTTACTAGTTATTTTGACTGGCGGGGAAACTCATTTTTTATCAGTAATGGAACTATGAGCCTCATAAAGTAATATAGTAATTGAAAAAAATTAAGGTAGTATTAACTAACTGCCTACCTTAGAAGACAAAGGAAGACAAAACAAATTTGTCTAATGATGTGAGAACGGGCTAATCAGAAATTAAAGTAAGTCAAATCTTTTTCAATATCTACACTCAGCAAATTTTCTTCCATCTTTCTGTCCATGTCTTGTAAGGTATATGAAAAATATTGATATCTGTCATTTTGTAATTAGTTCAGATAAGGAGCATAAATATCGTTCTCAAGAAATTGCAATTCTGATCCTAAAACTTTTATATACTTAACCTCAAACGTTAGTTTGAAATAAGATCTTCTATATCTACAACATAATATTTTACAATTTGCAGTTTCAACATGCCGTTTGAATTTGCTATCGTTTTGCTATGGATATTGCTATGGTATTTTCTATCATGTGATCTATTATTTTTTTTCATGATATATCTCTAAAAACAAATTGACATATTATTAATTGTCTTTTCTTTGTGCTATTTAAAGATTTTCTAAAGTTTTCATTTTCATTCTGAAGCAATTTTTTGTCTATTCCTGTTTATTTTATGTTACACGTAATGAGCATTTTCTACAGGTATTAATTTTATAAAAATATTATTATTATTTGTATTCATTACATGAATTAAATGCAGGTAAGTGTGAAAATATGTAAGAGTTGTTGTTTCCAACATTAATCAAAATGTCTAATCTGTGTCTTAAAATTTAATTTAGAATTAAATTTCTTTAAAATTTAATGGAGTTATGGAGCCAATTCAATTTTTCTTTCTCTTTGTAAAATCGAAGATTCAAGATAAAATACAATGCAAGAATTTGATTTGCAAAGTTTTGATTTTCTACCCTCTAAAACCTCTTTGAAGAATTGCTGATTCATTTTAACTTTTACTATTTAATGTTAACAGGAGTGTGCAATGGCACCCAGCTGAAGGTTTCTGTGGCAATTAGTCACACAAAACTGCAAAGATCGATCCAGTGTGTTGATGAATTCAACACAATAATACTTTTTTTTAGATTTCAAGAATTTAATTGAAAGATATTCGTTTGAAAAAAGAAATGGAAACACAGTGAAAGAACCGTCCAGTTTTAATAAAACTGTCGATCTTAAGCAGAAAAGTTCTTATTGTAGTTTATAAATAAAGTAACTTAGACTCTTTTAACCAAATAAATGTAGATATACATATATTTCCAACGAATCTTCATAAATAAATATATGCCAAGTTTAAAACATTTGGAATAACAACACGTCAGATCGAATTGCTTGATTTAAGATAATATGCCTAACACAGTGTTTCTCAACCTTTTAGTACTTACGACCTAATTTTCAATCACAATTCTCATCGCCCCCCCCCCCACAATAATTTTTTGAATCTGTTCAACCAAAAAAAAAAAAACCTCCAATCCTATCTGTTCAACCAAAAAAAAAAAAAACAACCTCCAAATCTAGTTTTTTAATAAGATTTTTTTTTTACTATACCCTTTAGTTTTATCACGCCCCCCTAGGGGGGCGCGCCCCACAGGTTGAGAAACGCTGGCCTAACAAGTTCCATTTGGTCTAAGTTCAATAACATATAGTAAAATTTTAACTTGGTTTTTCTCAGGTCGGTAATGCGATCTCATTTAATCTCAGGTCAAGTATTTCATTACAAATATACTTGAAATTCTATTCATGATCCATGCATTTTGTACATTCACACAGCTTCGACGTGCAGGATTCAAAGTTGAATAAATATTTCCAAGAAGCACATTAACTTTTTTATTATGTTTATGTTTATGAAAACATAAGGTGGGTGGCAGAAAAGGCAAGCATTGCGACCGGAGGTCAATTGTACTATCCCATAGAAATATGGAGAGATGGAGAGAAAGACTGAGAAAGTGTGGTGGGAGAAGTGCAGGGGAAACGGGAGAACCCCGAGAAAACCTGCCCAGCGCGGATCATCCACCATCACGAAAATCACATGAGAACCGAACCCCGGTACTCAGAGGTGAGAGGCCAGTGTCTTAGTGACTACGCCAACCGCGCGGCCAACTTTTTCCCTTAATAAGTTAAACTAAATTTCACAAGAACGGAATTTACATTTTGTATTTAATACAACGATATTCGCTTTCTGGTTTGAAATACCCTCCGCGCTTAGCACTATACAGCCATAAAAACAAACTTCAGGCTCACAGTGCCTTCTATTACCAATTCCATTTTTCTTCTTGTTGTCCCATCTGTCGTATAGCCAACAAACATATTTCACTTCATTTTTGATTCATTGTTTCAAAATCACGAGCCATTTCTTTTTTAAAGAAATCATTATTTTTACTAAAACACAATGACACTTTCAAATTATTAATGTAATTCTTGACATTTTCTTTATTGACAGCAACTTTAAGTGCCATTTGGATGAAGACAATTGGAATTGATTCAAATTTCACAAAGAATTATTGAACAATAACAGCATCGTTGTTGCATTATTACTATGAGGCTGAGTCACCTCTATCTGCTATGCAGGCTGATTTACGGTGTGGCATGGATTGAAACAAAGTCCTAATATTGTCTTGTGGCAAATTACACCAATTTGCTGCAACTGCTGCTCCAATCCCGGATGTTCGATAATGGATACAATTAATGTCCTACCATCTTGTTCATAAATTCTATTCTATCTTGATACTTTCCATACATTTAAATATGAAAATACTTTAGATCCAGTATCAAAAATATTTTAAAATTTAATCAGTAAAATTTATAGATAAATAAAAATACTCTTCAACGGATTAGTTTACTGAAAAAAGGATCTGAATTAAATTAGTTAAATTAATTTGCAAATCCAAGCAAATTACTTAAAAACACTAAATTCACAAGCACTAAAACTCTTAATTCTTTACTGCCTTTGTACAGGAACAACCATTGTTTTTCTCCTCATTCTTAAAATGAAAACTGTTGAGTTGTAAGTATTCCAAGACAATTCTAGTCTCAGTTATCAACTTTTAACAGTTGAAATAGCTCAGATAAAATTGGAAATTCTCTTGCTCGAACCATTACAAATAGTGTTAAACCTTACTACGGTTCTCCTTCTAGAGGTTGCATTCCAATTAATTCACTTAATATTTTTAATTAATTAATTCACTTAATATTTTTAATTAATTAATTCTTTTCTACTTTTGTTGCAGAAGGCAAACCGTAGTGAAGTTTAAGACTAAAAATCCTTTACCTGCGATTCCAGAGATCTTATTTCTTATGTTAATAAGCTTCTACTGCGACACAATTTTCTGTTACAACTCATTTTTATATGCGGAATAAATGAGAATTTATGGAATTTCTGGAACAATGTTTCAGAACAAAGAACCCTCCTTCCTCAATATTTTATCCTCTTTGGATAACGTTTTAAAAGAATTACATGAAAATTAACTTAGATACTAAATAGGTTAAGTATTTAATGCTGTACTGAATCATACAAATTCAAAGGGATTTAGAGCCTAAAGATATATCAGATTGTTTTATTAGATTATATTTTACTCAGATAAACTAAATTATGTTTTATACAAGGATAAGTCTTTAAGCTACAATTTCCCTTCAGTAATTCGATTGCGGGCTTTTCATAACTTTCAACATTATTAGGATACCTTAAAAGTTTTATTCAGAAGCCGAATATATGCTTCAGTTTCAACAATCAAATTTAGCTTCAAGCGAACTAATGAAACTCCATGAAATAACCTGAAGTTGGACTTATAAGCTCGTAACGACTTTGAGACCAATGTCAGAATAAACTCACTACAGCATTTTTGTAAGTTTTTAAATTTCCTGACAAAATACTAAAAATCGTCTATTCTGCTAAAATAGAGTAGACTGAATTTTTATGCAAGTCATTATTTCTATTCTACCAGTATTTTATTAATATAACAAAGTTACAACTGTTTTAAATTTAAATACATTTTCTGTAAAATCGCAAATGGTACTGACTATGTTTTATAATCTATGTGCGTAGTTATTTATAGTTTAAAAAACTATATTACATTAACAATGATTTATTTATTTTTTTTCCATTTATAAATTTTAGCCTGTCTTTCGAAGCAAAGCTCCGAAGCGAAAAATCGGTAAATTTTCCACAGCGATCTCAAAGCCCAAATCAAATACCACCAGAATCGAGTTGGCAGATCCACGAGGTATTGAGAAATCCAGGAGTATTTGGAAAGACGGCAAGAAATCAAATTCAGAAATGCATTTTGTCGCTACTAGAACAATCCTAAAGTACTCGGGAATCATGCAGATTGAATCTCAACATTCAATGTATTTAAATGCCCAGGAATACAGTGACCTTTTAAAGTCGGATTAAATTCCGAAATCGCGATTTTGAGGGCGGAGAAAGACGTCACTAGATAATTTGCGCAATCGTCTCTGGGTCTGACTGGGGTCGGTGTTCGTTGATTGCCTTCCGTCGATGTCGAACAAGTGCTGATCTCGTCTGTCTGTGCCCAATTACCTTTGGAGAGCTCAATTCTTTCCGGAAAACTTAAAGACGATGAATCAGCCATTGCAATTCAAGCAAATTTTAGTAAAATTTACAGTTTTATTATATTTTATATCAAGCATACAAATTCATAGGAATAGAAGACATCCTACACCATAAATTCCTGTTTTAAATGCTTCAGAAGAGAGCTGTAATTTATGACATTGCCAGTGTTTGTTTATCCATTCTTCTGATAATAAGGACTTAAGTGAACTTTTGATGAACTTTTGATTTCAAAATCGTCTGAAAATTTTGCTTCACAATAGTCTGTGTGGATGCAAACAAAATCATTAAAGTTTCCGATGCTTTTGCATTCAAAGTTCATTTAAATCAATCTTATTAAAAGAACGGATAAACAGACACTGATGAGGTTATAAGTCTGTTTTTCTGAAGGATTGAAAATTTTATATTGAAGGATTTTCTTGTATTCATATGAATGTATCTTTTTTTTTTATTTTGTTCTTTTGATAAAGAGTTTTTTATAATTTTTTTTTAAGTTATAAAAAACTCTTTATCAAAAGAACAAAATAAAAAAACCGGATACATTCATAGGAATACAAAAAATCCTTCAATTTTTAATTTGATTATGATTTTTAACTTAATAAACCTTAAATTTTTAAATTTAAAACTTGACAAAGGAAAGAAGAAAATTTTCCGAAAATTTGTTTATAAATATATGTTTTTTTATATATATATATATTTGGCGTGTGAGGTGCTTTGAATAAAATCATAGTTGTTTTTTTTTTAATTTTAAAACTTTTTATTTTTAAATAAAATGTAAAAGCGGAAAAAACAGTAAATTCCGATGCCAATTATTGAAAATCTATCGTTCTTATAGTGATGTGGATATTATCTTCGCCGTTTATGGTATGTAGTCCTTGATAAATGGGTAGTTTTCTATGAGTAATCACGAATTCAATTCAGGTCATAGATAAATGGAATCTGACTAATTTATTTTAGATTTGATGAACAGAATCATCACCATGATTTCCTTGCAATTATTTAGTTTTATTTGTATTTTTGAAATTGTTAAGTTTTACTGAATTTTCTGGAATAGTTACGTAATAAAGGCTCCCTGATAGGCTGAAATAACTCCTTTTTTCTTTCAGAATATAAAAATAAAATGATATACTGTACAAACAAAAAACAAAGTTTTAATAATAAACATTGGCACACTAATTTACAATAAATCAATTTAGTAAAATTTTTGTAAAAGAAATTCGACAATAACCTTCGCAAAAAGGATAAAAGAGTCAAACTAAAATAACTTGTATAAGAAATGTTCTTTTCCTTTACAGCAAAACAGGCATAAACCTACTTTCGATTTTTGGGTGGTTTTATTATTTTTTTATGTGTCGAAGCAACGCACTGCAGCTTGTAAGTTTTCAAGTGAAGGTTATTTCAATCAGAAGAATGCTTTCACCACATTTTACAGATGTTCCAGCCAAGCAATCTTGTGGCTGATCCAGAGGTAGAATAGTCTGTTTACTGTTGCCAAAAAAAATTTTTCTGGATGCCTTTATCAAAGCAAGTCATCAATAATCCCAAGTTGCTTTAAGAACCAGCCTTTATAAAAATGTGGACTGTTTTTGTAAGCAGACGTCAATAAAAACTGTTACCATCCAATCATCAAAGGCTTTCTTTTTCGTTTATCTTGTGTAAAAAAAGGATTGTACGTGGGCAGGAGATACTGTTCTTTGGTCGTTTGATTTTTCTCTTGCATTTTGACTTCTATATCTGACCACGGGTCAGATCTCTCATTAATCGGTTTCCGATAGCACGAAAACTTTCGATCTGGCCTCCTGCCACTGACGACTTCCCCTCCTCCGCTCTTAACTGAACGGACAGACAGGGAAAAAAGAGAGCAGAGGATGAAGATGGATTCTCCTTGGCTGCGTTTGACACCGATTGGATTGTTGACAAATGAGAAGATAGTTGGCGACGAGGCTGATGCCAAGTTCAGAGCGGTCAACGCTGGGTCTTCGCTGGGACAAGATCCCATTGCAGTAAATCATTTCAAAACCACTAAGTAATGAAAAACTTTCCTGAATTATGGAAATTCAATAATAAAGTTGAACCATTGCTCCTTTTTCAACGCAGTGGAATGATTAAATAGTCTCCCTCAATGTATATATGAAATCTTTTCTTTTCTAGAAAACTTGAAGACTGTTTTCCGAAAATTTTGTTACATCATTTTCAAATTAAAATAGCAAATTACTATAATCGCCATCTTCTTCCTTATCTTTGATATTCTTGCACTTATCGAGAGATCACCATTACTTGTATCAATGACTTCTGTCACTTTTAAACCTCCGATCTTCAATTGGTTTCAGGTTCTTATTTTGAAAACATTTCTTACATACAAAAGAACGATAATCTAGAAACAATGAGCATGTTACGTTTCCCGATCGATTCACTAGTTTAAAAGTTATGCATATGCCTGCACACGTACTTGATAACTACTTGATATAAGGTAGGTTGCCCAAATAAGGCCCGGTTCCAAATCAGGCCCATCCTTCGTTTTATTAATAGAACGTTGAGAATTTACCAAGATTAGTTATGTTTCAGACAGGTCTTGGCTTCTAGCGGCTACACCAAAAAATTAGGTCCGTTGAAGTGGACTATTTCGCCATGTTTGTTTCAGTTGAACAGTAAAAGTAGCCCAAAGCTTTTCTCGTTACTATTTCAACTTACTTTGAAAAATCGTCCCCATTTTTTGGCAACATAACATACATGGACATGTTTTATGTCATTTTAAAGTGTATAATGAGTAGAATAATGTATTGAATTTGAACAGGGGTTTCCAAATAAGGCCCTTCAGTTATATTTTCAAAACTGTTATTACAGAAAGAATTTCAAATGCAACTAATTCTAAATTCACTTTTTCATAACAGCACACCTTAAACTACCTTTCAAGACAGTTTTCAGAATTTTCACACTTGCAGTAGAAATATAAAATTTTTTTAAACGTTAGGTGGGCCTTATTTGGTGCAGTTACCTTACATAATCAGTTCACTTTTCCTTTGTTACGGCAAATTGGGTAAAAAAAAGAGAAAGAATATAGATTTTATTCTTAGGAGATTCATTAAAACTAGATATTAATATTACAAAAATCTGACAGCTTCTGATATGTTCTTTACCAGAAACAATGATAAATGTCTACAGAATTATTTTCGGGTAGTTAGGATTTGGAAACAAAGAAACAAACAAAGATTGGAAACTGCACAAATGAAATTTTTAAGACCTTTATTAGGATTTACACGTTTAGACAAAAAGAAAAATAATGATATCAGAATACAACTTAAAACTCCAAATATAATTCAAGAAATTCAAAATCATCAGAAAAATTGGCTTAACCATGTAGAAAGAATGTCAAACGATAGGATACCAAAATTAATTCTGATATAACCCAAAGGAAAAAGACACCGAGGACGTCCAAGAACGAGATGGAGCGATCAAGATCACCTTCAGAGTTAGAAACAGACATCATGTCTAAACCTAAAATGTTCAAGACAAGATAAGACAAACAAGACAAGGATTGGAAATTCATATGTGGAGTCTTCATTTAATTATCGCTTATTATGGATTTTGCTTTGGAAATTTGAATGACAAGAAATAAGTACCAAAGAAGGTATAAATATTGAAATGCAGTGACTGATACGTTGATAGAATGTCTCATGCCAATCAATATTGGTCTGAATTTGTAATTTCACCTACTTTCCTAGGAAAGTGAGACTCATCCAATCAGTCAGTCAGTGTGTACGTGTGTGCGTATATTGAACGACTTTTGAATCGATCTTTTTGAAACTTAGTATGCCTATTTAAGAGATTGTAGACGATCTTATTTTTAAACTTAAAATCTTTTCTAAGAGGATGCGTTTCAAGAAATTAGCGTAAGAAGGCGATAAACACTTCTAAAGAACATCTTTATAACCAAAACAATGTATTGATGTCTTAAATTCACTCATTAAGAACTAATTAAGACACTATTAAACATCAATCGGCTAGAGCTAATTTTAAGAAATAACGCGTCTTTAATTGATTTTGTTTCAGGAATGTA
Organism: Thereuonema tuberculata; assembly: GCA_023159025.1. Taxonomy (NCBI): domain Eukaryota; kingdom Metazoa; phylum Arthropoda; class Chilopoda; order Scutigeromorpha; family Scutigeridae; genus Thereuonema; species Thereuonema tuberculata. Next base: position 76,266,956 of record JAFIDM010012231.1, read on the forward strand.
TTATATTTTGCGTATATTGTAACTTGACTTTACATTTGTTTTCACAACTTTAAAAATAATAATAACAAACAATTATGAATAGCATTTTTAAGAAAGTAGATACAAGTTCTTTTAGGAACATCTTGTATTCTTGTATCGGTTAAGATATTAGGTTTATTCGACGTTTATAACACCTTTTTTATTTTCCTTTCTTTCTTTTAACTGATTTTATAGAAGCTTCAATATAAAAAAGGCAATATTAAAATCACCCATGGGTTTTTAATTCCCACGAAATTTGTAAAAGTGTAAGCTCACTACTTTTACAAATAATGAAGTTTCTTTCTGCTAAGCTCATTCTTAGAATCTATATTACTAAAATCTTTTATTTCTCTGTCTGTCTGTCTGTCTTTCTGTCTGTCTGTGTGTCTGTCCGGCGCAATTTTCTGAGCGAATGGAAAATAGAAATAATTTTTACAATGAAACATCCGCGACAGGAATCGAACCTGCAACCTTCTGATCCGAAGTCAGATGCCTTATCCATTAGGCCAAAGGAACTACAACTCTCTTCATATGGTTTTTTGACTTATATCTCCTTTCCTTTCCCCCATCAATAAGGAATGTATTCAATCTTTTTTTTTGAATCTCAAGATTGTTTATTTATTTCACATCAGTCAGTTTATTTGTAATTCGAAACTGACAATTAGAACGATAATTG
>JAFIDM010012231.1:76267659-76279654 GCA_023159025.1 Thereuonema tuberculata
TTACATAAGGGAGGCTTCCGGAGCGAAGCGACGGGTAGCCGACTAGTTTAGAAAGAAAAAAAAATACAGTTGAGGAAAGTAAAATTGAAATTGGAAACCAATTCAGGTAATTTAAATTAAACTGATTCTTTTTGCGTTAAACCGAGTCCAGATCAATTTCGACTGAAGAACGATGGCTATGATGATGATGAATGGAGTTAAATGACATCGTAATTCTGTCTTTTCGAAATTTCTTCCGGGCTGAGGCAGTTGTCCAATTAAAAAGATGATGGAAAATTCCCAACACTTCTCTCCTGTCACCATCAAGTAATAACACAACGAAGATAACAGATATATTGTCTTTATTTTAAAGTAACTTCCAATAAATACAGAATCAAGAAATATCCCTCCCTTTTAAATTAACATGAATTATCCATAAGGTTTAAAATAAAGTAGCCTTTAGCTTGTCACAAAAGGAGAATATTTCCCTAAACCGTAATTCTTAAGCAAAAAAAAAAAATTTAAAAAAATCATTTATGTTTCTAAAAAATGTAAATAGTTATTCTTTAAAAAACACCAAGTAATAAATTAATTTTTTGTAGCTGACGGGGTTTTATTGAAACAAAGCAAAGCTGTACTAATAAACCAATTGCAAACTCAGAAGGTGATTTTAACTATGATTGTGACATGCATTGCACTCCTAAAGGGGTATAAATATTATTATGTAGAATAAAAGCACGGAAAAATATAAAATGTACTAAACACACAAGTAATGCTAATTGGTAAACCTACTTTTCAATGATAGTAAAAGATAATCAATTTTATTTATTTATACTTATACATATCAGCGAAAGTGGCTGCAATTAAAATGAAGTCAAATTCAGTTCAATTCTTGCTCTATTTTTTGCAATCGGATCTTAAAGAAAGCACGTTAGATTGAACATTGCTGTCAAAAAAAAAAAGTTTTGGAAAAGCTTTACTTATTCGGCATCATGGAAATTTTCTTATCTTGTGAAGACTTCAAAATTGTAATAAGGGCTTTATGTCATTTGCAGTGGGTGTTTAACTGATTATTCTAAATATCTTTCACTAGCATAGATTCAAAATTAATATTGGATTTAAAAGTGCATTAACTACAAAACTAAATTGTTTCTCTGAGATAACACAGTATATAACGTATTTCATTTATGACTTTAGCATCTAAATTGATTTATAATGTTAGTGTAATAGTTATGTACGTTAATAAATTTCATGGTTTAAATATATTGTATTAATAGAAAGCCAACAATCCTTTTTAATTTGATTGTTATTGAATGTAAGATATATTCGTGGTATAAGTGAGTTCGCTGCAATGTTTTAATCAACTGCAACAAACAAACTGAACCCTCTGAGGTTTTCATTTTTCGCCACGAGATAGAGCTAACATTATCTTTCACTATCCAATAGGAGGAGTATCGTGAAGGAGAGCGGTTGTTTTGGAAACAAATACAAACGAAATGCTATTGTGTGCCATTTGCGAAAGGCTGTTTGACATCGTATATTTGAGACCAATTACGGAGGATAGATCAAAAATAAAAGTAAATGTTAGTATTTTGTTTCATAACAGAAACAAAAACTCTAATTTTCTGTACTAGTTGTATTTCTGATAAATCGTCTTTTAAAAACTGAGTTCTTTAAGAAAATCTGTAAAATTCTTAACGGACATGCTCTGACTTCGGTGTTTAAAAGAGCTTGTGAAAGTCAAACAAATTTTGTTTCTCGAATTGCAATTCTTTGTGTTATATTTATTGAATCGAGTGATGTTAATTTGCCATTCAAGTTAAGCGCCGTCAGTTCCCACTAATGTCCGCATCAAGCCTTCCAATAAAATAAATTTCATTTATGTTCCTATCAATGCATTCATTTTAATTTCCTATGCGCCAGAATATATGACGGGCAAATACTCTAGTTGTTCTCATAATATCCAGTTAATAATAGATATTCTTAAACCTAAAGATGCGTTTTAATTTTTGTAGCTCATACGTTTTTCAAATACTTTTTAATATCAATTTCTTTTCCATATGTTTGAAAACTGTCATCATGAAATATAAAGGAAATCAGTGACTATATGTCAAGTTTTCAATTATTTCATGCTTTTATATCTATTTTTGAAAATGACAAATGAAATGTTAACATCTCCAGTAAAATTAATCAAGGAAAGAAAATAATATGAAAGGAATTCAGAATATAGCATGGTAAGAAGTAAAGAAAATTCAGAATAACTAACATAAGATCAACTGAAAAGAGTTGAAACAATATTAAAGGAAGTGAAGATGTCATTAGGCTGGAACTGGTAGCTTTTATTCATTCTCTATTGGTCTACTTTACGTCAAAATCAATGTAATCTTTTTTATAAGAAAATCATCTATTACAGTTTTCAGTTAGAAACTTTTATGTTAAAAAAAAATTAAAAATTAAAAAATTAAAAAATCGACTTAAAAAATTGCATTTAAAATTTCTCCTTTTGACGGATACTAAGCGGAGTTATAACCGTTTTATGCCATGAAAAGCTAAAAATAAGAAGATTATAAATGTCGTAACAACTTTTAAATACTCTCATAGAGAGCATTTATAGAACTAATATTTTCTTTTTTCTCTGTTTGACCCATTTTTTTTAATAATGCCAATTTGAAAAGATTCTTTTTAGATAAAGATTGCTTGTTTTATAATTCTTTAATTCCAGTGTTGGTGGACCCGGTAGCCGAGTGTTTCGGTAAGGGCGCTTGGATGCGGGTTGGAGTTGGCGGGTTCGATCCCAGGCCTCGGTGGAGAGCGGGGATTTTTCTACACCAAACGGTCCTACGGTCTACCCAGCCCTCTGTTGAATGGTTACCGGATTTATTTCCCGGGAGTTAAAAGCGGGCAGGCGTCTCGTTGGTCATGAAGCGCAGGGAGCCTTACCTTCCATGGGCCTGCATAGGCCTATAGTAGGACACTTTTAACTTTAACTTAATTTCAGTGTTGAGCTGGAATTTATGATTCCTGGCCTCTTATTTGTTACAATGTAGCCTGTGGAATAGCATATTTATTCATTAAAATTTCGACTTCTTAGAATAATAATTTTTGAGATCATGGATGGAATTGCTTACAATACTAAAAATGATACACTAAAACATGTTTTTTTTTTATGTTCTACAATATTTCTGAAAGTCATATTATCCAGACCTAAAATAACTTCCAAGAGGAATACTTTTCACGCTGACAAAAAACGAAATATTTAAGAACAGTATTTCCATATGAACATTCTCTAGCCTTGTTAGTATCTTCTAATTTATTCTTGAACCACAGCCATGTTATTTGATAACTTGTCTCTCTGGAAGAAAAAAGAAATGACAACAAAAGAGTGCTTGAAGTCGCCATATTCTGGCAACGATGTCCCTTTTCGGCTGGTTTTCACAACCATTCTGTCGACCTGCCTTTCATTTACCACTCAATTTAGGGGCAAGGTTTATGACCAACTCGAGACTCATAGACTTAATTAGTAGCACGAGTTGACACTGGCCCAGGAGGGTGTTTAGAACAAGAGAAATGTTTGATGTTTGCCTAAAGCAAGTGGAAAAGTTTCACAGATAGTGGAACGAAATAAATTTCTCTTCGTTGTTTGTTTATTTTTGTGTAAATAATCGATAAAACTTTAGTTCTGTTCAACAATGGGCGAAGAAGCCCAAACTGTAAAAACTATATTCATCGTTTCCTTTTGAAGGCACCTTATTTAAAATCTAATTTCTGATGTAAGACAAGGAGTATTCTGGAAATAACTTTGACTTTCATGGATTTACTTTTTAACTCGGATCTTCGTTTCTAAGGATTTACATAAATCTCTAATTAACATAAAGCAGCCACGCATGAGAACATACTCGCTGTTCAATATCTGACGTTGGAATCTAATTTCACACCAAAATGAAATTTCGAAATCAATGCCATTTAACTATACTTACACATCGATCTAAAGTATCTGTAAAGATCTGTATGCTTCTAATTATATTATCAAAATCCATTTTCAATTTTAAGTAAAAGAAGATGACTGACCTCCCATCTCACTTTGTTTTGCTTGTCGAAAGTTACTGTAAGCATATACTTCTCGTGCTCCTTGTATCTTAATTGGTTATTTATAGGAATCTTTAAGTTAACATAGTTTAAATCTCCTTTTGTTTTTTCGACATTATTTATTCTTAAGTTTGATCTGAATTTTTAACAACAAAAAACTTACCCTTTATCTCTCAGCCAATCAATTAAAAGATCTTCAAAAAAGTTGCAAGTTAACACTACTTAATTCTAAGCATACTTATAAAAAAGGTGTTTTCTGAAGAAGTGTGGCTCGTTTCTATATGTTTCTATGTGGGGTAACATCTCATATGTTCTATCAATTTACCACAAACTTTATAATTGGATTAAAATAAAATTAAAAATTTGAAAATTAATTACTTTTGTGCACTGAATTCAAATATGTAATTGCAATTTATCCCTCATCTATAGCTTTTTTGTGTGTGTGTGTGATTCCTACTTTTTATTTTTCGAATTCATATGGGATTATTTTATTTGTTTTCCTTTGATATGTACATTATTTATTGTTATTTATGAAGTTCTATGTTCAATCACAGAATCAAGACTATCCAAGTGATTCGTTTTCTATGTTGGAATAAGCTGAGCAATAGCTACAGTTCGATCAGTAGAGATCCAGACTGTAACAGTTTTAAATGTTTTAAAGACAGAGCCAGAGTATAATAGACTTTTCAAATGTTTTATTGCCTCCTTATTCCGTACTGTACATAGGTTGTATTGTGCTTTAAGTATGATGCCTATTATATTTTCATTATGACAAAAAAAAGTATTTAACTCACTCTGACTACTCGGCTCAAAAGATAGTGACCTATTTTTTTAAAAAAAACTTCACTTTACTAATTAAAAAGTGTATAATTTTATTTATTTAAGAAGTTTATTTACAATCAGATAGTAAATATTTTACTAAATTAACTTTATTTTTATTAAAACAATTAATTATGTTGAGAAATTCAGTGTATTTCCTTTCAAGGAAAAAATATGGAGTTCTATAATCGTAAGATATCCGTCTTATTACGATATAAAAAGATAGAAATGAAAAATATCAGAAAACCTAAAAAATACAAAAATGGATATTGTTTCTTAAATCTCTTTGGAGAATATTTTGGCAACTGTACTTGAAAAATATGATGCGATTGACAGGTATAAGATGATTCTATCGGTTATTCATGGGGAAATTACGTGACATGTGGCCGCTTGACAGTTGCAAGAGACGTGTCACACTTTGTTTACCGTTAGATTCTTACAGTGAAGCAAAACTCAAAACAAACAACCCCCCGCACAGAAACCAATCAAGAAAATGTAATGATTTCTGGTAAAGTTCTTCGATATCTATTCATTCAATTTTCATAGAAAAAAAAAGAATAAAGTCTTTAGGAAATTGATATTTTGAAATTCAGAATTTTCATAATAAGATTTCTTGAGAAAAACTAATTTTTCAACCAAATCAAATCACATAAATTAATTATTCGCTTCGATAAATTAACTTATCAAAAATCTGATTTGGTGAAAGCGGAAATATCTGATTTTCGATTACTGAATGTTGATGCTCCCATCTCTAGAAATCCCTTGGATGGGTTTCTTTTAAAAGTGAACCACGAGCCTCGAATAAATTTTACTGCAATATTAACAAAACAAGCTACAAAAATAATAATAGAAGTCACTGCTTTGTAATAAATTGCATAGACTTATTTATTAATTTATTAACTAATTTAAGTTACATATAATTTGTTATGTTTCTTTGTTTTGCTTGTGCATGTAAAGTTCATATATTTATATTTATTTTTCAGATGTTGATTAAATGTTTATTGATTATATTGTACAGTAAATTAGTTCTTAGTAATAAAATCTTCAAAAAACATCCACAGTCTTATCGTTCAATGAAATCCATGTATCAGACAGAAATTTAGTCTATAATTTTGTAACTTTTGAAGACGAGCTGATAGAGATTTTGTTTATTGGCTCTGGTTTATTATTGGAGATGTACTGGTTTTTGAATCCTTACCATTCTTGTTTGTATTTATAAAAGTTGGAATTCATCGCAAAGTTTCGTTTCAACCCTCAAAAATGAGTTGAAGGGTCGATTGAGAACCAGAGTATTGTTTCAAATCTCCAGAACAACTTCAATGTTAAATTAACCACGGACTGTTTTCTCTACTTTTTAAATATTAAGATAGAATATCATAATCTACAACAAAAACCACAGATTTGACTGTTGCATTGATTAGTCTATTATGTTAAATAAACAGAAACCTTATACCCAATTCGATTTAATAGTCGAACAATACATATTTGAATATTTAAATGCATTTCTGTTAACTTTACTTCAAATTTTACATTTCTAGATTCATTGATTGAATTCAGAGAAGCACAGCGATCACGCAGATGAATATTTGCTTTGTTCGGACACTTTTTGAAGATTAATATATCTGCTCTGGGTCAACTATTTCCAAAGAAAATGAAAGTATCTGATTTTTCGGTTTGCAGAAGAACCCTCTTCCATATAGAGATAAGTTAGTATAAATTACCTCAATTTTTTAACATGTTACTAAATTAGTGAACAATTAAATAGTTACTGCCTATAGCTTAAGAACAGAATAAATCTATTGAAATTAAGAATTGCAAGGTTTTTACGTGTGCTGAAAACATGATAATAGTTCAAAAATGAAGCCACATTAATTGGATTACATGTGTTATTTTATGTTGATTACACTTACTCCTTATCTATATAATACAAATCAATTTGGTCACAAACTCTTGCTTGAATATAAGACTCACCAAGGAATTACACATTGTCACACTTAAGCAAAACCACTAATAATTATAATAAAAAAAAATCGAAAAAAAAATATTGTGATATCCTACAGCTGCGCGCCCTGCTGAGTTGCGCAGGTAATTAACGCTAGGTTGTTTACCAATTAACGTGGCTTGGTGTAGATTTCATCAATATACGTCACCACACAAGTCCAGACTTCGTTAATTAATAGCCTTGGGGTTAAAACTGCAATTCAGAACAAAAGGAAAGATCTGCTGTTGATGCTGATTTTATTAAACCAAATTTGCCTAATTTTAATTGGAAGAGGGGAAATTATCCAAATATAGCTGTAATTGAAGTATTTAGAAGTATACTATTATACAAATACATTAAAAAAATTACAATTATTGAGAACAGAGAATAATTAACAAATTTACTATTGAAATTTTGAATCACTGTCGTTTCCACAGAATTCTGCTTTATCAAAGACATTCAGTGTTTATAAACGTAATTAGCAAATCAATTACTTAATTTTATCCAAACATGTTATAATATAATGTTTGAGAAATGAATGAAGTGTATGGTTCTAAAGGTATTAGAACTCAAAGAAGTGTTCTGTTTCGTTTGGGTTTTTTTTCAAATTAATCTACTATTATTTTGTGAATATTCTAATTGAATATATAAAATGTTTTTACCAATCATAAATTAAATGTAAAATCTGAAAGTGTCATTGATCTCTTCTCGACTTAGTATTTCATATACAGTACGGCATAAGGACCGACATAGACTTGAAACAAAGAAAACTTAAGTAACAGATGTATTTATAATTATAATGACAAATAATATAGCTTTTTCGGCATCGGTAAAAATTATGAATGAAAGCAACAAAATCTTCCTATTACAATACCATATTTTTGCTGCATAAAAATTGAAATCTTCTTTATGATATTACACATAAAATTTCTCTATATTTGACCAGCCCGATAAATGCATCATAACGGGCAAATTACATTGAAAAAAATACTTCTTCATCCTTCAAACAATGGAAAGGATACATTACTCGCTCCTTTCAATTATCATGATGTGACTTTCTGTGTCTGAGGAATTTAGTATTATTACCGACTATTTAGTATTGGCATTACTACAATAAGATCCATGTCAAGTTAAAGCCTAAAACTGCAACTCTGCTTTCAATATGACAGCAAAAAAGAATAATGACATTGTATTCGCTCCTAACGTGCTACAGCTGTCATTAACATAACAAAATTGAGCAGTTTCTGTATAACAAATTTAGGGCAAAACATAAAAATCTTGAACTTTTTATACTAAAGTATAACTGAAATCTCAAGTCATCTATGCATTCGATGTGTCTCTACAGAAACCCAAAGTACATCTTAGTCCTAAAACAGAGACTCTTTCATTCCGATAGAAATAAATTATCGAAAAATTACTGTATCATAAATTGAATCTAAACTTCAAATACACAAAAGAAATTGGTATCCAAAATAATAATCTAATTATATAGACAGATAGGTTAGGTTATTTATCCCACTGAGGCCCATTGGGAAACTGAAGGTAAGAGTCCAATGTTTCAGTGACCCGGGACTGGGATGAGGTCGGATAATCAGCCCGACGCATAGACAGACAGAGATAGATATAACTGGAAAAAAACTAACAAAAATATTTTAAAAAATAAAAGCTTGTTGCTAAATTTAAAAATCGTCAGGCAAACAATATTAAAAAAAATTAAACAATATTCATAAAGATTAATAAACTTATTAAAAAGTTGAATTAAATAAAAACATTATTTGCGAAACTTATTTCCTGACTTTCGAAATTTAGTTTTTTAATGTAATTCAGATTCCTACTATGCTTAATTTATGTTTTTGTCTAAAGCTTTTTAAAATTTAAGAACTGTTAAGCACATTAAAGTTCCAACTATACTCTGTCTCAGATTTCTGTAGACGATTATTAGTTAGTTAACAATAAGACGAATGTATGTTTGCTTTCTATCCGTTAGATCAATGTACCAATGAGTTTCAATTACCAATGTATAATGTTCTGACAACCTAACAGAAAGAAATACAGTATATCAATGTCTTGTCAACAATGACGGCTCAGTGCTAGCGCTGTCTTTCATTACGTGCTTATTTGCAAAATATTAAAAAGTAGCCATAAATGATGTCTGGAAAATATAATCAATATATAAAAGTTATATATTTTATAGAAACAAAGTAAATCTACCAGCATCTGCTCTTGATATCATTGATTTACTGTAATAGGCAGCATGATTGGTATGGAACGACATCTGTGTTTGACAATAAATGTAAGAAGTGGAACAAATTTGGGTTTGATAAAACATTCTACAACTCTCATGAGATATCATGAGAATAAAAACATAGGCCTTTCACTTACAGTTTTATAAAAAACAAAGTATTTATCAGTTTTAAAATCCTCACACAATTCAAATTATATAATTAGTTTGGTTTTTCATTAAACTAATTTTGAAATAAAAAAAAAATACTAAATGAAAACAAAAAAGTCCTACATTGTGATGTTCATGTATGCATCTTTTTCGTCATAGACATCTGAAATTATCTAAGGAGAAGCTGGCAATGTGCCAACCTATCGCTTAAGTATAAGCTGAAAACACATTAACTTTTAAACTTGCAACTTTATGCTTATATGTCAAATATTCATTGAATAACTTACACTTAATCCTTAAGAGTGGCAACATATGGAAATAAATCTTAAAATGTACTTTCCAGCTTGCAAAAATTACGAAACCCACTAAAGCTTACAAATAATTCGATGTGAAGATGCGCAGCGAAGCTGCGGATATATCATCTTGCTATTAGGGCAGATGTGCTACTCTCTTGACATTTACAGCTAAAATTACAGCAGGATGCAAAGACGCTTTCATTGCCAATCAAAGTTCGTCTTCTCTAAAGATGAGCACGACATTCTTTGAATACATTCAAATGTTCTTATTCAAACTATAATTATTATTAATCTGACTATGTTCTTCTAAATTAGAATTAATCTGAGATTGACAAAAAGCCAAGAATTATCTCATCAAAAATATAATTCTAAAAAATATCATTCTAATACTTTTAGAAAAATGATAAGAATATAAAATAAAATAAAATACCTGCTTTAATCAAATATTTTCTTTTTCTAAAAAAAAAGTTCCTCATTACTTACTTAAGTTGCTCAAATCCGATTAATTTTAATAAATCAAAGCGCAATAATTACTGGAGTAGGTAGAAGAACTAACAGCTATTTTTGGACATCACTGATATCGATATTAATACTTTCTATGAAAATTTCTCTCAACTGGTGATCTATCAACAGGAAACGTCCAGAGAAAAAAAAATCAAATTTTGAAAGTAAAAGTGTGATTGTCTTTGGCTTTAAAAAATGCATATCAAGTTTCAAGAAACGATTCACATATCTTGAAGAGTAGGGTCATAAACACACAGACACACGCACGTAGACTGAGTGATTTACTCAGTCGTGATTTGATTCTAAGTAAGTAATAAAAAAAAATGACACTGACTTCTGAAATAGAGATTGTTCTTTAAAGCAAAATAATTACACAAAAACTGATTCCACTGAGGACAGCATTTTTTTCGCTGAGCAGTGAATAGCATAAATTAAATAAGCTCTGACTTTTTTTTTTTTTTTTTAGGATTAAAACCACATAGAAAAATCCTCGGCAGCAGCAAAAAAAGACAAGAACGTGATCCCTTCACTATGTTTTCCATTAGAGCGAAAACTAATGAGGATGACGTTTAATTTAATAAAATGAATAATAACAAGATGGATTAAACCGTTAAGCACTTAACCCCCTCTCTCGAGGCCATTAATGGAAAAGTCCACTCTGTAAAAGTCGAGAATTTGACAGCATAATTTGCATCTAACCGAGTTTTCCTACGGTACCAAATTACATCTACTCTGGTCGGTTTAAGTAAATATTGCTTTAAGGTAATGTGACTTTCATCTGCTACATTTCGTTATTGCTTTGATAATAAGAAATAACAGTCAGATATTCCTTTTAAACTGCAGTTCTTGTCGCCAAGACTACTTATTTTATATTAGGTGGTGAAAACTGCAATTGATCCATTTACAAGACCATATTTCTTTAGCTGCTGTGTTTAAGTTAGAAACCACGGATGTCACTAGCAAATATTTTTATTTTTTTATACAACGAAGGAAAACTTCGCTGTGTGAATGAAACTTATTACGATATTAAATTTTTACTTGTAAGGAAAAAAAAAAACAAAAAAAAAAAAAAACAAACAAACTTGGTTACAGAAATTGAAGTGAATGGATAAAAAATTCTTAGAACAGGTTCATACTACATAATTAAACTGTTATTAAATTTTTTATCGTTATTTATTTCTTGTAAAATTTTGAGAAACTTGAAATAGGACAAAAGAACAATGCCGTTTCAAATTTCAGCTTAATTAAAATTATTATTAATGTAGATGTGCCATTTTATTTGGCGAAGGAAGTTCCCAGTCTGCATATGAACTTTTCTCATAAATAGATCCTTTTAGTGATCCAAAAGAAAGGCGGTATTAGAATTTCCGTATTTGTCAATGTGCATAGTGTCAATGTGTGTGTGTGATTCTATATGTGTATGTCTGTCTGTGTTGGTCGTTCTCCACAGCCCAAAGTGGTAGTACCATGATTCTTACCTCCTTGGATCTCCTATGGTATGCGAGTTTGGGAAAAATCTGACTCCGATTTTAAGTGACCACTGACCTACCAGGTAAATAGTGCTCTATCTATACTGAATAGATTGCTCTTGAGAAAGAATATGATACTTTTGATAAAATGTTGTGAGTGGTGCAAAATCCTAGACATATTAAATGAACTCAATTCGAGCATCTTGAAATTTTACTTACCTCTTGAATTACAACTGCTTCAATAAACAAGTTCTGAGCGCCAATTAATAGTAATATCACTTCTAACAATGCAAGAGTTAATAATATACGTGCTAATTCTTCCAAAGCAACAGTAAAATGAAATTCCTTCTTCACCAAAAATAATGTTCTTATTTTTTCTCATCAATATATTTAATTCTGAAGAAAAAACAAAGAAATGGAAGAAGAAAGTAAAAGCGATCAAGTTTAAGTTATTATTATTGTTTTTTAC
>JAFIDM010012231.1:76289654-76308476 GCA_023159025.1 Thereuonema tuberculata
GCAATTGCAAGTTTAAGAACTAGATTTTATTAAGCAAATCGAAATAACTACTATTTTTATTTACACATCTGAACACGCACTAGAATTTAGAATGGGGCAAGCGCATAACAATGAAATAAAATTTACGTCAAACTGAGACGCGTTATACCGCCTCTTTATCTGCAAGGGTTTGCAAAGCGGTACATCAAAGACATTTTACTTCTATGTGAACGGTGTTCATTAGTGTGAGCTATATTTAGCATTTGGGAACTCCCTTTTCACACTGGGAACATTAGAAAAAGTTTGTTTTGGAATTCTTTTTGTTTTAGACGTAACGTAAACATAATGAAAAATAGAATGAAACTCTGGTAGCTGACATCTACATTCCAAAGAGGAAAAAATAATGAAACTCAAAGCATTGTAGCTATTTTAAAGAAGATGTTGGATAAACCATTTTTTATCGTGCATGAATATAAATGAAATGTTATTAATAAATTCTTCGTGAAGACTTTTCCCACGAGGCGTAAATTTTAAATAAAGAAAGAAAATGAACGTTCCTCAGTACCATAATTATTGACCTCACGTCTTATATAATTTTAAATAATTTCGAAAATGTTTCAGTTATTCGGTTATTTGTTGTATCTAAGCTATCTCTGGTTTATGCTATATCAAATCTAATCAAATCTTCAATTGTCTAAAAATATGAAATTTAAATCTATCTAATATAGCGCTTGAACTAAAGTGGATCCCAAACCCAATACGGTACACATTCTATTCAGGGTTTGACTATTTACACTTCGTTCATAAAATTCGATTAATGTTTTTATTTTCAGTTACTCTAAATCAGTGTTCTCGCTCTTCTGCAAATTGGTCATTAAAATGTGTCAACAAAATTTCAGAATCTAATCCTATCGAGACAGGAAGCAAACTTTGAAGTTCGTTATTGATGAAATTTTGGAAATCTCGGACCCACAAGTTTCTAAATAAGAGATATCTATCCAAACAGATATCCACGGACACATCAACACAAAAGCAGACATTATTCGGAATAAGTGGCATCTCTAAATTGTTCCTGGGATAAGAAACCGTGAATTTCCGTTAAATTTATAATGTAGTTAACTGCATTAGCCAAAATATAGTTTAATTATTTTACATAGCACTTCTAAAAAAGTATAATAATTAAAAAAATTATAAATAATACTTTTTTATTTGCATTCCATCTGTTACAATGGAATATAATTTATTATAAAGATTGCCCCTTATAGTATTAGGCCTACAGAAAACTCCTAGTCTTGTCATGTGAGATCCTAAAATTAAGTCCATCGTTGAAGTTCTTTGTCCAGTGCTGCAACTTATTAAAATAAAATTTAGGAAATGTGGAGAATAAATGTGGAAAATGTGTGGGAAGAAGCAGAATGACGACTACATTGAATTCCTCGCAATTACGTTTTTCGCTAACATTTTGAATTAATTAAAGATTAATTAATTCGTTTCGTTTAATTATATAATAATCTGTCCCACATTTCTGTAAACTAGATAGTGAACATTGCTATTTATTTTTAGTTTCTTGTATTAGCTCACCGTAGCATGAATTTTAATTGGTAATTATCATTGCTGTTGAGTCAAAACAGAAAGAAATCATCTCATTGTTAGACCAAAACAATAACGGATCAAATGTGAACGGATTGTAAAAATAGCGTAGTGGATTTACAGTTATCGTCACAAAAATACAAAATGGGCTTGGCAATTACGATTGGATTATTCATTCCATTTACATCTGTTGAAAAACTGAAACTGTTGTAAACTGCTAGTGAATGAATGCGATGTAGTATATTATATTATTGTAACTCCTTAAAGCTTGGACATGCCAATGTTATTATTGTAACTTCTAATGTGAACTTTACTTTTTAATTATCAGTTTTACTTGTTATTAATTTACTTATCCCATCTTGAATAACTTCTGTCATGTCGACTTCTATGTAAGAATTACGGCCATTTCCTTATACGGCAAACTTTCGTTGGAGGAAGCAATAGAGAAACTATTCAGTTTTGTATAAATCTGATCAGGTTACTTTTCTAAATAAGGAAACGTCAGACTGAAAGTTGCTCGTAATTTAACTTTTCCCTTTTTTGAATTAATGTATTGATTACACATAGCAATAATTGATAGATGGATAGATCAAGTCGTCAGTTTGGAAACTCCGAGCTCTGCAGTTCCGTGATAAAAGTCAAGTGTTCTAAGTCACTTATATTCTTTGCTGTTTTATATCTCAGTGCCCTCACTTCTTCCAATATCTAATGTCTTTTTCGGACCATAAGCTAACGCCGTATGTCACGTAAACTTCAATGATGGAGCTTTAGAACTGCAAAGCGACTGTCACGTGATCTGAGTTGACGGTCGTTCGTTGCCAACGGAGACAATGTCTTTCCAGTTTAACTCACCACTTTTCCTGTCTTTTATGGTCTTTCAAAAGGGCTAAAAGATAGTTTTCCATCTGTCATTGCAGATAATTTAGTAGTAAGAAAAATCAATTTTCTAAAGGACACAGAAAATAACGTAGATTCCTTCCAAGGTCAATATCGCAAAAAAATAAAAAAAAAAAAAAAAAATCAGTAGTTCCATTCGTGGTAAAGAAATTTAAAGACATACAAAATGAAATCTCAATTATTTTAAACAAATATTTGTTCTGTGTTTATAAATTACAACTGTAAAAAAAAAGTACCACCACAAGAAACTACGGAATACTGTTGATGTCTAATATCAAGTTGTAACTTACATCCTTAAACTTCCGTGAAAGACAATATCAGTAATTCACGTGGAGAAGAATATCGCCATACGAAGACTATGTAACGATAAAAATAACCCGTTATTAATAGAAACAGATTACTAACCAAAAGAAGCCAGAAATAGGAGTAACAGTTATTAAAGTTAAAAAGTTTAGCAAATTTTAAATGCAATAATTCTACATTACCTTATTATTTTTACATAAACGCTTTCCTTTGTTTATTATTACAATAATTTAAGCCCTTTTTCTGGAAAAATTGCAAAAACAATCCAAAACTTCTTTACTATAATAAGTATTTTAAAGAAGAAGAAAGGTTTACTGTTATAAAACCTAACCATTCAATCCTACAAAAAAAAAATGTATTCTCTCTTCCGATGTAATAGGAGGAGAATGGTTTACAATCTTCTTCAGCATAACAGTGTTATCAATTCCTATCTATCTAATAATCGTTGAACTAAAATACTATTTTACATCTCATTTTAGTAATCAGTAATTTTTTTATCCTATTTTTTTTATTCTAGTGTTATTTAATATTTGATTTTCGTATTGTTATTAATTACAAGCACATGAACTGCACCATTCTTGTTCATTATCGATTCCATTTTTACCGAAGAGTTATTGATATAAAATGTGATACATTTTACTTCAGGTGTAAAAGTACCAAAGTGTGAACAAATAATTTCCATTTTACGGAAGACTGTCGATCATAAATATTTTTTTAGTAATGTCGCAGAAGACTTATATATCTTTAATTTTTGAAAATTTTAACTGTATTTTCAATTAAAAAGTTTTAAATTTAAGATAGGTTTATATGAATTCTAAGTTTTTAACGAATCAATTATATTTCTGGAATTCTATCCTGCCTAGAAACGCTCTTTTCATTAAGCAAGAATTAAATTTTTATGTTTCTTAATTTGAAAACCATTTCTTTTGCTTTATACAAAACGAAATGGAGATTGTCGAGACAAAAGTCCTTCTAAATTATTTACAGTTTTCTGCGCCCTCAAAGTCAAACAATCATGAAACTTTAATAAGAATTGGTCGCAATATTCCCATAGCTTTCAGCAAATTCACCACTTGCTGATATGAAATATTCACCAGCAATGACAAGGGAGACTCCATAAAATTCAAGTGAAATAATTCATCAGCAGAAGCAGCAGAAAAGGATCGAAGACAATATTAAGTTTAAAGAAAAGTATTAATTTCAAAATGCTGTTGACTCAATGTCAATCACAACAATCTTAAAATCAATAAAACTTTAATTTTAGATAAGATTAATTTAGTAATGAATTAGATTTTAATAATTTAGTGATTCGAGAGTTCCGTTAAATGGAATTTAAAAATTTATATCTTTTCTAAATCATATCATTAAATTAAATTGATGTTGATATTCGTTTTAAAAAAAATGCCATATTAATTCCAAAGCTTTGGATATAAAATATAATTGATAGAAAATAAAATTTTAGGATATGTTACAATGGGAGTTTATATTTTTTTTAAATAACTTTGAAAGTCAATTTCACTTTAAATAACTTGCAGATACTATTTAAAGCTACATTTATCATTACAAACTGATTTTATTATCATTATTTATTATTTTTATTTACGTATTTCACTTAGCTTCAACATATGCAAGTCTGTGACTTATTGTTTTTGAAGTATTGTGTGAAGTATTATACTTTTCCATTATAACAGCGCTAGTTCATTTATATCTATAACTTTTTAAGCCATGATTATTTCGTTATACTGCTGTTTACTGTACTTCAGTAAAATGTATACCACAAATCTCAAGTCTAGACTAAACTGCTAGAATCTGAAGATGATGCTACTAACATTGTCAATGACATTGCCTACATTGCCCATTCCTACGGCCTCCAAATCAACACTGAGAAAACGAAGGCAATGGTCACCGATGGTTCTCCAGTAAATGTCTACTTAGAGGGAAATTTAATTCAACAAGTCTCTGAATTCAAATATCTCGGCTCCATTGTTCAAGAAAAGAAAACAACAGCAACGTCTGAAATTAACTGCAGAATAGGCCAAGCAACAATTGCTTTCGCTTCCCTTAACTGGTGTCTCTGGAAGAAAAACAACATCTCGCTGAAGACGAAAATTCGTATTTTCCGAACATCAATAATTCCAATACTTCTCTATGGCGCTGAGACCTGGACACTCCTCAAAGCCGACATCAACAAACTCGAAGTTTTCCAGATGAGGTGCCTGAGACGAATAATGAGAGTGTCAGTAAAAGATCGAATCAGAAACGAATCCATTCGAGACAGTTGTGATCATCAGGCAACCATTCAAGTACAAATCCAGAAGAAAAGGTTACAGTGGTTTGGACACGTTTGTCGTATGAACAATGCTCGACTTCCTAACAAAGCTCTATGGAAAGAACGACCAACCAATTGGAAAACCCAGAGAAGTGCCCAAAAGAAAACTTGGATTGGAATCATCAAGGAAGACTTGAAGAGCCTTCACATATCACTAGACGAAGCCAAAGTACTTGCTGCAAACCGCCATGATTGGAGGAAGATCATTCGCAAAGTTCAATGTTCAAAGGCACCCACAGCAGCGTACTGGTTGAGAGGAAAACCCCCACCACCCGCCAGCTAGGGACAATGATGATGATGATGAGAGTTGCGAGTGTTTTCATTGGAATTAAATTAAAGAAAGACGGAGAAAGAATGGTGGGAAAGTGGTGGAGAAAGTGCAGGGGAAATGGGAGAACCTCGAGAAAATCTGCCCAGCGCGGATCGTCCACCATCACGAAACCCACTTGAGAACCGAATCCCGTCACTTACAGATGAGAGGCCGATGTAGTAGCGACAACGCTAACCTCGTGGCCTCTTAAAGTTAATCAACGTTCATGAAAACTGGGAAACCTTTCTCAATTTATTTCAAATTGAGGCTCAGTTTTGAAGGATCACTTGTCTCATCATGAATAAGTTAATCAATAGATGTTTAAGTTTTCAATATGCTTTGTTTTCTTACTATTTGTTTTAATATTTGGTAATATTAATACAATTTTATATTACTTATTATGGAAGCATTGTTCGTTAAATGTTAGGATCCGTCTGAAAGAGAAAGAATCAGAGAAAAATCCCCGATCACTACCGGGGATCGCATCCGACTTCTCCAAGTGATCAGTAACTGCGTTACCATTTGAAATACCAGTAACATACCATATTGTAAGCTATTTCCATTGCTTATTTAATGCGTAGAAGGAGCAGGGTTGACCAAGTTTAAGTTGCAACTGAAAAACCATATATATTTGTATGCATCCATACGTTGTATTTAATGCTTTTATTCGCCTTGTTTTCTTATGATTTACAGTAATTAGAAAACTTGCCTACTGTTAATTAAATAGATGAAGAAATCAGGCCTCTAGAATAGGAAAGACGTATGCGGCAAAAGTAAGTTTCGAGAAAAACGCGTTCCCAAGATGTCGTTGTGGTGCGAAAGATTTAACATAACGGCTTTTTCAATGGAAATTTCGTTCTTTACCGAGGCGTATTTTAACCAAATGAAGTCACAAGAATGAAAGCGGGAAAGTTCATAGTATATTCTACGATAAACAAGGAAAGAATGAATGTTGGCGGCTATGTCTCTCCTATTCTAAGGGCCTCAAAAATAGAAAATTTCTCATCCTGTAAAAATATTTTTAGAATAATCCATAAATATAATTAATAAGAACAATTAAAAAGCTTAAAAGGATAAAACGTGAATTCAACGGATTAATTGAAATTATTTTAAATTAATTGTTTGAATTTAATAGAAACATATAGGAATTTATACTTCATTACAATATTATCAGTCAGTAAATAGTAAAGGTATTATGAATCGAGAAGACTACAGTTTCTGCAATTCCATTAGCAAGAAATCACTGACGTTATTAATTCTATTTAGATCAGACGCTCTAAATAAATAGATCAATAGAAGCTGTCTTGTAATTTTGCTCTTCATTTACTTCGTAGTTCTACGAGTTGCAATTTATCAATTTATCCCTCAACTTGGATGTCACGAAGCAAACGTAATTACAGCTTTAAAATGAGTGGTGATTCGATATACTTATAAACAGTTAATCATAGCATTAGATTTTGGATTGTAGGTGGCACTTGTTCTCGTGGTCAACTGTTGGCTTGGAGCCAGTAAATTTCCGATTATACTTGTAATGCCATTGATCGCTTGTGAGTCGCCACAAGATTAAACATCCTAATCTCCCAAACAAGAAAGACACCTTCAAAAGACTCTGAACTACCTGCTAATTCGTTTTTCTTGTCATTACACTGAAACTGCAAAAAGTGAGTAAACAACGCCACGAGAAATTAGCTCGTGACTATTTTTTCAGAAGCTTACTTGTTAGTTCCTTACTAAAAAGATTCAACCAATGGAGCTCGATTTCTAGGCCGTGAAATGAAATTTTTAAGCATGAATATCTTGGATCATTTTAGCTGAAACTCGTTTCTCGAACTAATTATTGATTAAACAAAAGTTACGTTATTTGAATTACAGTCCAGAAGCAAATGGAAATATTTACACATTAAGATGTGTAAAAACCATATATTTATTATTAAAATTATTAACATTGTTGCCATTCAAGGTGTTTTGTAATAATATTGCGTTTCATTTTTATATCTGCATAGTCAGTATCTAGTGCCAAAAAGTTTTAACATTCTTCAATGCACATGTTGCAATGAAAGAAAAGAGATAGAATTAACTTTTAAAATTTTTATTAATGACTGAAACAATTTTCAAACCAAATGATCTTTACGATCGTCAGGTGCTTGATTTCAACTCTTGATAGATATTTAGATAGATATATGTGTAGACGAGGCTAAGATATCGGCAGTTTTATTTTGGTGCAAATTGGATTTATAAATTAAAGTTTAGAGCAAATAAAATACCAAAATACAAATTATAAAAAAGTGATCTTGATCAAAAAAATGCAATTTAAAGCACTATTGTCACCGTCAATCGAAACTAATTATCCTACAAACGTTGAAAATGTTGTATTTTGATAATATTATGTCTTCTCTCAAAACAAACTGAATTCAACAATTATGCTAAATCACAGCAGTTTTCAGAAAATAAAAATAATAAAGTAATATATGAATATTGAGTTTTTTATTTATAAACTAATGAATATATTGTACTTTTCCTTTGTAGTTATTACTAGCATAAAGTCCCCGCGAGTTACAAAAGCAGATGTCCTTATGTGGATGAGAAAGAAATTGAAATTGTGAGATCACTTCGAAACTTTGCAAATTGGTAAGACAAAAATCACGTGGTGGGTACAAAGTCATGTTATATTCGTATTTTGTAACTGGAGACCACTAGATATCAAATTAATATCGAGATCAGAGAACATAAGACTTCCCATCTCTTTCTGTCCTTCAAACCTTCCCCAGTTGGTAAAAAAACATCACGTGATCATTACAAAATAATGTTATATTCTGATTTTGCAATCCGAAAATCCCATAGAAGTAACCTTCAATAAAGTTTGCCCACTCCCTCATTTACACTCCTTAGGCCCCAATATCGAAAATTCGATCAAATACCATATTTTTATTTCGACAAAGATCACTTAAATTTCGTGTTTCCACCTGAAGCAGTTTCGGAGATACACTTCGCTTCAAGAAAGTTTGCCATCACTTCCTGTTTCCACCTCTTAAAGCCCGTACACGTATTTTTTCGATTTTGACAAAGAACACTCATATCAATTTTCGTATTTTCAACTAAAGTGGTTCAGAGATATGCGAACCCCTCAAGAATGTTTGCCCCCCCCCCCCTTCCCGTTTAATCAAAATCCCGATAGTTTACTTTTTCCAAGTAAAATCTAAGGAAGAATTCTGATAAATTTAAGATTCCTGGCTGTATGGAAAAGTGGAGAATTAGTGATGAGTCAGTGACTCACGTCAGTGAAGGAGCAGTTGTATAGGAGTTCGTATACAGAGACTGAAACAATACAAAAACTTGAACTGTGCAGCGCAGTGATAAGGTAATTCAAAGCGCATTATATTAGAGAAAGTTAGGGATTTTGTGAAAAAAAATATTCTGATTAATGCTTGGAAGCTATATTAATCAGTATACAGGGTGTTTCAAAAATACACGGCATAATTTCAGGTATGTATTTCCCACATGTAGACAATCAAAATAGTTCATTACAACATATGTCCGGAAATGCTTCATTTCCGAGTTATGGCCTTCACAACATTGAAAATCACCGGAACGTTTTTCGTATTTACAGATGAAGCACAGTTCACACGAGATGGCATAACAAATTTCCACAATCAGCATGTATGGGCGTATGAAAACCCAAATGCAACTGTTGTATCTCATCACCAGGTGCGGTTCTCCCTCAACATGTGGGCCGGTATCATTGGTGATCGATTAGTTGGACCCCATGTACTTGTAAACAGACTTACGGGGCAGGCGTACACAAACTTCCTGGAAAACACCATACCTCATGTTTATGACGACACTCCACTGATCGATCGTCAGCACGCTCACTTCTTGCATGACGGCGCTCCTGCACACTTCAGTCGTACGGCTCGCCGGTACTTGGATCGAACGTTTCCTGATCGATGGATAGGTAGAGGTGGCCCAATTGCTTGGCCTCCACGCTCACCTGATCTGAACCCTCTCGATTTCTACTTGTGGGGCCATTTAAAATCATTGGTTTATTCGTCTCCGGTGCCTGATTTGGAATCCCTTCGGAATCGAATTGTGGCACGTTCTGAGGACATACGCAACATTCCTGGAGTGTGGGATCGTGTTCGCAGGTCATTGAGACATCGATGTGAGGTCTGTATTCAAGCAGGAGGTGGTCATTTTGAACATCTTCTGTAATGGCAACGACCGGCGGAACGAAAAACGTTCCGGTGATTTTCAATGTTGTGAAGGCCATAACTCGGAAATGAAGCATTTCCGGACATATGTTGTAATGAGCTATTTTGATTGTCTACATGTGGGAAATACATACCTGAAATTATGCCGTGTATTTTTGAAACACCCTGTATAAAGAGTGTAGAACTCTTTATATACACATTATATATGAATGAAAGAGATGAAAAATATGTAATTAAATGCAGACTTAAAATACAGGAATACATTACTCATCATTTTTATTTTTTTAAGTTTTTTTATTAAACTTTTTTGATTGTTATATAAGAAATTTAAATATAATAAAAGAAAGCATAAAGACAATGTTTTGAAATTAATTTTAGAAACTTTTAAATTCAACATGCATCCAGTTTTCTAGATCCATCAGAGTTATTTGATCCATTAGAGTTGCGACAATTGCTACTTCAGGCACATGTGGATTCAAAAAAAAAGTAAAAGAATAAATAAAATTTGGTCACCTTATTGCTAAAAGTAATCACAAAATCAAATCTTATCCAAAGAGTTAAAAATTAAAACGTAATTATTTTAATTAAAATTATGGTAAAAAAATGTTTTTATTTCCAAAATGAAAAGTCAATAATAAAATAGAGAAGGACCCATGTACAATACCTCTGAGAAGCAATTAGTTGCAATGATGAGTTATACAATTGTCCAAGGAAACTGACGTAGAAATGCAACCAGCGTTGAGGATATTGGAATGGCAGGTCACGTATGTAAAATATAAGAGTTCAGAGTTTCCAAAAATATATTGAAGTTAAAATGTATAGAAGATAGCCTGTGGGGAAACCAAAAGAAAGATGGATTGATGTAATAAAAAGTGATGCCAAAAAACTGCTGGGAGCCATTGAATGGAAGAAAGTTGCCAAGAATAGATCTGGGAAAGGAAGATTGAACAGGTAAGACTCGATTGTTCAACCATTGTAGTACTATCAGCAACAAAGGTATGGTACAACTCACAAAGGTATAGTAAAGATATGATATTTACATGAAGTATTTTCAAGTAACTTATTAATATAAACAGAGTCATATAAAAAACCCAAACACACACACACACAACGATCAATTCTATTTTCATTGTATAACATTAACATGTTTTTACTTCTTTCAACGGTCAGAAATATTTGAGTTCTTAAAAACTGATGTCTTAATTTTTTCTCCATAAACATTTCTCCATTTCATTAGAGAAAAATGCTGCTTCTGCTTTTTCCAGATTCTACTGAAACTTATTAACTTAATAAAATATAGTGAAATATAAATAAATATATTTTAAAAAGAATCCGTGATTTAGTTCCTATAATTGTTCTACTATATCTGCAGTTTCCTTGTATGTTGTTATAGTTGGTTTCCTGTTGTAGTAGGACTACCATCTTTTAAAGCATTTTGAATAGAACAAACACTTATTCAAATTCAGCGCATTCCGAACTTTCAATTTTCTCCGAGGTCTGTGCAATTGACAAATAGAGGTCATGTGGATTTATACACCACAGTCTACTGTTAAAAATGAATCTTTAACCTTCATCTGTATTTCATCTGTTCTCCTCAAATGATGTCCTGATGGAGTCTCCTGCATAAAAAGATGAAATGTAGACGAAGATTAAAGTTGTATTTTTAACAGAAGATTGAGGTGTATATATTTAATATTAAGAAGATATTTTATTCTTATAGATTTACCTTGAATTTATTGTTAAGATAGGAATATCAGATATTATCTCAAAAACGAGAAGGCGATGAGATTGTACTATTCCATGTAATTATTGGATTTTTTTAATCCTAAAAATACAGCTAGTAATTATTCGTTTTAATATACTAAGCATCTCATTTTAATAATATAATTTCAACTTTATTTTTTAAAATGAGGATTCTTAGTTATTCTTGTTCTCACTTATGTGATTTTTTAGAATACGTTTAATTTAAGATTTAAAAAAGACCCAAGTTACCTCTGGAGTAATTTTAGTGATATAAATGAAACTATTTTTCTACTGGTAATATGTATGTATTACAACAGTATTCGAAACCAATGAGAAAGCAAAGAAGTATGATATCGTATACAATTATGGAACAGGAGTAAAAATGTATAGCAAGGATTAAAGATATTTACGATGATCAGGATGGATTGAACTGCCGAATGAGGCAGAAATACAAAAATACAAAATCATCTTAAATGTTATAATGCTCCTTTAATGTAATGTTGCAAGAAAAAGAACACCATTTCGATCGAGTGAACAACATGAATGTTGTAAATGATATTAAAGATTGAGGAGTGTTTTAAAAATAGAAGCATTGAAAGTCATGAAAATGAGCGGGGGGCAATTGTACTCTGAAGAGGTTAATTTGAGATTGAAGTTTCAGTTGGCCTGGAGAACGCATATCCTTAAGCTCATAAACGGTTCGTAAGATGTTGCCCAGCTTTTACTTTGTGATTTGTAGACCAAGCTTTACAGTGTTTCACAATATAACCTCTAGTTATTAAAGACAAAAAAAAAGGAAAAAGAAAAATTCGTTTTTTCTATTAATGAGAAAATAGCCTTGAAAATTAGCTTTGGTCAGATTATAATAATATGCCTAAGTGAATTATTTTCCGAATTAAAAATGAGAATTAAGGAACTAAAATGCTTGAAAAAAAAGCGATCAGAAATGAATGATAGTCATATCCTCAAGTCCACGGTTGGTGCTTGACTGAAAGTAAATACAATTGACTGTAATGTCGAAAATAGGTCTGAAATCTAGAAACCTAAAATGAGAGATGTATTAAAGACAAGTAGATTTTGGAAAAGATAAAACGAAGTTTTTTTTTCAATGAATGACTAAAACACAAAGAAAGTTTTACAATCATTGTGTGTTGCGTTTATTAACAGACGAAATAGAGAGAATGGATGCATTTTTTTTTTGTTTTGTTGAAACATTAGGAATGGATTTTGATGCTTTTGATTGCCACAGTGATGTTCTGAAACTTTTCTCATCCGAAAAGTTCGCTTTCAGATTTTACAATAACGTTCACCATTATTTTTTTACATACACTATTCACAAAGAATACAAGATGAAATATTTTTAGTTCGGATTTTGAATATTTAATGTAATATATTTGGCAAGATACACGAGTGACGCCTGAGAAGCAAGTCACAAAGAACAGCTGTGCTGGACGACAACACATCCAAAAATGTTTACACCAATGAAGTGATTCAGTCACATAACACCAAGGATTAAAATTTGCCAGCCTTTCTTTTTCTTTCTAAGCTGTCATAAAAGTTTCGTAAATACCCCATGAATTGTAAGAACATTTCATATCACTTTTTTTTAG
Source organism: Thereuonema tuberculata (assembly GCA_023159025.1). NCBI lineage: Eukaryota > Metazoa > Arthropoda > Chilopoda > Scutigeromorpha > Scutigeridae > Thereuonema > Thereuonema tuberculata. The sequence goes on from JAFIDM010012231.1 coordinate 76,302,624, forward strand.
CATTAAGGGAATGCCATAAAGCCAAAAGATGTTAATCAGATACATCCATAGATGCTTTCAATTATTAAAAGAATGTTGTGAAGAAAATCTCGAGTCTCTTGGAAATTAAGTTTCTCAATGTAATATTTATTTCAGAAATCAATTTCCTCTATAGAATGTCGGTTTTTTTCAGAAGCAAAGATACAAAAATAAAATAAGCTAATTTTAAAATCTTAATTTGATAAGCCTAATAAATTCAGGCCAAGATTATAAAATCCCTTCAGTATAAATGAGGAGAGGGAAAAAGTTCTAATTGCAGCAAAACATCCGAATTATTCTATTTGATCTTCTAGTATGGTAATTTAATCTTGTTTACCATCCCCTTGTGACGATTGTTTGCCTCATTGCAATGACAATAGGAACCGGAGAGTTCCCTACCAAATGTAGAGAAGAATTCGATTACCATCAAAGCCAGCGGACGTTTACTTTCCTTTCTTTTCTATCGCTTTGCTCTGACATCTTCCCCGGACCCTAAAGCAAACTCCACCTACGTCGAATTATTTTGAGTCTCTTCGTATCCAAACATTAGAAGAAATAAAGAACGGGAAAATCAATCGGTGGTTACCTTCTGACATTTTGAAGACCTTTCCTTTACTTTGCCCACTTTATTGCCATAGTTAATTTCTGATTCACTTACGGAATAATCTACTTATGACAACTCAAGACAATCCTTTTTTGTATTAGAAAGATTCTTCTTTCTCCTCATATTTCTTTCAGATGGATAATCTTATCGAAAGTTCAAAGGAAAGTTGCTGAAAATGGTCTTCATAGTGGTTCAATTGAAGTCAAGTTTAAAATGATTCATCTAATGTAGAGTGTCCTTAGGGAGAGCCCGAGGTCTTTCCTACTTTTTGGGGCCTCGGGTTACTGAAAGTAGAATGATTAGAGAAAAGTACATAAATTTTCATAAAATTGCAAAGATAAATTGCATTTTGTCTATGTAACTACAACTTAAAATCACAAATTAAATAGTGCCGATTTTTAAAAAAAATTAAAAAACAAGGACTCTGCAAAGTAAACTTGCCCGGGGCCTCGCAAAAGCTAGGAGCGGTCCTGACTAATATAAAATCAGCTATAATTATCGATATTTTAAATATCAATTCCTATCAGAAAAAAATGGAATATCAAAACAAAATGAATCGAATACTTGATATTGAAGATATTCCTAACATTGCTGCTTCTTTTTCTTCATTGCTAAAGGAAAACAATACATTAAAAATATATTACAAAACTGCATTACAAAATTTTTTTTAATTTTTTTCTTTTTATCAACTTTAGTCGAATTTATTTATTATCATCTTTATATGATGAAGTTGAACATACAGTGAACCAAAAATTTGTGTCAGTCTTTTTGTTTCATAATATGAACAGTAAAATTAAAGCCTGCAATTTTTACGGAAGTTGAGTTCACACAATGTGAGTCCCTCGAAAATTTGTGCCTAAACCAACTCGCAAATGGAAATTTACACTCGCTAGCTAATTAACGGGGGGGGGGGGGGGGGGCGGCAAAATTTCATTTATATACGATATACCTATACTAGCAGCGGAACCCGCCCGATTGGTAGGTGTATAAAATTTGGCCGAACTAAAAATACAACTGGGGTTGTGATTGGCGATTGCCGATTGACGAATGGTGATTGGTGAATGGTAGAGAAAACTTCCACCATGAAATACCCCTCGCGGGAGTTCACATCCCGGTGAATTTGAATAGGCGGTAAATTTGAATTGGCACAGCAGCCAAGGTTTTGAATTAGGAAAAAACCGACTTGCGAGAAGATTCTTTTCCACTCGCAAGCGCCTAATTTCTACTCGCAAATTGCGAGTTTGCGAGTGGGATTTTCGAGGGTTGATCTGACCTTATAACTTTTAAACCAATAAACGGATCTTCTTGTAGTGTTGACGTACAATCTATATTTTAAATTTGACAATTCAGAGTGTTGATGCCTGTGAAGAAGTAAGCGCAAGGAAATGACGTAAATAAAAATAAATAAAACCACACAATTGACTGTTTGGATTTCTTATCATATCGAAAAAATGCAGAGAATTCCTTTTCACTTTGAGCGTATTTTGATTTGATTCAAAATAATTGAATATCCGATATCTACAATTTAATTTTTCGTATAAGAATATAAGATTTTAAAAATTGTAAAATTTGCTGGTTAATTCTGCTGATAGAATACAATAATGCAAATAAGACTCTTCTTTGCATATTTTCAAGTCGTAAAAAATATTAATAAAAAAGAAAATTATAATAAAAAGTATATTAAGGAAAATAGATCTCAAATTCTTTCACTTAATTTGAGTGAATTTACTGAAATGAAAACATGTTCTCAATATTGGTTTTCAGTAAGCATTCATTGAAGAAGGAAGTTAGCTTTAAGGTTTTCCCCTGAATCGCCTGCAATGGAATTCCTAATCGCTAAATATTTATTCGCTTTAAGCACTAGTGTTTCCAAATAAATCTAAATTCAATAACCTCAGGCATTTGTCAGTTTGTGATTTACGAATAAAGAGCAAACATCCATTTGGGTTTCTATGCAAACACTCTGCATGTGACGTAGCCTAATGCATTCCTGAATGTTGCATTAAAGATATTAGGTGAAAACAAACACTGATATCCTAAATTATGATGTATAAAAATATTAAAGTTGAGTTGCCAACTTTTAATTCCCAAGAGAAATTAATCATTAAGGTTCCAATAAGAGTTTATCTAAAATACAGAAAAATTAAATTGGAAAAGCCATTGACTAGTTTCAATTCTCCCTGAGATTTTCAGCTTTAATTAATTGTTGATTATTTGTTGTTAGTCTGTATTCTTCATTACTAGAATTAAGTATGTAGAAGCTTTTCACCGGTTTTCTATAATGTATTTTTCCATAAAAATCAATGAAAAATTTACATTGGGTTGCATCAATGCATTTTTAATTATACATTAGTTTTCTGTGATTTAACATCAAAACAAAAAAATCATAAACACTAAGCCATTAAATCATTTTGGATTGGAATGAAGAAGGCAAAGAAATAACGAAAATTCAAAATAATTCGAGTTAATGTTTCGATGAAATTAAGAAAATAAAATCATTAATTTCGTAAATTCGTTAAAATTACATTTTCTCTGTGGCTCTGCCGTTCCATTTAAATGCAAACCAACTACTTGGCATTTTCATTCTCCGCCTTGATACTAAATAATAGTATTTAATTAACCAACCCATCGTGATAACTTCTGTTTTCATAAATTTTTTTAAAAAATGATGGTATAGATAGGACTAAATCAGTTTTATTGATATACAGATTTAAATTCTTATGACGTCAAGGACTTATTTTTATATTTTGTAGTTATATTGTATTTTAAGTTTAGTTTGATTTCGTGAGTTGCCACTAGAAGATTTATGGATGGAAATCACAGCTCCATACCCTGAATAATGGTAAAGTTTGTGACTGAGAATTTATCAACATTTGGATATTATTAAATGTAAAGTTTCATTAAAGTTTTTGTTAAAAGATTTTCATTATCATTTAAAATGTTTTAACCAAAAATTAGGTCGATTTTAATTTTGAAAACAAAAACAAGACCTTTCTAATTCTAAGAATGGCTGGTAGATTAGATTAGATTAGATTAATTGAAAGTGGGTGGCATGACTGCCGAGCACGTCGACCTGAAAGATCTTTTGTACTATCCCACGGAAAGAAGGACAGACGGAGAGAAAGACTGAGAAAGGATGGTGTGAGAAATGCAGAGGAAATGGGAGAACCCCGGGAAAACCTGCCCAGCGCGGATCGCCACCATCAATGAAACCCACATGAGAAGAATGGCTGGTAACAGAAAAGATATTTTTCTTTAAAATATTCCGTAGGACAGTTATTTCTGCTAATGTATTTGGTATTTTGGAATTAGATATTTAAAAGCGAACTATTAAATTCTGAAAAATCAAACAAACAGTAACGACTTTACATGATTTTTTTTAAATGAAATTATCACTGACAGCAATGTAGTTCTTAAGCCTATAAGATATTCAGTCGATTGGAATTAAAGGATCTGTTGTATTTTTCCAAGAGCTTCGTGGTTCTAAGATGACCATAAGATGAAAGGAGAGAAGACAACAAGGGAACTCCTGTTATCGTCACAGAATGAAATCTTCGGACGTAAAAGAAGACCTCTACAGAAATAGTATGTCTATGTCCCATCTAGGATTTGAAGCAGAAGAAACTTATTCCACGACATTTCTTTTCTACAGAACCAAAATTAAGTATAGTGCAAGATAACTTTGGTATGAAAACTGTATTACTTTGTGTATGTAAAGTATATTACTTTATGGAAGTACTGATGTACAAATTAACACACGTAAATTATAAATAGCTTTAAATGAAGTTACTCGTAATTTCAGTTAGACTAAATAATTTGCTCGTTAATTTATTGCAAATTAAATTACTTTAAACTATACGTTACATTAAAATCTTACCTTTTGAACATTACTTCCTTCCTTAAAGTTCCGAAATGATTAGTTTTTCTTTATACGTAATAATTTATTTTAATATTAAAATATTGTAAAAGAATTAAATGAGAATCAAAAGGAAAGTTTTAACTTAAGTTTCTTAATCCACTTGAAGTTTGCTAAGAATGATATTAACGTTCATTGGGTAAAATAGCTTTTAAAATAAAATTAATAGAAAAACAAGGAATTTCTGTAAGGACTTAAAACTTACAAATTTTTAATTTTTCTGTAAAAAATTAATTAAATTCATAGTTAAATTGTCTAAATTAGATTTACTTTTAATTAAATTAAATGAAGCGCAAATTCAAAGAATATGATACGTAAAAGGATTAATATCCTTTGTTTAAGACATCGAGATTCGTTGTTAGGTTTTAAATCTTTCAATGGAAATTTTTACAGTTTTCTCGCCCAAAGTCCTATTTTCCATTTTCCTAAAGACCTATTTGGAAAAGATTTAAAATTTAAAATTTAGATAGGCTCTAAGTACTTAATATGTGTAACAAGGTTCAAGAAGTATCGGTCCAACGGTTCAAAATTTATTAAGGAAGGGAGGGTCACACACATAGATTCAGTGATCGGATGAACCTTACATTCGGAGGTCATTAAAATATTATACTAAGAGGTTCCATTCGAGCTTCCTGCCCACCAGCTATCCAGAAAACTGTCAGAGCAAATTCCACACTTTGATGTAAATTAAAATTATTCTAGTTTAATTTTTGAAGCAAAAATAAAGCTTCCTGGTATATTTTACGAAAAGATATTTTTACTTACAATTTTTTTAAAATTTATTCTGTGTTTCCTAATAAAAGATAAGAAGAAGAGATAGAAATGAAAATAATGTAGTACAGCTATTGTCTTAATAAAAAGAAGAAATAGTAAATATAGTAAAAAAGAGCAATGTTATCCGATTTTCTCAGTGCCTTACAAAGCCTTACAAACGAAAGGAACAGATAGAGAGAAAGAATAAAACTGAAAAGAAATATCCTGCACATGTTCCAGTTTAAGTCTACAGTTTTGTAGGGAATTTTTTTTCTGAAAACATAACTTTGCTGATCATTGGCAAATTATTTACAACTTTGTTAGTTTCAGGAAATTCGTTAATTAGACATTTTTAATGTTTTTTAATATAATTGTAAATAAATACTTCTTTTACATCTCAAAATATATTAAAAAATATATTTAATCCGAATTTTCGGAAGAATACTACTTACTTCCTTTTTCAAGTTTGTTTGACATAACAATACATTATCAGATGATATCCATAAATGTCTTAGACATATTTTAGCAATAATCCAATTACATCATTAAACTTACAAACAAT
>JAFIDM010012231.1:76308876-76320005 GCA_023159025.1 Thereuonema tuberculata
CAGTTGTCACCGTTTTATGACTGTCCAAGATGTCAATGGATGTCATAAAGTAACAAAACAATTACAACAGTTAATATCGTTTTAATTTAGAATGTCTTTTCGATTGTATTATTCACACTATCAGGCTCAAATGCTGGTTTACCATTACTTTATTGTCGTTTAACATGATTCTTAAGAAATTAACAAATACAAACAAGTAATTTTATCTACAAAAAGTATCTTTATAAATTTTTTTAAAAAAAGCATAAAGAAGTTTAGAGCACTTATTTAATGAATGAGATGAGAGAAGACTGTCAGCATACAAGAATGTGTCCCTAATGCAATATTTTTTAATATAATGTAATCCCGTAGACTGCAGTTAGCTTTCCATTACAGGTATTAAACGAAACTATTATTAAGTGGTTGATGCCAATATAAGTTTTTTCTTTTATTAAAATTTTACATAATAAATTATGCAGGTAATGTTTATTTATTATTGTGGTGATCTAGAAGAAATTTTACATCTTCCAAAATTCTTAACAAGTGCAGTTTCAAAACATTTTACAGGAGTATAGAAGAAATGTCTCTGTTGTGTCAATTTGACAGCAGGTTTTAAAACTACATTCAACCTGAGTAGAAGTGTCTTCCTAAACACTAAATGCTGGTGCTGTATTTTGACTAGCCATTTCAACAGTATTGCTGGGCTAGGCCCTTTCACAGAAGATCACATTATCACCATAAAGATTACAATGTTTTTTCCTAAAGAATTCTCGGGAAGTTGCAGCCTTAGGAGCTACAGTAGTGGTCAGAATTATAAGGACAACTGAAAATTGCACAGAAAAAAATTATTTCTGAAGTAAATAAAGTGAAATGTATACATAAAATGCTTTTTTATGCTAGAAATCATTGTAGAATTTAAAACATTGGAAAATGCAAAATATGAGTGTATTGCCATATTTAACAAAAAAATGTCATTGTAAAAACTGGACAAAATTATAAGGACAATGAATGTTTCGGCCTGAAACACACCAATAATTAATAATCTCCCCCTTCTTCTCAATCACTTTTATCAGTCGTGATGTCGTAGAGTTTGACAGTTCCTTCATAATGTTTTTGGAAATTTTTTTTCCAAGCTTTTTCGATGGAGGACATAAGTTCTTGCTTATTTTGATATTGAATACCATTTTTGTATACTTCGTGTGCTAGAATACCCCACAGATTTTCCATTGGATTTAGATCTGGGCTTCTGGCCGGCAAGTCAAGTAGTTTCACAAAATTAGCATCAAACCATGCTTTCGAAGTTTGAGAAACGTGTACTGAGGCATTGTCCTGCTGGAACAAAATGTCTCCACTCGTAATTAACGGTGCTTCTGGTAAAAGATTATTGCCCAATAAATAAACATAACTCTCAGAATTCATTTTGCCATGCACAAAAAACTATTGGAGTAGTTCCGCCAGTTGCGAAACCTCCCCAGACTATTACTGAGCCACCTCTAAATCTATGCTTTGCGAAAATTTCTTTTTCTTTACGGAGATCATACCAGAAGTAGCGAAAACCATCTGGTCCATCCAAATTAAACTTTTTCTCATCGGAAAAGATAACATCATCGCACTTCTTTTTCCATAGTAATGCATTTTTTGGCAAACTCCACCCTCAGTCTCTTATGAACTTTTGTAAGAGGCGGTCGTGACATAAGTTTTCCATAACGAACCTTTTTTTCTTTTTGTAAAACATGTCGAACAGTTCGAACACTGCATCGTAAGTTTAATTCCTGTTTAATTTCCGTTGATATTTGTTTTTTGGAGCAAGCTCGCCTTATTATCATTCTTTTCACGCGCACAGAAACAGAAGATGGCCTACCTGTACGTCTTTGCAGTCCATTTTTTTCGGGATTTTTAAGAAAATTATAAATAACCGTTCTCGATCTATTCAGCTTTGTCGAAATTTGATATATAGTAAGTCCTGAACTTTTAAAAGCAACCACTTTCCCTTTCTAAAACTCCGAAAGTTTCATACCTAGTGGCACGACTGAAAAAATAGAATATGACGTTCGCAATCTTTTACTTTGCATTTATATCGTCTGGGAGTGCCACGTGGAGAACAAAAAACACGCAAATTTTGCTTTTTAGAACACACAAATAGCATTGTCCTTATAATTTTGTCCATATCACAGGGCTGTCTAAATCTAAAATACATTTTATGAATATGAATTTCCCATATAATTCCATAAAAACTAATAAAAAATGCTGCATTTATCGTTGGTTTCCAGCCATAAAATTTGCATAATCTTCCGGACAACTGTAACCAAGTTTGGCGATTTTTTCCCTTGTCCTTATAATTTTGACCACCACTGTATTACTGGGGCAATTGTAGCCATATTACATTTATTCGACGAATGTCTGAGAAAGTTCTCCATGTTAGGACAAGATGCCACATAAACTTTATTTTGATTCAGAATATTTCAAACTACACTTGATAGTTGGCTCGTTAGAGTATAAAGTAAACGACTCGATTCAAAATCCCCAACAACAACTCGACTCAGAAAATTGTATCTCTAATGGCACTCCAGAGTTTTAAAATGATCGCTATCCTTACCACTTCTTTGTTATTGTAATGGACTTAATATATATCTTTTACTTTTTAGATCTTAGATAAATCAGCTTCAATCTGCAGTATATCACTGCTCTTGAATGAACCCTTACACCCGCAAGGAATGTTTTTTATTGTTTATTACATTGCCTTAAGGGTTCTTGTCAGATTGCCAGGCATGGACACTTTTTCACTCTAGTACCTTGACAACACTGCCTTTTTCTTCCTACAAAAATGGATATTGGCTGACGACTTGTTAAGTGTCCGCAAAAAGTATCACTCTTCGCACTTCACTTTGAGACTAGCAGGTTTCTCAGCAGGTCGCCATTTGAATTGGGTACCACAGCTCCTGCTGCGCACATGAATCAAATCAACCTGACCGTGAACTTTCTACCTCAAACAGAGCAGTTTTTGCTTTTCTTCAACGATATTGGTAAATTATAAATAGAGCTTTAAATTTTCTTTTTCTTCTGATCGATCTCCGTTTGTAGATGTCCGGAATCGTAAATATATTTATATCTGTTTTGAACCTTCAAATTTGATCTAAAAAGTTTATTACAATTCACTAATATTAAATATTAATTCATTTACTTTAATAAGTATTCTAAGTGCATTTTAAAATTGCTATTTGAATTTCATGAGTTAGAAGTACTATTAATAAGTAACATAATTATTATCATTTAACAGAAACACGATTGCAAAATTATTAGTATTGTTTTCGTATTCTTTATAAATCGAATTCAGATCGTCAGTGATCCGTTTTTGAAGTAGTTTAGGTAAAATAACTCTCAACACCTGTTTCTGTAATTCAAAATTTCATTATTTCCAAAAATCAGATATTTAATAAATATTATTTAATAAAATTCAACCTTATGTAAGTGAACGTCAGACATAAATTCGAATTCATGATATTTAGGACAAGGGCAATGCTGTGCGAAACCATAATCATAGACTAAAGGCATCAATATTTACAGCCTACGTAATAACTTCGACGGAGGCGTAAAAGAGGGAAAGGAAAGCTGATAACAACGATTTTATGACCGCATTGACGAGTCGAATAGGGAGACGTCAAATTAACCCATTAAACTAGTCGTAGAACCAGGAAGGCGAACGTTTCATCCCACAGAGGGTAAAGGTTACACCACCGAGGACATCAAATCATGTATTTATGGAAGAATACATTCAATTACACTGACCTTCATCCAATATTAATATCTTCCCTTTTGGAGCGAGGCATTATTAGATTCCTCTCGTTTCCATTTCTTTTTTTCAGTAATTTATTGCCTGACAACAACATTATTTATAAATATTTATATATGTTATATTAGGGAGAAATACCTTTAGATAGTCCAAACGATAGACATTTTATCATTTATATTAAGACTTTTTTTAACATCGGAAACTTTAAATAAGTTACACGAAAGTTTAGTAAATCTTAACTATAATCAAATTTAGCTTTACATTTTACAATTCTTAAAAATACGTATTTTAAGGCTTAGTCGAAATGTAAATGCTTAAATGTTTAAATGCTTATTCACTTTTTATGTAAGCATAGATGGGTTATCTTAATTTTTTGCTTCCAAAACAACTTATTTTTAAAGTCTATGTTTGGCTTCTTTCCGGAGTAAACTGTACGTGCATTGTTTAACTTGTCTCGAGCATTGAAGCGGTCAAGATGCCACATTTTTGCTTTTTGAAGTACACTACATATTTGGTGAGGTGTCAATCTCTAATAATAATGATTTCGCCTCTTCACAAACAGATGAAAAATGTATTGGTAGTAATCGACTGTGCTGCGTCGATTGAGAGAACTTAAGCAATTTTGAAAAAACTTCAGATGCACTATATAAGAGATATATTTAAGTTACGCCTTAAGAGATAACAATGTAATTTCACAGCAGTGATGTAATGAAAATGCCAATGGTGTAAAATCAGAATATTTTTTAAATTGAAATGTTATTCATAATCAAGGCTTCAATTTTTATGGAATCTCTATTTACACACTACTAAACTTACTTCTTTGATTATTTTTTTTCTTCATGGCGAAAGATTTTTTATTTCAAAATGAAGACGTATAACGACAATTTCAGTTACATTTTGAAAACCTGAAATGTCTCTGCCGGTTCATAAAAAAGAAAAAAATACTAGGAAATGCAGCTTTAGGAGGAAGTTGGGTTTACAATCAGAAACGGTATCGTTGGGCATGAAAACTTAAGCAAATATTTCAAAATCGTACTAGTCGATAGCAGTGGGGTAGCATCGCCTTTGGGGGCCCGGGGTGGGAGTTCCTGGCATTGGCCCCCCCACCCCCAATTATTAAGCACTTCCCATATTATGCCTCTACTATCGGCACCACAAAACTAAGTCATAATCTTATATCCATAAAAACTTACGGAAAAAAGTTATGTGGATAGGACTAATGATAATTTTAAATACAAATTCGTCTCGCCGTGGGGCCCCTCCCAGGCGGGGGCCTGGGGCGGACCCCCCTCCCTACCGTCCTCCCGTTGCTACGCCACTGGTCGATAGATCCATCGTCATAGTCGATCATCTCAAAGTTAATTATGGCGGAATTTTCGCTCCACTTCAAGTGAATGACGAGTTATTACAAAATACTATAAATTGCAGCAAAATTATGTTTTGATATGAAATAATCTGTTAGTTAAAAGCTTTTCATTTAATGCATTAGAATTTTGGAATATTGTTAGTTTTGAAAATTGGATTTTTATTGATGCAGATATGTGTCGCGAAGGATTCTGGGAGGATTTCTTCTCGAAATGTCTCATCAGGTGACATCGTTGGACGTCCATTCGAATTGGTCGCTGCAAATCTTTCGGCGAAAAACATTGCAGAGAAATTCACTGTACTGTGAAATAACTATAAAAGATTTTTTTTTTCATCGGTCGGGCATTTTTGATCCTCTGAAACCACGCCATAGGCATTCAATTCGTTCTTTTATTTTTAATGTTAATAAAATGTTATTAAAATGTTAATAAAATACTAATAAAAATAAATAAATAAGAAATTTATTTATTTTTCTTTTTATTAGTTTTTTTATTTTTATTAATTAATTTATTTTTATTAATTTATGTATTTTTATTTTTTATTATTTTCATTAATTAATTTATTATTAATTGATTAATTTATTATTATTAATTTATTCATTTATTTATTATTTTTATTAATTTATTTATTTTTATTTTGTTATTCATTTATTTTATTATTATTATTTTATTTTTTTTTGGTTCTTCGAACTAAGGGGAGAGATTTTTTGGTTATTTTCATTAAACGGCTGAATTTCTTGAAATACACGAAATGTCGAGATTTTAAGCTGCACTTCGGAGATTTTTTATAAGTCGGCAGAGGGATTTCAGGTTTCTATACAGATCAGGTTTCTTTTTCGTTGGCTGTGAAACACGCTTTATTCATAATTCCTTTTCAGAGTCTCACAGCTCGGCGGCGAAAAAAGGGATATTTCCCCCTAGATATTAAATGAAGACAAATTCACTAAGTTTTTTTTTTTCAGCAGAACGCTGCATTCTAGTTCCATCGGCTTCTGCTAGGGCGCTGGTGCAACCAAAATGGCAGTTTCGCAACATGAGAAGGTGTTTAGCGTCCTTGAATAAGCGAAAACAAGTTCAGTGGTGAACTCACAACCTGGTCCGTGGATCTGTAAACGATAAGTTGCCACAACTTTGGTTAGGGCGCACAGCCGGGGGTGATCAGGTCTTACTCCACTGATCCCCAAAGTCTGCAGATCTGACTCCTTCAGTTTTTTTTCTTTGGGGGGAGTACGTGTTCGTTCCCCATTTCCTGCTGACCTCACCGAACTGCGACAATGCAATTGTAACCATCGACAGTGATATGCTGCCCCGCGTATGGTCAGAAATGGATCACAGCTTGGATGTCTGCCGCGTCATACAAGGTGGACACACAAATATTATGAAAGAAAAACTTGGCGAGTTTGTCTTTCATTTGATATCTCGGGGGCGTACATCCCTTTTTTCGCCGCGGAGCTGCGAGCCTCTGAAATATGTTAAGGAAATATGAGTAATCCTGTATATATGATTAGCAAAATATAAAAATATTAAGTAGAGATTCTAATAGATTAAAAGTAAAAAAAAAAAAAAAAAAGCTTTTACTAATTAAAAAATAAAATAATAACGTTTTAAACAGAAAACAATTAATTCCGGTAGTCAGTAAATTTCTTGATATATCTTTCATTATAATTTAACAATTTGACTTATAATTGTTCTATCAAATTTACTTTCAGCAGTCCATTGTTTTATTCGAAATCCTATGTTCCATTATTTTAAAAAAATGTCTCAAAAATCTGTAACCATTTACAGCAATTGTAAATGAGACTATTTACAAAACATTAACTATATTATAATATAGAAAAATATTAAGATAACTATTGATTATATCGTAAACACCAAAAATACGGTGTTTTCTTTAATTTTAACCTTAGTATGAGAACCCTAAAATCGATTCTGGCAATTCCTGATTCAGGATTTGTGCTTCCATCATGGAATCAATATTGATTACTACGTCATATGGACGAGATGAAGACAATAGGAATTAAAAAGATTGAACTTCCTGACATTGATGAAGAGGAAATTAGGCAGAAACTCAAAGAGAAGTTTTTGAAGATTGTAAACAAAAGTGCTTCTACAGAGAAGCAATTTTTCCTTTTTGAAATGCAGAGAACGAAAATCAATAAAGAAATTACTTTTGAGAAATACTATTTTCTTTCAGAAGACATAGCTTTCCATTTTCCTGTAACAGAGGGTTTGCCAGTTGTCTCCGATGTGTTCCTGGCTTTCCTTGTAAAACGAACCGCTGTGAACGTCTTTCTAGCAATGAAAAAGAACAATGAAACACAATAACTCTAGTTGTAATTACTACTGGATTAATCATTACAGGTATATCTACGACATCCATTGCTGAAAAGTTTAAAAATTATTAACTGCTATGAATGAATTTAAAAAATACGAGGTATTGTAAATTACTGTGACCTGTGTAATGTATTCTATCGACTAACTTTAATAGTAACTATCATAAGATTATTATTTCATATTTCAGAATGTTTGTGAAATTCTAGTGAACGAATAATCAAGAAGATTTTTTTGAATTTAGTTTAAATATGTATGTACAGTATTATATCAATAAATAACTTAAAAAATTTCAGACTGTTAATCTTAAATGCTTAACTCCATCGATTCTTCTTTAAGGTTCGGAATTCGCTAATCATCAAATAAATAGATACTGGTAAACCTGTGATCACATGATCTTGGATTCTGAGGTAATTTTCTCACTACCGTGACCGTACCCGCTTTCTCACAACCCTCGAGCGCGTCTCGGAGACCGTTCCGGAGACCTCATGTCTGATCGTAAATCACGTTAATTCCGATTGATCCACATAGATAAAAATGAAAATGTGAGCATCCTGAGCACTAAATCTGACATTTGCCACCTTCTTTGTATTACTGTCTTATCGTTTCGTAGAAGATAGGACCACAAAATCTCAACGTTTCTTTTATATGTGTAGATACCTATATATTCTGATCTGTATGCTTTGGTTCAGTATTCTTGTTAAGTAAAATATTCTTGAAGTGTTTACATCATCTACAGGATTGGCGTGCCAGGATATCAGTTTTCGGCATACGTTCCCAATTTCACATTTTTACGGATTTGGAAACTGCATAATGCAGTTTACTTCAGTTATTTCAAGAGAAATACTACATTAGGATGCATGTTAATCTCTATATCTTCTATCCTGACAAAGTCTTTATTTCTGCGATTTTGGCAATTGTTTTGACAATTTATTTTATTATTTTCTCTCTTTTTCTGTTGTCCTGGCAATCTTATTCCGCCAAACTTGCACATCATTGCTGCTTTTTTAACAACTATTGTACATTATTTTATTACAATCATGGGGATTATAAGCGAAAATACAAATTATTAAATGACAATAAATTCGCATATAAGAGGTGCCCATATTTGCACATTTTACTCATATTTATATTTTGCCCAAATTGGCACATACGGGTACCCGTATATTATTACTATAAATTCACATACACTTTACTTATAGTTATAAATTTTAGTTACTTATTGATGGGATTTACTCATATCTTGAATAACTTCTGCCATACTGATTTCCAAGTGTGATTAAGAGTTAAGATCATTTCCTTTTATGGCAAACTTTCCTTCGTGTAAACAATTCAATTAGTTAATTGATGCAAAAATAGATTCTTAATGGATTTAAGAAATATTAAAGGATTGATAATTTTAAGTTTTTCACTTGTCATATTTCACTTGTTCGTTATTTTTTCCCTTACAGCTATAGGAAATACCTAGACTGTAGGTTTGTTAACTAGACTATTAAGTTTGGATGTGCGTTCGATTGCCGCTACTGGTTTCGATGGTTCATTTTATTTCTTCTGAGTTTCTTTCTTTCTAAGTTAATGAGAAAATTATCTTCAGTTATCGCTTTCCTTAGACAAACGGAGCGAGCTTTGTATTTACAAAAACCAAGAAAACATTGATGTCAAAATTTTATCAATTTCGTTCTTTTATTAACAAATAGGCTATTGTTTCGATGGCATAAAGTTAATAACTTAGGCACTAAAAAAAAAAGAAAGTTTTTGTTTTTCTTTCTTTCTTTCTTTTTAGTATCGACTAGTTATCATTAATCTTTTTTTTACCAAAGTGATCCAAGTGACGCTACTAATAATAATTAAGCCTATCAAGCTTTTTTTTAAAAAATAACTGAAAATAATTTCTTGGAACATGTAAATCCAACAAGTATTTGTTTTCAATGGAATAATAATTGTACCAATGGCTTTTAACCGATTTCTTATTCTTTCTGTTGTCTCCCCTACCATCTGTTAATAATTTCTCCATTCTTCTCTATTCAAAGGAAATCTATAAATATCTTTAGGACAACAATCCTAAGTCAGTGCAAATATTAATAAAATTGTAGTACGCGATGGTGTTGGTCTAATAATGTCAAAACAATAAATCCGTGTCTGTGCGTGTGTATAATTGTACAAATCAAGTCCAAAGGATCTCTAGGGTTGCCATCATGGTGAACCCCTAGAAGAAGCCATTGAATTTCCAGATACTGAGGTGATTTCACCTTGCCTTCTTTAGGAAGCCATTGAGGAATGACTGCAGACTTAATGAAGAAGCAGACGAAAGGAAAGGAATTTTTTTCAAATATCCATGCTGACGCTGTTACGTTATGACACATCTGCCTCATGGCAGGCCGTCGGCTAAACACTAGATTGTGCAGGAACGGCAACAATGAATTTAGTCTTCACATGTCGAAACAAATGCATTTTAATTTCTAACATCAATTCTATATCATGCTGCTCAGTAATCATTTATTTATGATTTGCATTAGTTTAGTATATTGCAGGACATTGCAATATAATGATTTTGTTAGATATTCTTAACAATAAGGCCCAAACCACAAAATACATAAATGTTACAGTTGGAATTGTTACGATATCTTAAATTAATAATTCACAGTTTTATAGTAAATACAAAAGGGGACGTCCATTAATTATGTGAGGTGTTTTTTAAAAATTTAGCCCCCCCTCCCCCATGGTGAGATTTCAAAAATTTTAACAACCAAAAAAAAAAAACCGGAAATCTTGCTTTAACAACCAAAAAAAAAACACAAAAAAAACCGGAAATCTTGTTATAATATATATTTTCTCTGAATGAAAAAGTTTACGTGAGATTTTCGTTGACCCCCCTCCCCCTTGGTGAGATTTGGTGAGATTTTGCCAGACCCCCACTCCCCCTTTTGACCTCACGTAATTAATGGACGTCCCCAAAGCAGCGAAACCTGTATAATTTACACCCAATTTATTCTATTCTTTGGACTTTAAATGGCTTGTGACACTTTGAACTGGAAAAGGCCAATTTGGGTCGAGAGTATCATATTTGTTCTCAGCCAAGGTGATTCAATATAGTTGGAACCTAATTTTGTTGAAGTATTACTATTTTCCTGATCGGTCAGTGGCCACCTAAAATCGGAAGTGGCCGGAAGTCGGATTTTTTTCACCAAATATCCAGCCCATAGAAAGTTCAACGAGCTCCGACTCATTAGGGCGTTAAACACAGACACGAGAGATATTGTAATGCTAATATATCTCCTCCCTCGGGATCGTTCAAAAAAAAATCCCTAATTGAATTTGGGTAACGGATTTGGTAAAACCGGACAATATACTATATTGCCTTTAAAGCACTAAATTCACAATAACTCAATGTCACTTAATTTAAAAACCAAAGTTTTAATAACAGAATATTGCTTGTGGCTTTCATGTCAGCGTAATTGGAGGAAAAGATTTAAGTTTGTTAATCAATGTTTGCCGATTAGGAAGAGGTAAAGCCATAAACAACATTATCATATGACATTAGCAATATTTGTGTAGTTACAATTTAAAAAGTGTAATATAGTAAATTAACAGATGAATTGAAATAGCAGGTTCTGTTTGAAACAGAAGTAATTTATAACAAATGTCTTTGTATTGAGAATAGCTAA
>JAFIDM010012231.1:76322557-76339835 GCA_023159025.1 Thereuonema tuberculata
TGCTTTTACAACCAAAATAAAATAATTTGTTTTTATTTTGAGAGCTATATTTTGAGGCCCCCTTGATTTATGAGGCCCATGGAGCGCGCCTCCTGCGCCTATGCGGAAATCTGCCACTGAAGAAGTTAGTAAATGACAGTCAAGAATATTTGTGAATATATTTGTTTCTTCCAATAACCATTGTTGAAAAATTGGTGTGGTTTTAACAACATATAAATTATTTTACGGGTGCACGGGAAAGTCCTAAGTCGCCCAAATAACTTTTGAAATAACGTTTAGAGTTAGGGACGTGAGGTATTGGTATGGGAAAACGACCATCAACTATCAGATTTGACTGACGGCAGCGTCCCTAGCCTTTAAACTCCCTCCCCCGGAAAAGAAATTTGATACCATTCATCAAAGGGCTGGGTGGACCCTAGGACTCGTCTGGGGAAAGAATCACATGGAAAAATCGCGACTTCCATTGACAATTGAACCATTCTCCTCCAGCCCGCAGTGACTGCGTTACCATTTGTCCACAAAACCGCGCCCACAAAAAATTAATTGCAACTGTAAAATAAACTGTAATTTTCTTGTTACAGTATAGTTAGGGAAAAAAAAAAATAGGAGTACAATTAATGAATGAGAATGGGCTACAATACACAAATGCAAGAAGGTTGAAAAATCACGGATATACGGTAACAAATTGTTATTTTATTGAATTAGGTTTTCAGCAATAAAAAAACTGCACCGTAGAAAAAAAGGAACATTGATTGCTCAATAAAGATTATATTTTTACATTATATACAGCGTTTTTTTACAGAAAAGATAAATTGTAAGTTGATTCAAAAAGTGATGCATGCTTAGACGAATTTGAGTTTATCAAAAATTGAAAACTTCATTTACTTGATAATCTGTTTTCTATCTTACAGCAAGCATGGTATTCTTCCTAGGTTACAAAAGTACATTCAATATAAAGAATTTTCTTAATTGACTTTCTCTATTAATTATTTTTATTTTCAATTTTAATTATTATTTTTTTTTCAATTATTTCAATACGTAGATCTTTTCAATACATAATAGAATAGACACAAATGGCAGTAATCGGTAAAGAGGCACTTAGATAAGAAGACCAAGACTATTTTTGTATTCACCTCTTTTTTTTTTTAAATGGGAACTCCAATTTCATTAAGATTGCCAAATGAGATTCATTTGATTGAAATTAAACTCGCAGCTGCACAGTTGAGTTTTCATTACCAGAACTGAGTAGAATTTTCCATTCAGTACCTGCCCAGTATTTCAGGATCTTCTTTTCGACAACTGAATAAGAAAAAAGATACTGAAATAAAACTTAACACTGACAAATTTAAATTGCTTTCTATATTATCTGAAAACGCAATAAGTAGAAGGAAACTAGGTTTCTCCATAGTTTAATCTACAACTGAATTGATTAAATTATGAAAACTTCTCATTTCAGAAGTTCATTTTTTTCAAATATCATTGTTATTAACACTAATTCACTTGCTCCATATTGAATTTCAAGTAACTTTAATACTGTAATTCAAATCCTCCAGCAATGCAGCCTTTAATGTTTCTATAGATAAACTAATTTCTAATCAAGTCTAGATGATGTGAGTACTCCTTTACTGAAGAGAAAAAAAAATTAACATTATTAAGTATTGATCATAATGCACAAATATTATTAGACATTAACACTTAATTATTGCATTACCTGTCTGCAGAAACAGTGATTATTTATTGTTACCTTATTATGGATTAAAGCTTTTCTGATTCGGCAACATCAAAAAGAAGATAAAGTGAATAAATCAATAGTACAAGAAGATAATTAATAATATAGAAAAAAATACATCTTATAATTACATCCTTAATATATAATATAATACTCCCTCCTTCCGACAATATGGTATACATTTTAAAACATTTTAACGTGTTCTCAGGATGCCCTGGAGAAGTCTAGATCCCACTTCAATTAAAATAATTTTTGTATTTTGAATTTTATGAATAAATACTGTCAATACACTTAACCTATGCGTCGTGAAATTTTACGTGTTGACGATCGAGGCCGCCTACAGTCACTTCCAGATGGAGCCTTAGTTACAAGGACGTCACCATACGTAACTTGACATCTGGGGAAATTCCAAGACTGCCGTTACTTTGAACATTTTTAATTGTATAAATAGTCGTAATCTTTGTTATCCCACTGCACTTGAGAAAGGTTGGAGTACAACCGAAACTTGGGTAGTGTAAATTCAGTTTGTATTAAAATTTATTTCGCAAATCAGCAGGAGTGCAGGCTTCATTTCTGTCCGATTACACTTAACCTACTTAACTGAAATTGGAATTTCCTCTAAAAGTATACCATACATTCGGACAAAAATAATTTAAAAAAGTATACCATATTTTCGGACGAAGGGAGTAATAATTATAAAAGAGAAACATCTGTAAGTTTGTTTGTGTGTTTATAATTCAATTACTCCTCAACGGGGCAACTGCTCTAAATGAAATTTTGCATGCAAGTAGTCTATGACACGGGAAGGATGTAGGCTACTTTTTATCCCAGACGATCAATTAGTTCCCGTGGTATACGACCAGGGACGCTGAAAGCAATTATTCCGGACCCGATAACAGAAAAGAAAATTGCATATAGATAGAAATTGTTCTTTATTTTTAATATAATATAACAATACGAAAATTGAATAATTATGATACAATATTAGATAAGTACAAAATAATAGTTGTTTAACAAAAAATTTTCACTAGTATAATAAGGGTAATCTCGATGAACTATATATCAGATCACAAAGTCAAAAAATCATAGCTTGAGTCTCGGACTTAGACTAAAGTGCTTTGCGAGCCTTACAACTTGCAAGTAAATCCATTACTTTTGAAAAATTACAATGTTTGGCTATCTCGGCCTCGACTGATAATAAGCCGAAAGTCGGTTTTTCCATAGTTGACTGTAACACATTTTTAATCCTTGATAATCGTTCTGCTTGAGCCGCAGTCACTGGTATTGTACAAAGCAACCTCAAAGCAATAACAATATTAGGAAATAGTGGTTCAAGATTCAGATGTTTTATTTTACTGAGCAGCTGTGAAGGCGAAAGTTTTTTTCCCTGTAAAGTTGCATGGATTTTCAGATGCATTAGTTCTTCAGAAAACTGCTCGCTAATATGATCTCCATATTTGTTTTGTAGTTTTCTTGCATTTTCTCGAATTTCAACCTCATTTAAGTCGTAAAATAACCACTGCACACTAAATACAATGTTTATTTCTTTCCCTGCACCAAAACGAGTCATCATGTTACCAATAGCACTGTCTAGAAGAAGATGAAATACATTAAACTTGAATACTTCAATGTATTGGTGGTATTATCGATTCTTCAGCATTTCTTTTTCTTTTCCCTAGTGTGTCGTGATCTAAGATTCAGCTTGTATACTTAAATTTACAGCTACCAGATTGAGGGACAATCCTAAACGAATCCAAGTATTCCTATTTTTTTTTCCAAATCTGTCAGAATTAGAAAGATTTTCTAATTCGACGTCGATGGGGCATTTCGAGCTTGTAAGAATGTACTGCGGTAGTTTATAGCTCATAGAATTTTGAATCTAACTGTTGCCATCACGAGACATTCAAATGATTTCGTTTATGTCTTTATTTTACTCAAATGGGCTCGAGTGTCTGCAGTTAGATTTAATTCTAGCACCATGTCGATTGTAGTATGATATGTCCTCGTGACACGTCCAATTTCAGCACGTAAGCTACCGATACAAATGCCACAAAGGGGCCGAAAATACAGATAAAAGCTAAAATACAGAAACAAAATGTGCAGTCAAATTAAGTATGGGGCTCGGACCTATAAAAATTTCTCCCGGCTCCCTCCGTCTCTCGTCGGGCCTGTATACACGCTATGTCTATAAGCACAACAACAGATCTGAATGAAATCTTTCTATACCTGGCAGTAGATGGCGCTACCTAGTTTTAAATGGCGCTATGTTTAGTGGACACTCACTGCATTTATAACATTCCCACAACTGGAGATAGCTGGAGCTAGCGCTGTTATGATGAATACATTTAAGGAGATTCTTTGCAGTCTCGAACCATGATTAACTCACGAGGTACCTGTTAATTCTATTAGGCGATATATACGGTGAAAAAATGTACGATACAGTTAATGAATACGTTGTAATGATCTTGTGATGTTGTACCAACTGAGGAATGTTGGAAGTGATAGAGATGTGGAGAAGGCCACAAAGGGCTGGGAAATCGTCTATTTTCCGATCTTGATAGTAATTTGCAAAATAAAAATAGCGTTGTGCGACAAATTTAAAGATTTTGTTTTTGTTTTTAATAACTTGATAAAATTTTTTGATAAGACAACTTGTTTACAGCAGTTACGATTTAAAAATATGATCAGGAGATTACATATTCTCTTCCTTTAACTAACCATCGTTACATTTTTGGTGGTAATTCAAATTGGCCACTTTACTATAAATATAATCAGGCTGTCAAAACATGCTATAAAAGTGGGCCCGGAAGAACCATTAACTGATAAATTAAAAAAAAATAGGGAGAAAAAATCAATGTTGTTATTAAATTACTATTCTGATCCAAATACAACTATTAGTAATAAATAATATATTGAGTGAAACTTATGAAAGTCCATAGTGTTTTATGAGAAGTTGTTTCTTTTTATCGGGAATTGATTACAATACTGATATAGAACGGATATCAACTTGGAAGAATGAACTGGTCTTTAGTTTTGTTTAGTTACCACAAAATAAAGTTTCAAAAATGACCCCTTTAGGCAGATTTTTAAGTAGGTGTTTTTTTAATTTACTTAAGTTTATTTCATTGGTTTCAAAATGAGAAAATAAGTACAATTAATTAAAGAAAATTTCCCTGAAATAAAAGCATTCAATTGGTTTTCAGTGTACTTTCAGAGCCGGCGTTCAGTGTGTTTGCTGACTCAGCAAGTTTTTTGTCAGACAAAACAAAAAAGGAGTAAAGAGAGAAAGAAGAGTGGGTGACATTGATCGAAAGCAAACGGAATCCATTCATTCTATTCTCATTTTCCTACAAAACTTTGTATAAAGTTTGTGTAATGTAATATCGCCCACGCATAAAAGAAGGAAATTTAGCCCAAGAGAGACATAAGAAAAAAGCTGAACCAAGCCGGTTGTGAAAGAAGCGTTAGTAAATGGAACCAGTGACGCCATCGCTGTTCTGACGCACACACCTTGTTTTTTAAAGCCAAACTAAAGCCAATGCAATTGAAACCCAATTAGTCTAATCAGTTAGACTTGGGCTAATAATAAGAATATTACTTTCAAATAGCTATAGGAGGAGACTTCCAATGAAATTGAGAACAACCTGTATCCATAGATGAAATTACGGAAATGTGATACAATATATTGAGTAAAACATTGCATATCAATAACACTGTGAACCATAATGACTAAAACGGAACGAATTCTCTGAAACTAGAAATAATATCATAAGATTTGCATTAAAAATTTAAGGTTTTTTAACTCACATTTAGTCATAAGTTGTGAAATAATTCGAAATGAAATATTTGCGATACTTGCATTTTATTCCGATTTTATGTAAAAAGACAGTTTTTATGTAAACTGTTAACTGTAAAATGTTAAGTTAAAGTTAAAGTTGCGATCAGGCCCACAGGACCACGCAATGCAACTGGAGGGTAGGCTCCAGTGTTCAGAACCTACGGGACAAAGTTGAGGACGGGGGGTCGGCCCGTCGCTCGCCCGCCTATCACTCCCGGGAAAGAAACCCGGTACCCATTCTATAGAGGGCTGGGTAGACCCTAGGGCCCGTTTGGAGGAGAAAGAAGCGTGGAAAAATTCCCGGCCTCCGCCGAGGCCGGGAATCGAAACCGCTACCTCCAACCCGCAGCCAAGCGCCCTTACCCACTCGGCTACCGGGCCCATAACTGTAAAATGTAATTTATCTTATTTATCTGTAATTTATCTTGTAATTAGGTTTCATTTCTCAGACTTACAAAACCATAATTACTAGATAAAACGTCGTTTTGTAGTTTGTGATTTTTTTTTTTATAAGATAACTTTCGTCTTCATTTATTTAATATCAATAGTTTCTTTAAAGTTATTAATTACTTATTATTTGAGGCGATTTTTAGAATTTCATTTCAGTAGTGAGTGTTTTTCGTAATATAAGCTATTGCTGTTTGTAGTAAGGATCTGCTGCATACAGTATATTAATGTTCAAAAGTTAGGTAACAAAGCACAAATATACATATTCATTTAGATAATTGAAACAAAGTACAAAAATCGCAAAAGAACTACACAGATTAAAAATTAAAAAAGCAATTTAAAATGTTTATGACCAGATATGTGGACCATATATTCTTATAAGTAAGGAAGAAATAAACCAAGTATTCTTAAATTCCAACTCAGTTATTAAAGGGATCCAATTTACTACGGAACAAGAAATTGAAGGAAATTTGCCTTATTTAGATATTATGGTGTTTATAAATAAGGAAACTTTCAATAGAAAGGGGATATATGCAGGTACCACATTAAATTTTAATACTGCAGCACCAACTTCTTATAAAACTAATGTTATAAAATTGGCTGTCACTAGAGCCTTAAGAATATGTTCAAATAGAGAATTATTGAATGAGGAGCTACAAAAAAAATTAGAAAAAGTTTTGTCATGAATAACTTTCCAATGGAATTCATTAATAAAATAATATATAGAAAACTTACGGAAAAAATATTAACAAAATTAAAAAGAATAATGTAATTAAATATGTAAGTATTCCTTTTGAAGAGGATTTACAAAGCAAGCTAACCCCAATATTGGCAAATGTAGGCATTAAAATAGCCAATAAGGCAAGGAACACAATTAGAAGTGTCCTGAATTATGAAAGCAAAAAAAATCTCCAATACCGATATTTTGAATAAAATGGGATTGATGCATGAAATAAGATGTCGATCAGGAGGGAGGGGGGGTTGCCAATACATTGGAGAAATAAAAAGAAAAGTCAAAATTCGAATGCAAGAGCATTCTAGAGCTATAAAACAGAGCAATGAACAGTATTTGACCGCAATCCATCACAAAAATACTGGTCATGAAATAATGGTGGACAACCATTCATTTTTGTCACAATAATTGATCAATACTTACGTAAATTTTACGAATCTTTGTTGATTAAATCTAACAAATGCTACAATACTGAAGTTTCAATAACAAATGCTTTACTATATCAGCTATATTAACTTTGCTTTTAATTATTGATCAGTATAAACAATAATTAAATATGCTTATATTAATAAGCAACATGTATTTTAATACTTAGCTATTGTAATAATATTAAGAATGTTTTGTAATTTTGTTTAGAAAGGCCTAATTTGTATTCTTTCTTATTGGTAGTCTGAAGAAGAGTTTGTAAATGATATCTCGGAACATGTGACGAATATAAATTTAGTAAATGTGTTTTTATTTACTTTAGTGTGTTTAATCCTCTTTTTTAATTTGATACAACACACCGTATTCAAGAACTACATAAATATCAAATCTGCACACGGAATTCTCATAAACTATTCCCTCGAACCTATTCAGTAGAAAAGTTAGCGCATTTCAGTAGCTGCATCAATTCATATTTGTCAATAACAGATATCATTTGCTGAAAAAATAATACCTTAACTTGATAATAATAATAACTTAATAATAATAATAAACTTGAAGATAGTGAACAAAAAGGCGACTCCAGGCTGGACAAAAGTTAACCAGAGATAACAAGATGGCTAAATGTGAATCGTAGCGTCGTAAGACGCCATTTGAACTTTACATCAAACAAACCCAATGGGGTACCGAAGAGCTGTTCCCGAATACGCATCTGAGAAGGGAGTAGTAATTTGCTTCTAAAAGCGCAAGACATAATAGACACAAATAGCATGCAACTGGCTGCAAACAGTTTTGCGTCGACAGAAGAAACAGTTTCCGGCAAAATGTGTTCTGAAAACTCATCAAGGTCATCTTCAAGCAAGAAGACTAGTTTTGTTTTCAATTCTCGATTGAATTGGTCTCGAGACCAACTGAACTCGAAAGGAATGATGAAAAGCTGACTCATCAGTTCCAATTCAGTCTCTCACAAATTAAAATGGAGAGAGAGCCCACAAGAAACAGGTGTACAGGTGAGATGTTTTGGATTGGGATTGCACTCAACGACCAAACTGATCTTCACATTGTCCGAGGTGCTACCATAACAACTGTTAAATTACACGATAAACCCTGAATCAAAATGAGTCTATCCTTTTCTCGTAGTCAAGTTTTCATTCCAATTTCCCACAATCATTTCCTTCAAAATGGCCATTCTGATCATCCGAACTCATCTTGATTGAGCAGATTTGGATCATTCTAGAAAGATATATTCGTATATTATCCATCCTTTATCCTTACATTATTGTTGTCTTTTTCAATGATAATGACAATCTTTATTGATAATTGTTCTTCATTTGACTTTCATATTTTTTATTAATTTTCCAAATAATTTTCATCTCAAACATTTTAAACTTTGCACGCTAAGTTAAAGTTAAAGTTAAAGGCGCGATCAGGCCCAGAGGACCGCGCGATGCCACAACCAGCCTGGGCCCTAGTGATCGTAAGCTACGGGACGAAGATGAGGTCGGGGGGTCGACCCGACGCTCGCCCGCCTTTAACTCCCGGGAAAGAAACCCGGTACCCATTCTACAAAGGGTTGGGTAGGCTCTAGGACCAGTTTGGAGGAAAAGGATTTCCACGCTCCATGTTATATCGTGAAGGAATCGAACCCTTCACCTCCAACTCGCAGCCAAGCGCCCATGCCCACTCGGCTACAGGGCCCATAAACTTTGCACGCTAAGTTCCATTTTTCTTTTTTTTCTATTTTCGTTGTCCTATTTGAGCCACCGAACAATGGGAAATTTAAGTACAGCTGATTACATCCAATAACTTAGTTGTTAATGTATTCTCTTAAAATTATAAAAAAGAAAATATTACGATGTAATAAAATACAATTTTCAAAAGTTCAAAAAAGTTTTAAAAGCTTACGGTAGCTTTTTTTATTCCTTTTCCTTTTAGGAATGCTTTACATTTCAGATTTTAGAAAAGCTTTTTCCAACTTTTCCGACCAGAATTCTTCAGTCGAAATAGGTATTTCTAAGTAGTTTCGACTGTAAATGTCGTAATAATTTTTAGAAGCAGCTTTAAATAAGTCCTTTTTGCCAAAAACACTGCTTTTGTGTGGCTCAGTAAAAGTTACAGTAGAGCGAAGGCTTAATCTATATTTTCTTAAAACCTTAGATTCTGCGGAAAAAAAGTAATATTGACAAAATACGTATTCTATAAAGCTTAAAACCAATATCAAATTTTTAATATTTTAATATTTATTAATATTTAAAAAAAAAAATTCATATCTTATCTTATTCGACTAGATTTCAGCCCGAACAATGACTAATACTTAATTAAATCTATAATTTTTCTCTCATGTCTAAATTATGGATATTTATTTTTTTTTCCGAATTATATTTAAAATGATTAGTTTATTGAAATACAAGATGCAATAAAATATAGAAATTTATATGTGCGCATGGTAATTAAAAATTGCGGACAGCCAACACACAAGCATAGTTAAAAACATTAGGTAGGCTACAATTAAGATGCTCACAATAGGTTTCGTCTCCAATACGAGGATTTGACGAGGTCACTGGTCAAAGCCTCTTATTGGAGGCGAAACTAGTTGTGAACATTTTAATCGTACCTAATGTTTTTAACTAGGCTTGTGTGTTGGCTGTCCGCAATTTTTTAAAGTAGATAATGTTTTTATTAATAAAGCTGACTGTGATTTGTGAATCCAAAAGAACGCCCAGAATTTAATGCAACTTCAGAAGCTTCTAAAATTTTTTATATTATTGATAATAAATCCTAATAGGACACTAAATGTCTAAGAATTAATATATTTTTTATTAAATAATTTCCAACTTTAATTAATATACATACATAGGGTTTTTATACAGCACCCATCAGTGAAAAAAAAAACAGAAATAAATTCTTTCTTTACTAGAACATAAAATTGCAAAATATTATTTTCTTTTGTATTTCAATGCATTAAAAAAAAGGGAAAAAAAATAAGAAAATATAAAAAATAAAAAATTAAAAAAGACAATAGCAGTAATCTCATCAGAACTTCATATTTACTATTAAAAGTTTCATAATAACTTCAGATTATTCAAATTTTTCCTCAAAAAAAAAAAAAAAAAAAAGAAAAAAGCAAAGAAGCTTTAAATTAAAAAAAAGATATAATTTTACAGTAAATATTCCATATTCCACATTCTTGTCCTCCTGCCCCAAGATCTTTCCAAATTTTTAATTCAAATCTAGCCTTTGCATTTTACATTTGTCAATCAATTTGATTTTGATTGGTTGTTGATTCTGAGATGATATTTGTGAATGCACCATCGAAGAAACGATATATTCTCAAGAGTAAGTCGCACGAAAGAGTCGCAATACATTTTTATTCAGTTGCGATACGTCTGTGAAGTTAAAATCGTAAGGAAAATTTTTCTCCGTTTTTATGTAGACAATTTTTTTTTCAATAAATAAATTAGCAATAAATTAGTGGCAAAATTTCCGGAAACACTTTTTTTTCGGATTATCACTTAAGTTCAAACGTAAATCAATGAAGAAGTTCTGATGACGTAATACAACTATTATTTGCTCTTAATTAGCAGCAAGGGACGAGCATCAGACTAGCCCTTCGATCTCAACTTCGACCTCTCAGTTACTAATGGCAGAACCTCCTGCTCTGCCTTCGTTTGCAGAGGACAGACGGCGTAATGCTTTCATTATGTAATATTGAAAGCTCAGTGCTTTCTGACCTTTCACTTTGCACCTATACCATGTGAAGAGATCTAATCCTGCTACATTATAAACACCTTATAAGTTAAAATGAATATATTACAGTTCTAAAACCATAGCTATTAAAAGTAAGGAGAAGATAATAATTGTTACTTACTTTTAAGGTTTTCTAACAAAGGTTCATTACTAACATTCCTCTTCAAATAATAAAGTCTTTTGTGATACTTACATCATAATATAAACCTTTAATTATAGTAATCCTCCTTGTTAATATTTATAAAGATATAGAGTTTACATGCTATTTTCCCTTTAAAATCCCATTCGTTCTTTAGATTTCGAGAATAAATAATAATTATTCCAACAAATGGATAAATTTCTTTTATAAGCTACTTATCTGCATTATTTTAAGCAGTGATTATCGTCGTGATTCTCTCCTAAAACCATTGGGATTCACTCGTCAGATTCTTTGTTTAAAGATTCCATCAAAAATGAATATTTTATAATAAATATTTTAACGTTTTCATATTAAAAATACAACACTATGCAGGAATGTGAAAATTGAATTTTCTTAATACTACCATTAATATCCAAAATGTAGTAAAACTGCAGTGGAACCCAGCTATTTGTACACAATCCGTTCCAGGAGGCAGTTCGAATGGCGATTTGTACGAATGGCGAATCATTTTTTCACATAAGATATAATGTAAATTGGATTAATCCGTTCCAGAACCCAGAGATGATTGATTATTTAAACCTTTGAAATATTTTAAGCGTAAAATACATAAAAACTATGAAAACAATAAATATATAGGCCTCTCTTACAGGCCCGGATTTAAAGACCCAGGGCCCCTAGGCCCCACTTACATTGGGCCCCCCCCCCCAGCCCCGGACAGAAACACCCACGGCCGCTAATCACTTGATATTCCCCCCCCATCACGAAAATCTACACTCAAAAAAAAATACGGAATCTCCCTTTCAACAACCAAAAAAAAAAAAAAAGAAACGAAATCTCCGATTCAACAACCAAAAAAAATCCAATACGGTGGGGACCCTCGGCTGGCTGGGCCTCTAAGCCCGGGTCTTCTAGGCCTAGGCGGAAATCAGGGCCTGCTCTCTTATTATGTCTTTCTTTTTCAGTATAGACGATATGGTTGATTTCGCCATGCCATACTGAGTTGCCAGGTCAGAGACACGAGTTCCACTTTCAAACTTCGCAACGAGTTCTTTTTTAAATTCAATTGTCGTTCTCACGGCTTTCCTTTTAGGCTTGGTTGAATCAGTAATCTTTTTTGGACCCGTGGCTGCACTATTTTGAATAAAAATAACAAAAAAAAACCATAAAATAGCACAAAGTTTCATGAAGCTTGCGTGGATGATGCGTAGCGTACGGAAGCTAGCACGAGACTGAACTGAAGCGATCGCGTGGGGCGGCCAGTCACAAGGTCACGCTGTCCGAATCGCGAGCAAGCGTACGAATGGCGAGTTCAATTTTACTTGAAAAAGTTGGACGAATAACGAGTAGCGAGGTGGACGAATGGCGGGGTTCCACTATATTGACTATTGCTAGCTATGTTATTTAATAAATGTTATTTAATATTTTTGATATGATATTAATCAATAAATTGCAATTGATTATTGACAAATGATTATAAACTGTCAGTTAAATTGTTAATTAAAGTTTTGACTCTTTTTCTCAGAATTCTTTTTCTTTTTCTTAAAAGTTTGTACAATGAATTTAATGTTATGGATTTCTTTAATTTTTGTTGACTTTAATTCTACTGAAAATTATCCATTGATAAAACATTTTATTATTTTTTTAAAGTAATGTACTTCATTACTTTTTTAAAAAATGACGTCATCAATTCCTGAAGTGAGCTTGACCAGCTCCTTCCGCAGAGCTTTCCTTTAAGAAGCGAACCGTAGATAGCTATCATTAATCAGACATGTTTTAACTGATTGTGACTCGAAACTGAATGTTTTTAGCTTATTATGGAAACTGCTGATGTGTAAATGGACTCAAAAAAGTTACCATATCAAAAATATTTTATATCACTAGATATACGCTCAGTCAGCCATGGCATAATAGGCACTGAGAATGACAGCGAGGAAAAGTGAATTTTGAAAACTGAAGGGAGATGGAGATCAAAATAATCATGATCATATTTTAAGTTATATAAGTTGGCCATGAATAAGCATCGTACTGAATTTTAAAGAAATCAGACCAGACATTTGAGTGAGGGATTTGGTGGATCATTTTATAGGGACGGGAGGAGGGGAGACGAAAATAAAATATGCCTGTGTTTGAAGTTAGAACACAAATAAGCTATGTGCCATATTTCATGGAAATCCATTCAGCCGTTTTAACGTGATGTATATACAAACAGACAAATAGACAAATAGAGAAGAAAAATGTCCGAGTAGTAGTAAGACTTCGTAGGCTTCATATACTCAGTCATTTAAATTGACAGATTTACACAGTTAGGTTGGTATCGTTAGGTTGACACATATATCCAAATTTTGTTCGTAACATTAAGCTGATAGATTTTTACTCTTAAGTTGGTATCGTTAAGTTGTTGAAATTTAAGCCAGTAGATTGGCAGATGTTCTGCACTGAGGCATCAATTGATTAGTTATGCATCATTTTCAAATTTGTCCATGCGTAGCTTTTATTGCGGGCCTTTTAGGAAAGGATATCATTGAATTTCACATCTCACTTCAACAAAATTTGAAAGCAGAAGTAACTGAAAACTTCAAGTCATGAAGATAGCGTTTTTTTGTTTTCCTTCCAATATAAAATTAATTCCACTTCAACAGGCACTGATAAGAGCCTGTCATTTCCATGAATGGCTTCATTTCGTCTGCGACAGAGAAAGCAAAATAAAGTCATAGCCTCGAGACATTGGCGAAGGCTGCAATTGACATATTGCAATAACGAAGACTTCACGAGAACAAAGTCTTGTATCCCCTTTAAATCTGTATAAAGATCAATTGGCCCCAGGGTGTCATCGACTTCATAATTCCAGTGAAAGGTCGCCACCGTAAAATCGATGAAAGTAATTATTAAATTTGCTCAATTGGATTAGGAATATCCCTTTACAAAAATCAATAGTGATTCAATCTAATACTCAATTATATTTAGATGAGATCAAAATATTAATGATAAAAATTAGACAAATTTTGACTAATAGGAAAAACAAGGAAAATTGAGATACGGCAAATTTCTAATATCCCAATAAATAAATAAATAAATAAATATATATATATATATATATATATATAACAAATTTACTCTTTTAAAAAATAGTTACACAGTGTAAACGTTCACCCAAACAAACACAAAAAATCACGTTTAATCACTGGCATTTTCTTAGGCAAGACGGGCCTCAACCAGGGGCCTAAGTGTTGCTAAGGTATTGACGTAAAATGTTCGCAGTGCCAATGATGGCTGTCTTTTGTAATTCAGCTGTTGTTATTGCTGCTGCTCCAAGTCTGGTGTAATAGTCCATAAATTTAAGTGATAGTGTTCCTAGTGCACCAATGATGATTGGCAACACTGTAGTTGTTTTATTCCATATTCGTGTAATTTCAAGTGCCAGAGCCCTGTATTTGTTGATTTTTTCCAGTTCTTTTTCCTGGACTCTACAGTCCCCAGGGATGGCAATGTCAATTAGGGTCACATTTTGTTGTTCAATTAATGTAATATCAGGCGTATTAGCTGTTACATGCTGGTCTGTTTGAATACGAAAATCCCAGAGGATTTTAACTTGCCCGTTATCCAAGACCTTTTCTATACTGTGATGCCAGGGTTTTTCTGATGTATGGAATCCAAATTTACGACATAGTGCCCAATGTATTTTCTTGGCTACATCGTCATGTCGCTTTTTATATTCTGTGTTAGCAATTGTAGAACACTCACAGATTATATGATTTACAGTTTCTTCTCGGTTGTTACACAGTCTGCAAAGGCTGTTGGTGCTTGTGCCTTGTATTTTGGCCTTCATAACATTGGTCTGAAGGGCCTGTTCCTGTGCAGCAAGGAGCAGACCCTCAGTCTCCTTTCTCAATGTACCATTTTTTAGCCAAGTCCAGATGATATTTTTGTCATGTTTATGTTCGATTTTTTTGAAGAAAGCCCCATGAAGGGGCTTATTTTTCCAAGCTTCTAGTCGAGTATTGTACTGGTCTTTTTTGTACTCTATTTTGGATTTGGTGGCTTTCAGGAAATTTTCAGTTTTAACTGCTTTTAGCAGTTTTTCATTACTGTTGTTGAAGTAGTCACGGAGGCCACATTTTTCCTCTTCAACAGTTTGCTGTATCTGTAATAAACCACGACCTCCAATGGTGCGTGGCAAATACAGTCTATCAATGTCACTCTTAGGGTGTAATGAGTGATGTATAGTTAGAAGTTTTCGTGTTTTTTTATCGAGTGTCTCCAGTTCAGCAGTTGTCCAGTCAATAATTCCCGCTGGATATCGAATTAAGGGCACTGCCCATGTATTTATTGCACGAATAGTGTTTCCAGCATTGAGTTTAGATTTTAGAATCTTTCGAACTCTTTTCAAATACTCTGATCTAGTAAGGTTTTTGACCCTATCATGCAGGATGTTGTCCATTTCTAAAATACCGAGATATTTGTATGGGTCTTCCTTATTAAGTGACCTTATTATATCTCCATTTGCCAGTTCAATGTCTTCTGTTTTCTGAACTTTTCCACGTTGTACTGTCAGCATTGCACATTTATCCAGTCCAAAGTTCATTTTTATATCTCCACTGAAGATTCTCACAGTGTTCAGTAGTGATTCTAACTCAGTTGGACTTTTTGCATAAAGTTTTAAGTCATCCATGTAAAGCAAATGGTTGACTTTTCCAACCTGAGTAGAAATTTGGTAGCCAAGCCCAGTTTTATGTAAAATTGAGGTCAAGGGTATAAGGGCAATGCTGAATAATAAGGGAGACAGTGAGTCACCCTGAAAAATACCACGACGTATTTGCACCTTGCCTAATTCAATGTTGTTTGCCATAAGTGTTGTTGACCATTGCTTCATACTATTTTGCACAAATTTTCTGATGTTGTCATTTATTCCATAATTTCCAAGCAGTTGTTGATCCAAGAATGTGGCAATGAGTCAAAAGCTTTTTTATAATCAACCCAAGCCATGTTCAAATTCGTTCGGCGTCGTTTACAGTTTTTTAGTATCATCTTGTCAATTAGCAGCTGGTCTTTTGTGCCTCTTGACTTTTTGAAATTTCCTTTTTGCTCAACAGGATAAATACTGTTTGTTGTTAGATGATTGTAGACTCTTGTGGCCAGAATTTTAGTGAATAATTTAAAAGTTGTTGGAAGGCAGGTGATTGGACGGTAGTTATATATATATATATATATATATATATATATATATATATATATAATGTATAAAATATACATATGTAGTTAGATAGATAGACAGATTACAGTGCTTGATGTTAGTGACCAATTATCGTATCCAGGTTTAGAACCTAGCACTAAAATTTGGACTATGCAGATAATAATTTATTGGTTTATTAAGTTTAGGAGCTTTATTGGCTTTCTTTTAGCTCTGGGCTTATTACATAAGTATGAAAACAGACCTGCATAATATATTCGTAAATTGAGTTTCATTGGAAATCTATCATCTTAATTTCTAAGCTTTTTAATGATGATTTTGAAATTTTCATCAATTTCAAGATATCAAGATATAATTATTTAATAAGAATATTGCATTTGATAGCATAAGTTTCGATGTCTTGAAAGAAATCTTGAGTTTTACTTTCATTGAGGATGTTTAGCTTCTAATTATTTATCCTAAAATTCAAAAATCATCTTTAAAAGCTTAAATATCTATTAGATTTAAAGATCTCAAACTTTGCATTAATCTTCAGTTGAATAAATAGTGTTTCTTTTTTGTTATCTTCTTAGGATAAATAGTTGTTGGTTTTTTTTTAATATGTCGATCAAAGGGATGATTAGGAATGGTTAAGCTGTAGATTAGGTTTCTATTACAAATATTAAGCTTTTGTAGCAATGTTTACAATATTAATAAATAGCTTCCTGTGAATTAAAAAAAAATAGGCTTAAAATATGAACTTCAAAAGTAACAAGACGGAGAATTGAGTCATTTTAAACCAAAAGAATTCAATATATGATACGATTAATGACGAAGCATTAAACTAACATCAATAGACAAACTAACTTAATTAGTAGTCTATTATTAATAATCCTGAAAATGAATACTGTGTAAAATTAGCGTTGACTATGTAATTATCAACAATTTTGTTTCTGTGTAAATAATTAAAATATTAATGTGAATTAAAATTGGAAATACGTAATAATAAGTAGATAAAATTTAACGTGTGGGAAGTAATTATACTGTGAATAAAT
>JAFIDM010012231.1:76345790-76398592 GCA_023159025.1 Thereuonema tuberculata
TTGAACTATAAATAAGCATCAAAATTATTTTATTTTATTTCAGCCAAATCGAATCAACCGTTCCAAAATGGGGGCTGATAGAAATTTCAACTATTGACATTTTTCATATCTTCAAACTCTTAATCTATCGTTGTTTTTACAGCATTTGACACAAACTTTATACAACTTTTAGAACGTTGGTGTAACTTCAAATAAGTAGCAACAAAGTCGACATCTGTTCACGGGTTTTAGGGGCGGAGCTTAGAAGTGAACGTGACCTCAAAGTTGTGATTTGGATAAATTCCGTAAATTTTGGTCTTTTCAGCTAAATCTAAGCTTGACTTCGGATGACTGAATATCAAACTTTATTATTAAATAGTATTATGAAATACTTCTCACAAATCTCAAGGTTGTTGACCTTTGGGAAATACACTTACCGCGGTAGATGCGCGACAGAGATATTTAACAATCGTATACTTGTCATAATAATTGTCATAACTAGTCATAATATTTAGAGTAATATATATCTTATATAGTTAACAATTATCTCTAGCTCTTTCGCTATTCCACAAGAAAATTTAAAATCAAAATTAACCAAAACATTTAATTTATCGTAATTGGATAACAAAATCACTTTCCATTAAAATCACTTTGTATAGGATATGCAGTTTCCTGAAATGATAATGTTCGCTTTTATCAGGTTTTATCAGAATTCTGATAGATATAAGATTAAAGCTGAAGGTATCACAAATTATGTGGATTAAATCCAAATTACAGGCCTGTAATTTTTTGTCATGGATAAAATATCAGAACGTTTTAGCCTAACCAGTAGGCTATTTTCAACTGTATCAGATTAAGATTACTTAATATTCTTTCAAGAAACAATTCCCTAACTTGTAAAAAACTATAATATGAAACTTCAGATGACACATTTACATGTAAGGCCATTTTACAAGAGATAGTTCAAACTTTGAATATTCTTTACCAGAACATTATAAAAAAAGTTTTTGAATTGTTATTTTGACAATACTATATTGGTGAAAGTCATAACACTCCATCAAGAAGTCTTGTATTGGTGGTTTCATGAAATGTAGGGGCAGCTTGGGCGACTTTCCAACTTGCAAATGTCAATAAATCTGTATTTGATATATCGAAGTACAGGTTGACATTCAAAATCCGGTCATCGATTATCCGGTTCCTTTATATTTCCGGCATGGATTTCGGAGCTCAAATTCTGTAGAACTATTTTATTCAGTTGAACTAAAATTCTGTGGAACTGTTTTATTTAGTTGTTGAACATTAAAATTTCATTTGCTTTTCATTTAGTGTTTAATGTTCTTTTTTTCAAAGACTATACAGATAGTCATTTTCTTTTAATTATATTTCAATTTAAGCAAATATAAATATAACCATAAAAAATCCGGCAATTTCAAAAATTCGTCACTCCTCAGGTCCGGAGGTTGTCGGATTTTCGAATATCAACCTGTATATAGTTTCTATATCCTACATTTCTATATCCTACGTTAAATGATATAAACAAAACTAAAACAGAAACCTTCTTCATTAAATGAGCCTGATTTTCTTTTTACTTTAAGGTTAATTAAACAGATTAAATTTTAGAAAAATGCAATAATGAAAAAGATAAATGGAGATCGCTGCCAAATAACCCTTTTCTTGCTTTACAGTTATGTTGATCGTTTCAATAAAACCTAAATAGTTTGGTTTAAAACCCTCATATTTATATTACATACATCATATTGCACTGTTAAATGATCATATTGCACGAAGAACTTGCAAAATTAGAATTTACTACCAATTATGTGCCAAATCAAAGCTCATAATAACTTTGAAATATCCTTGGATTTCTAATATCTAAAAGGTTTTGCTTCCATTTTTATCACTCATTGAGTGCCATCTCTCTCTTTGTCTTTAATTACAAAATGACTTTTCAATATGCTCTCATTAAGGTAACACAGGAGTTACATGATCCCAGAAATGAATTAAAGGTAGAGGATGATTAATATGTAACGTCATATAAGGATATGTGACAATATTGGATGTTCCTGACTAGTACTGAGGCCTCACGAGCTCAAATCTGGCAGTAAATCCAATAATATGGGCTGCGGTTAGTGAATTATTAATAAATAATTTCACACCTATGTATTATTATAGATGAAATAAATTAGAAAATACGCGACTATATTTGATGACATGCTTTCACCAAATATTGCTACATTTTAACTATTAGATATCAATCTTCAATAAAGGAAATTAAACTGAAATTAATATCAATGTATTACAGGATATTACATTTCAGACGCTAATATTGAAAATAAGTGTCTTCTAAAGTGAAAGTTAGTTCGAATATATCGTAAGTTGCAGTTATTTAGCATTTATTCATAGGATGATATGGAACATTGGAACAAGCCTATTGAATCAGTGAACGTACGTTCATTAAAATTGTTCTTTTTTTGTAAATCATTATAATTATAAAGCGTTTGTTTGAACACTTTCTTCAAAAACAGAAAGTAAAGGAACAGCACGAGATAGAACTATAATGTCATCATATCGATTCTATGACGACAGTAATATATTATCTGTATCCTTATTGTATTTTACAAAGTAAGTTCCAAGTTCTTCGAGAAACTTCTTGTTTTTTTTTTTTTTTTGAATTATTAATTAAAAATTGAGAACTGAACTTTTCCGTAATCC
This sequence comes from Thereuonema tuberculata, assembly GCA_023159025.1. Lineage (NCBI taxonomy): Eukaryota > Metazoa > Arthropoda > Chilopoda > Scutigeromorpha > Scutigeridae > Thereuonema > Thereuonema tuberculata. The sequence continues at coordinate 76,348,482 of JAFIDM010012231.1, forward strand.
AACATTACATCAATTTTCATTGTTTCTTGCTGAATAATCATTCAGATTCTTTCAAAATGTAATTAAATAGAAAAGAGGAAACAAGAAAAGCTAGATTGGCAAAGAAATAAAGCTAAGGAGAAAATCACCAGAGAAACATTTCCGCCGGATGGTAATCTCTTCTTTTCGAGATTTTCAAAGGAAATGATTAGTTCTATTAAATTCTGAATGCGAATGATCTACTCAGATAGAGTCGAACAACGATCATCTGATGTTAAATTATTTTCGACTTCCCAACCTTAAGAAGCAGCAGGATGAAAGGATCCTATTTAACCTAATTAGAGGGATGAATGGGAAAGATGCCAATTGGACTGTCAGTGCTACTCGGACCATACGCTGCTGAATCTCTTCGCTGACAACTATACTGAGGAAACTTTCAAAAAAGGTTTTCCGCCACCAGATAGGCTTGGATTTATCTGGCAAAAAGCTTTTAAGGAAACTAACTTTAAATAACTTATATTACAAAGAATTCCAAAGTACTTTTGGGACTGATTAGATTTCAACAAGATTAAATTCTGTTAGGCAATTTCTGATTCACATGTTATCACTTCACTATTTAGTGATAACATATAAATATATTTTTTCAATTATTTCAATTATTTCAAAAACATAACTTATTTTTCCAATCACGTAAATACGCTTTTATCAATGAAACAGTTAACTGGATTTTCCCAAGAAGTATAAGTTTGGGGATGGAAGATTTGTGAAAGAATAACGGTAGATATTTGTGCAGATGATTTATCACCAGGAACAACTCAACTGAAGCACAAGAAATGAGAAATTAGAATTTCTCTCCAGGAAATTGAAATGCTCATTGTCTTGTGCAATTTTTATGAGTTGAAACCTTACTAGGACCTAAAAAATCTTGACATTAAGAACCCTATACTCATGTACTTCGCCAAAATCAGGAAACCAGATTCCTACTTAAAGGCAAAAAAAGCAAAATAGGCATATCTATTCAGTCGATTATTTCCGATGACATTTGGTATGCTTTAAAAAGACCATGAACTTAAATGCAAAAAAGTCAGCATCCTTGAATAATGCCTGTAGCTTTGAAGGGAAGCGAAAAAGTTGATGGTATATTTTTTTTTTTTTTTTTACAAATGCCCGGGTTCGTAGCTTGATCAGCTTTCTTTAGGCCACAACTAGGGGCGAGATATGATGCCTTTAACCGATGAATCGTTGCCCAGGGTACGCCAAGGGAGTCAGCATCAAGTGATACCCGCTGGAACGTACAGAAACAGAAGAAGAAAGAAACATCCATGTCACGACCGGGATTCGAACCCGAGTACCGGCACACTGGCCGCAACGGCAGACCGCCGTCTAGACCGCACGGCCACGCCGGCACGGCAGTTGATGGTATATAAGCCGATCGATTCTGTATCTTGTTCATGATCTAAAAACTGGATTTAAGGATGTTGAACAGAAACAACTGAACTGGTGCGCGAAAATGTGACTATTTCATTTCAAAAAATATAAATGAAACTTAAAGGAGTAAGTTAAGAAAACGATTGTATATCTATTGTGTTTATTTTACATATTTGGTTTCAGTTAATATTTCGGTAATTTATCTGCTGAAACCTTATGTTTTTGTACGAATTATATTAAAAAACAGTAGAGAAAACTTAAAATTGCTACAATATCTTATCAATAAAAATGACTAAGATAACATTAGTTAGAATCCTAATTTTTTACAAAACCCAATTCACTATTACAGCAAAGCGGACCTAAATGAACTCATATGAGCATTAATTTTAAATAAAGAGAAAGTCAACGTTTTGAGTTCCCTTGTTCTAGCTGTAATCTCAATTCAGTGATTTGCCTATTAACAGTCTTCCAGATTCTACATTAAATTATTTCATTAATTCATGATAATAAAAAAAAAATCCTAATGAAGGACTTATCTCTTGATGGTAATAATAAGCGCAAGCGTTGTTGAAAAGATAGATTACAGTGAAGTGCCGATTTCAGACAGATATGAGTGGGTGTCGAGTGGTGATGAGGGCTATCTTATCTGTCGTTGAAAACGTAATTGTCTGTAAATAATTTCCGCGCAAGAACCTCTTCCATAGATCCTGATGCTATCACAACTCAATCTAGGGGTGTAATAACAAAGATCAATTTTATAATACACTAATTTTGAATTCTAACTTTTGCGATTCAATTTTGAAGCTTCTTTGATTGATCAAAATTATTAGAAATTTGAAATATTTTTTTTTTTACATTGTTACTGCTAACTTTAAAAGAGTGTAAATAATGACACAAACTTACTGCTTTATATTATAAATTTTAATAACACCTAGTATATAAATTTAGGAAAGACTTAATAATTTTCACAGTCTGTTATTTCATATACAGTATTTTGATGAAAAAGAATATGGAAACCAATAAATTTTTCAAAAAACAAATAATTGTCATAATTGGGTTTATATTTCGACACCCAATTTAATAATTTTTCAACCAGAGAACGGATTTCTTTTTTGACCAATTTCATTTTGACGAGTGACGCTATTTTATTTTCTTATCAGAATCTAAAAAATGAAATATATGTCACTTAGAAATTTATTTATTATTTATTTTGTTGTTGTGAGGACCTTATTTAATTTAATCAATAGTGACAAGATGATGTCAGACAAGTGTGTCCCTTGGGTCATTGTAAAGGAAAATAAAGACTCTTCTGAATTCTTTGGAATGGCTTAAGGCTTCTCTGAAGGACAAAAGGAACCTTGATGAGTTTGATATCAGTGAAGAAATCTTGAATTAAATAATTCCTTTACCAAATCCTAAATAAACATAACAAGTTGAAATTTCTAAATTTTTCTGCTTTTGCGTTACATATGCCTGCAAACTTTATTCAGGTGAAATACATTTTTCAGTTATCTTGAAATTAATAAATTGAGAGCTTTTGGAATGGCACACTGCAATTAAAATTTAAATTATTTTCTTATCTGAAGATTATCTGCTAATAAGCATTAATTATTTCGAAGGTAATCTATAAAACATCTGTATTTAATAAACACTTGGTACAGGAATTCAAATAAGTGAAGTTTAACATTGAATGTAGATTAGAAAGAAAATAAAACCAAACATAGAAAACAAGTATTCTATCAACCACAACACCTTGCTCTATTTAAAAATTTATTTAATTTCAGATAATTTATTTTCAAATGTTGATTAATTAAAAGTGATTTATAGTAGTTAAAATTAACGTGTGGCTAAAATAGTCTATAAAATTAAAACAACTCACACAAACTTTAAAACTTTCATGTTATTTAAAAACTTAAAAAACTGTACTTATATTAAAAAAACACTATTAATTTCGACAGCATGTTCATATATTAGGAATGAAGTTCATGTGCTTACTATGTGGATGCATTTCCTTTTTATTAATTGTATGTAAATCGAGAGACTATTATAATTATTTCACTTGACAAAGACAGATGGACATGCTGTCGAAATTAATAGTGTTTTTTTTTTTTAATATAAGTACATTTTTTTAAGTTTTTAAAAAAATGAAAGTTTTAAAGTTTGTGTGAGTTGTTTTAATTTTATAGTAAAATGATTTATTTTGGATAAACTTTTTTCTAACATAGATTAACATAGATAATGTTAATGTACAAAGAAGATATTTTTAATATAACAGGAATTCGTAGAGTATAGCAAGTTAATTATTTGCAATTTAATAATATCTTATTAATATCTACAGGAATCTGACTGACCTTTCTTTAACAAAAATGCAATAAAGTATAAAGAAAACTGAAAATGTAAAAAGAATGGAGAAAATATTCTCTTATATTTGATGACTAATATTGCTGAAGTAATTGTTTGTTGTTTGAATGTTTGTTTTCTCATAAGTTTGAAAGTAGGTTTTCAGCTGAAAAGATGTCATCAGACTCATATAGGAGATAGGAAAGACTGTGAAATTCTTCTTCTTTCTTTCTTTTGAAGATTGCGTTCTTTTTTTGGATTTTTCTTTCTATTGCTACTACGCATGACAGCAAAGATCCTTCAAAGGTCAATTACAGGCAAACGAACAGATGGAAATCCTCTTTTATGTATATAGATTGAATTCATATTGAAGTTTCAATGTATACATTTTGGCTTTTAAAGTACATTATCAAATCTGCACTGCCATTAATGTATCTGATTTAAATTTAATTTAAATAGAATTCATATCATAAATAATTCCCTTTTGCGTTTCAATTATAGAAATACTTAAAATGTTAAGTGATTAAGTATACTTCCATTTAAAGTATTACCGATGTTAAAAAAATGTTAATCAGCTTTTCTTCTATAACTGAATCATACTAAGAGATTTTTCGGCATATTCTCAAGTCAAGTATGCGTTAAATCAGATTCGTGGCAAAGCCATCAATGTGAGCGTCGGCATCTATTAATTTTCCATTTTCTCCTTGATTGCCGATGTAAGATATCGACGTGACAGGAGGCGACATCTAAATAACATCAAAGGATTACATTCACCCAAATGAGATCATGGTTTCATTTCCACAGAAATTACTTAACATCAAATTTAATTACTGACTGCTTCCACTGAAAAGCTTTATTTATTTCCTAACAGAAAAACAAAATAAATAGACATAGCGAAAGTAGACTGTTAAATGAATGAGAAATATAGGAGGAAGCACAATTCTTGATATGAAATCTCTGTAAATCGGATTGATTACAATTTTACTTGAATATAGATATTTCTCATTAAATGTAGATTAAGAAGTAAGAATAATTTAAAAAGGTCTTGATTTTTTTTTATCGTTTTCTTGTCTGCTAAATTTGAAGGATCATGTTATACTTCAGAGTAACTAAATAGAATAATTTATTGAGATTTACTAATGGCCGATTTCTCCAAATAGTATTAGTAGACTATTACATTGGATTCAAATCTTAATCCAGGATTAGCTTACGACTATTTGGAGAAATTGGCCGCAAATGTAGATTCTAGATGACACAAGATTACTTAAAATGTTATAAACAATAAATTACTTATAATTTCATGTATCTTAATGATACCATTTAGTATCTTAAGAAATTAAAGAGCGTTATCGTACGCTAAAACTTAAAATAAATTATATTTTAAATTACAGAGAATACAGCCCGCATCGTTGTTGAAGTGAGAGAAGTGGATTTCGATTTGTGGAACATTTTGACGCTACTAACCAAGTGGAATTTGCAGTAACTAACCACTGATGCTATCAGTGGAAACTTTATACTATGGCATGGATTGGGAACGGGGGAGGAGGTAATAAGCCCGGTATTGATTCTAGTGGAAATGTATCTTTCCATGCATTATTCCCTGCTTCAAAGAAAAGAACTCATGATATTCTAGAAAATGTCGCCGATTTATATAAATCCCAACCAGAAATACGAACGCGAAAAAAAATATTATTGAATCAAAACAGATAAACGAAGATATTGTAAATAATCGGCTTTGATACAGTGCAGAAACTTTACACCCCTATTCTTTTAGGTAAGGTGTCGGAAATATTCAAAGTAGAGATTCCTATAACTTTAAGAGGAAAACATGAATGGTAATAAGGGTACTTTATGGTAATAAAGCTGTTCTTAACAACAGTGCTTTATGGTAACAACAGTGCTTTAGCTTTAAAGCCACAAATCCTTGTAATTCAAATTAATTATGATATTTGTCTGCAACTTGTTGTTTCATTTGCTGAATGAATGTTTTTTTTTGCCAGTTTTATTAATTTTTTGAGAGGACACATTGTCTTTCCTACAATTGAAATCTCCCAACTTCATAGTACAGACATGTGTGTGTGTGTTGTCGGAGCAGCTGTCTCGATAAACGCAAAACAGCTGTTTCAGGATGTACGTGAGAACGCAGATCTGCAAAATATGTTACTGATAGATGTTCGAGCCTTATTTTTTTAAATTGTGCTCGCATTTGAATCATTTGTAACTGACCTGAATGGTGGCACACGAAATTGTTTCACTTTTGGAGCTAAATTTGTCTTGTTCTTATTTTTTTTAGTTTTACTTTCTTTCTTGCAATAATGTACATGAAAGATATGTGACCTTTGTTGCTTATCACATAGAGATCTCAGAGTGCAATACTTAACATCAATAGAGCGACTGAGGCTAAACTGCGCCAGGAAAAGATAGTAAAATGTGCTCCAAATAGTAGAAAGATGAAACAGACGAGAGAAAGAAAGACAAACATCCAAGTCTACTCCAAGATTCGAACTCAGCTGTAGATGTACTAGTGGCGTGACAGACCAAACCCTATATAAAACACAGATTGTGTGAATATATCATTGTTGACAAAAACGAATAAAGTGAAAAAGGAAATCTATAAAGTTTATAGAACCATTGTGATGAATATTCTTTAACAAATTATTTTGACAAATTAGGCAGAACATTAAAACTCTTGCGTTATTTTTAATTTTGGTTAGTTCGAAACTGCAGTCATCAGTAAGTGCGCCTACTGTGCAGTCTTTGCCTTCTGTTGATCATCAGAAAAGCATTTGTCTCAAGGGAAAAAGAAACGAAAAAAAGAATTGCACCAGTCGGTTCTGGAGCTCAGATATGAGGAAAGCAACGACTTTGAGGGGAAATAAAAAACGTTAGATTGGTTGCATGAAATGAAACTGCGGCATCTGTTGACAATCAAACAATGTAAACGAGCTCACCACCCGCTACATTAGAGGCTTAAATATTGGAAAACAACACGTTAAATGACAGATATTACAGCCACAGATGAAGCCTATACAAATATAGGTTAGATTGTGTTTTTCTAAGAATGAAAATCAATGGACTAATAAAAATACGATATGAATTAATAAATTAAAAAATAGCAAAGTTTAGGAAGAAACTATTATTAATTATTTTTATTATTAGGAATCTAGACGGATCTTGAAATGACAAGATTTTATATAAAGTATTTAATATTAAAAAGAAAATGTTGGTTTATAAAATGTTTATTTTTAACAATGTTTACTTTTTTTAAGTACAAGTCATGATTCTTTTGACTTAGTAAAGACAACGGCTATTCTTTTGCAACTTAAACCTTAAATAATAATATGCATATGCATATATATAACAATGTACATATATAATGTTTAATCCACTCTTCTTTCGAACATACAAATTGAACGGCATCTCACCATAAGGTATGACGCTCCATTACTATATTACTATAATTTATTTTTGCAATATGCATAAAACTCCAGATGATTGATTTTATGGTGCTGACTATTATTCTTTTGATAATACAAAAGAAGTCAACTTAATAAGTTATGCGTATTATTTCCTTTTTTTTTTTTTTTGGCACGATATTTTATTTGAAGCATCTTATTTTCAAAACAACTTCGTCTTCTCCAATAGAAAACAGAATTTGTATTTTATTTATTTTCGTTAAATGTAAATAATCTCTAATTTAAAAGTGATATCGGACAGAATCTATGCAATACGAATATGGTTTGCATCATTTATCGAACGGCTTGAAAATATTTTTTTTTAATGCAAACAAAACCAGATCGATTCAATAGTAATAATACATAGCAATACGAATGAATTATCTTTGTTTATATATACTTAATTCTTTTGATGTTGTGAGATATTTTCATCATTAATAGATGATAGATTAATGTTACATGCGACGCAGAGAATTATTTATGTGTTGTTTGCTTTCGTGGGTGCCATCTGATAATTTAGGAATAAAGACCTAAGCTCAAACATTGAGCCATAATAAATTTACTGTTTTTCAAAGCTTAACAAGATTCGTTCCTGGATCTAGAATACCTAATTATTGAATGAAAAACAAAATTTAAAAAATGCGCAATTCTGCTCTAAATCAATGAAACTTTTTATTAAAAATAAAACGAAAATAGTAACTACACAATAATATTGATATTCTAATTATTATTATTTTTCGTTTTTTTTAATAAATTTTGTAATAAATTGTATTCTCGCTTCTTAAAGAGAGTATTATTCAGAGAATGAACACGATGCTGTACCATGATGATTTTTGGCAATTAATATTAAGATTAATACCAAAATGAAATTAAAGATATATAAATGAAATTTAACGAGCGTAAGACCTTATTACATAAAGAAAACTGAATTACACATAACTAAACAAAAATTCACTGAGCTATTCATTGAAATTAAACATGTTATCTGAAATGCTAGATCAAACATGGGATTTTTTTTTTCTCAGAAAGCTATGATTCTACTCATTTATTAGCTAGTGGCTTTAAAGGATATACGGTAAGCATTTTTATGTTATTTTTATTATTGTAATAGATCGTATTTGCTTGTTTTAATTTTTTCAGAATATTATAATGGTAAAAGATATCTTCTTCAATCAGTAATTTATTAAAATTAGATCAGATAAAAAACCATAAATATTATAACAATCTGTTTACTAATGATTATTCAAAAAAATTTTTTTTTTCTTTTTAGAATTTTGTTTGATTAAATATCACTGAAAACTTCTCATTACAAATTTTTAGTTAATAGGCTAATAATGTATTCGTTTTTAGCTTTTTAAAGATATTAACCTTGAATTTCGTTTTTTCACATATGAACTGACTTTAAAATTAAATTATATATTATTTCTTATACAATTATTATATTATTTTCTCATTCACAATTAACTTTTTCAAACTTCCAAAATTTGAACTTTATCATATACCCAGATCAAATGTCGTGTAAAATTTATTGTTACGGAGTAAGTTTTAGCTGTCGTTTCTTGTAAATGAAGATTAAATGGTATTATTTATGTTATTTTAAGCCTTGATATATTATTCATTCTAATTCTCAGACTGCCATGCTACTAAGATGTTTATTATATTCCTAATGTTAAAGTTATTTCAAACTTAATACTATTTTCTATAACCCCAAACAACATCTACTTGATTCATCTACTCCGACTGAGACAGGAATTAAAATTGTATACCATTTCCATACTTAAACTTAATTTGAACGACATTTTTAAGTTTCGTCTTAATACATTTTAATATTTATTTTTCAAAAACATTTTAATATTTATTTTTCAAAAACATTCGTAAATTATGTGTAATTATAACTTTTTAAATACATTCCAATCCATCTTATTCCAATGATCTTCATCCAAATGTAATACATGAGAGTAATTATAAACACAAGTTCTAATGAAATATTAATTGCTTGGTAGGTTGATCTTTGAGCTTGTTTGTGTCTGACAGAAACCATCGAAGCAGGCCTTATTTACCCCCTACAACGTTTAATCAAGAGACAGAATCAGGCAGTGCTTACTCCGGCTTTCTAATGATTGGAAACCTCCCATAGACGCATTTACATCGATTTCATTTCAAAGAGATTTTGTTTTCCTTACTGATTTTAAAGCTAGAAAATTCCAGTAATAAAATTTATATAAATCAATAATTATTCACATATGGTCATTTCATAGAATATAGAAAGAAATTACGAAGTTCCTCACTTGTTCTTAAATGTAGATTGAAAATAATTTACAAGTACTAAAAATAAAGCTATACCAGTAATTGAATTGGCTCAATAACAAAAAGTTCTAAAAGAACTTAAAGCAATTTTTCTTCAAATATTTGTATTTCAATTTTTTTTAAATTTTTCTTTACTTCTTTTTTTAAAAAAAGTCGTGAAAACGATGTAAACTAAACATCTACGTTTACTTTTAAAATTTTATATCTGTGTTATATAAACATTAGAAATTCTCCAGTTTCTTTAAAGTAATAAGTAAATTCCCATTAGTTTCTTATATTGATTAAATCCAAGTAATTTATTCACATCAAAATGCCTATAAATTAGTGAATTATACTAGATTCTTACTAATCCGGCTATTTCTTGCACAAAAGGGTGCCGGATTAGCCAAAGTGCCGTATTACTGAGAGTGCATAAAAATTTAGTTTACTTCTTCATTAAATTTAATAATACAAGTTTTTTGTACGTTGAACATATTTAAAAAAATAAATAAATAAGAGACAAGCATATGATAATCAGTTCATACGATACTGATCAGTATGCACTATATAACACGATCAGTACGTATTATACTGTCTCATTTACAACAATGAAATGATCTAGTAGAAAATAAAATGACACCTCCCAAACTAAAAGAAAACAGCTGTTCTGGGATGTCATCTAGCAAATACTTGGTCTCACACCTTGTTATTAATGAAATGATCTTTTCCTATCAGTACAATATGTACTATATACAGTAAATGAAACATACAATTGTAATACAGCACCGATGAAATTTTGCTTTGTCAACTAAGTGCGGTCACTTCTAAACATGTTTGGATTTTTGTCTCCTTTAATGAAGATGGCACGCTTTGTCAGGCAATCGTTTTACTAGCTTTAAATCAGCACTGTGCGTATTTGGTTGTTGCATTATATTCTGCAGTAAGATGACGGCAGCTGCGGCGCCAGCAATGTGAGAAATTGTCGGGCTCTGCCTAGGTGATTTCTTTCTCATCATTTTCATTTTTTGTTTTCTGCACACTTTTGATGATTTCTTCATCTGTTAAAGCTAAACTAAAATCTTTCCCTCGAGGCCAGCGTGCCATCAAAGCCCGCCTGTGTAGCAACAAATGGTCTAAAAATGACAAAAAGTATGTGCCTCTTTTACTTCACGGTCGGAGACGGAGGCCGGATTATTGAGAGGCTGAATTATTAAGGATTAGCAAGAGTCCGGATTAGCAAGAGTCTACTGTAATAAAATTAAAAATATGTAAAGTTACCCATTACTGTGTTGGTTTTAATGCTTTCCTAAGGGAATTTTCTGGTGCTGACTGTTGCTCCGATCATGAGTTGCTGGTAGCCAACATTAAAGTGAAGTTCTGTAAAATCAAAAAGACTACCCCACCAAAACGGTTCGATGTCTCCAGGATACCTGCTTCATTCGGTATTGAAGTGAAAAACAGATTCGAACTACTGGACTTTACGGAGAAACATCCAGAGGAGCTGTGGCAAGAAATGGCTTCCACTTGAACTGAATTGAACTGAATTAGCTCATGAACATATTCCATTTAAAGAACCAGAAAAAAGGAACAAATGGCTAAGCGAAAAGACCATCAAATTGCCGAACAAAGAAGAGTAGCCAAAGCGGCTGGGGATAGGAACAAGACAAGACAGCTTAATGCAGAGTTCCAAAGAGCAGCAAGGAAAGATAAGGAGGCATATTGGATTCAACGTTGCAAAAAACTGGAAGAGGATTGTCAAAGAGATCAAACCAGAGACCTCTTTAAACTAGTTAAGAAAATTCGAACACCCTTTGCACCCCGAAAGGAAATGATAAAAGACAAGCATGGAACAGTTCTGACTGACCAGAAAGGCATTAGGGACAGGTGGTTGGAATACACGCAAGACCTGTATGCAGGTGCTAACAATTCGGAGCCTCTTGATATTGACCCAGTGGAGACAGAGCCGGAGGTCTTGCCGGAAGAAGTCATTCGGGCGCTTCAACACTTGCCAAACAATAAGGCTTCTGGCTCTGATTATATCCCAGCAGAAATGTTGAGATCTGTTCCACCAGTGGCTATCCAAGCAATTTGTCAAAGAATCTAGGAAACCAAGAAATGGCCAAAAGAATGGAAAAAATCGATTTTTATTCCCCTACCAAAGAAGGGAGATGTCAAGGACTGTTGCAACTACCGTACAATTTCTCTGATTTCACATACAAGTAAAATTCTACTGAAAATTATTCAACAACGTCTACGACCAATAATTGAAACAGAGTTACCTGAGTCACAGGCTGGATTCCAGCGAAGACGAGGATTTGCGATGGATTATGGAACAAAGTCATAAATACCAGAAAGACATCTATATATGTTTTATCGACTACCACAAGGCATTTGACTGTGTTCAGCATAATAAACTTTGGAAGGCATTGAAAGAGCTAAATGTGCCAGATCATTTAATACCACTTTTAAATCTATACACAGACCAAGAGGCAATTGTAAGTACACAATATGGATTCGTTTAAAATTGGCAAAGGTGTGCGGCAGGTTTGCATTCTGTCCCCATTCCTTTTTAGCCTATATGCAGAAATGATAATGAGGAAATTGGGCCTGGAAGATTCAGAAATCGGTGTCAGGATTGAAGGCAGAATGATAAATAACCTAAGATATGCAGATGACACAACCCTGTTAGCTGAGACTGAGGATGACTTAAAACATAGAAAGGATTAAATTGGAAAGGATTAAATTGGAAAGTGAAAAGATGGGTCTTTGTCCTAATATCCAAAAGAATAAGGTTATGACAACAGCCGAATCAGGGAGTGTTAAAATTGCCATTGCAGGTCAAGAGATCGAGTGCGTCAAGGATTACTGTTTTCTGGGAACTAAAATTGACCAAAATGGAAGGTGCTATCCTGAAATTAAACGCCGTATTGCTTTAGGCCACAGTGCAATGTTGAGTATGAATAAGATTCGGAAGAGCAAGGATGTCAGCCTCTCTACTAAAATCAGATTGGTCAACACTATTGTATTCCCTGTTGCTATGTATGGGTACGAATCCTGGACTCTAAAAAAAGCTGATCATAGAAGAATTGATGGATTCGAGCTGTGGTGCTGGAGACGGCTTTTACGGATTCCATGGACAGCGAGGGTCACCAACTTGGAAGTTCTGAGGCGCATAAACTCAGAAATGTCACTCGGAGGCAGGATTTTTAAGATTAAGAAGTTTGGTTTCTTTTTTGGACATTCTTTATATTTATGACAATAAAAAATTGATTTTATTGTAATTTCATTCATTTCTGCAACAATTAATAGACAGATTCATCTTACATTAAGTACATTAAGTAATGTACTTAATATGAAAATAAAAATAAGAGCAAAAACTACCATGCTAAATTAGAAGAAGTAAAAATATTCCTGAGATTTTTGAAAATAATAATAGATATATTGATAATTCGCAGCCTTTTTTTTATCATATAATTAACAATTACTCATAATATGAAATTCCAATTATTCTAAAATGTAATTCAAAGACAGCCTTTATTTCACGATAAAAACTGAACAATACGAAACAAAATAATACGAATAAGATTTATTTACAAGAGGAAAACAGTAATATCAGCAGTGGAAACTAAATATTTTCTTTGGAAAATAAAACCCAATCTTACATAAACAAAGTATTTTATTTACTCGGTAAATACGATAAGAATAAATTTGAAGTTTAAAGGTTAAACAAAGTCTGTAATAAATAATTCTCCCAAAAACAAACATTCAAAAAATCCTTGAGTTGTTTTGAAAGATTCAAAACCTTAGCGTTTCTTATTAAAACTTTAAATGTGTATTTACAGAATAATATTAAAAGTTTGGAAAATTATATTCCAGATTATAATTAATTAAGTCAATTTATTTTTATCTTTATCTGTAATCATTAATAGCATTCTCAATACCACTAAACATCAACACCTGATATCATAATGGAACTGTAGGGGTTAATGGAAACAAATAAATACATTGAATAACGCCTTCTCAGCAAATAAAATTTGAAAAGTTAATAAAAACAAGATGTTAGAAGATGCAGAACAAGATCCACTTTTTCTATACAATAATTACCTCAAGAATTAATGGTGCTAAATATAAACATCTAACATCTAAATGACTACCTATAACATATTAAAGACTGTTTCCGAATCACTGATAATTGAATTGCATAGAAATGTATTATTTCTTGTTTCTTATTTATTTAAGTCAAAAGAAAAAGCTTTCCTTCGTATAAATTTGGACACGTTGGCATGAGGTTTTTTATTTGTAATGATTTCTAAATGACAAAGTAATCATAACCTGCCGGTATTTAATGAGAATATATATTTTTTCCGCAATTTGCGTTTCTTAATATTATCCTTCCTTACTCCAAGCAAGCTATCTTTAACCAGCTCATATTTAAGTATGAGCAACAACATAGCAATAATTTCTCGTAAAAGAAATAACAAGTATTAGCCTAAAAAAAATTAATTATCTATTTTTTATGATATTTCTTATTTTACATATCTAAAAAGCAAAATTCTCGCAGGTGATCTTTAAGTTAATCTTTTTTTTATTCCAATGTTTAATTTATACAGACAAGATCATGGAGATTGCACTGCATGTTGGGGTAAGAATGATGCAGTCATTAGATGGCTATACAGAAGGAATCGCTACTTGACAGTCAGATTTTGTCATTTAAAGGAAGAGTAAAAACACTGAAGAAGAAAGAAACTTTCAGTCCCACGCCGGGTTCCGAACTCAGGTTCAGACGCATCAGTCGGATGGGGGCCATCGCCATGACCATTCGACTATGCCCAGGCGATTATACCCAGGCGATTGAATGTAATATACGGCGTTAAAAACAAATAGTTGCATTCTTGAAATGAATTTCAAAGCTATTTTTTTTTTTACAACAATTCATTTTCAAAACTGGCGATAAAGGAAATTATAATAATCTCCCCCCCCTCCCTCTTACCTAAAAGAACCCAAACTTTATTGCAGAAATTCATAAATTTTTAATTTTATTTTCATAAGATTCGATTGTTTTGATTTGAGAGTTTCTGGTTCGATCTCTGTCGACGATAGTGGATTTTTCACAGCGTATTTTTCTTTCAAATGGGCTCTCAAATTCCTGGGTTTCTTCCCTGGCCCTTTTATCGTTTTGACTGGCTCTCCAATCACCGTTTAGTCCTGCTGGACAGCTTATCACAAAAGCCTAGCTTTACTTTGCCACCTTTTAATTAATTTTTACCTAATGTTTTATCATGTGAATTTATGTTTTAATGTGAATTTATGTTTACCTAATACTGAGCTGGAATTATGGTGTCCGTATTGTTCTAATGTAAAAGCAATATTTCTTAATAGATAAGAAATGAGTAGAGAAAACGTTTACAATATGTGGCCGGGGAAAAAGAAAAATGATTAGTTAATGAACAAATTATTAGTGTTCATTGGTTCTGTTAATTTTTTTTTATAACTTCAGTAACGATTTTAAAGATATGTAGAAAACATTTGCTTAATATAAACTAGAAAATGTGAAATTGTTTAGAAACAGTATAATTCATGTGAATCTTTATTTAAGTGATTTCAAATAAGAAATAATAAATGCACAAAATGAAGAAAAAAAAATAGGCCTGATTTATTTTTCAAATAATTCATTTCTTTTATTTTGATTTGAGTGCTTTTGAATTCGATATTTACAATTGAAATAGAAATTGCCTTCATCAATTCAAAGTCGTAATATTGAAAGGATACGGAGAAACATTCAAAGAGTGATCTTTGACTTGAAATATTACATTTGCTTTTTTTTTTCTCTTTTGATACCAATACCTCTTTATGTTTTTTTTATTACTGCTTGTCATTTCCGGAAAAACAAGCAATTTCCGATGTTGAATATACCTTTCTCGGTGACTGTTCAGAATTTTCTTTTACTATCACAACTACTTCCATGAAAACACAGAAACTTTCAGATAAAAAAGTAAATAATAGAACTAACTTAAAATTTATTGGCAACATTAAATGTGTTCTTTATTTCAGATTTCATAAATAAAATTCATTTTACATCGTAAAATTCTTTCTATTTTATTCTTTTTTTGCAAAAAATCATCTCCTCTCGGAAATAAAACACTTATAATAAATGTATTTACAGTTTTGCACGAAAATAGTACATTCTAAATTATAATTTAAAGATAAAAATACAGATATTAAAACATTCCAATTTAAAGAACTTTTACTTTCGAAATCATCTCAGCTATTGTATTATAAATGTATCTCGAGGACTATATACTACTAAATACTTAAAATATAAAATATATCATTGCAAAGAACTAAACTAACTATCGTTTTCAAATAAATTAATTAAAATTATTGTTTCCTTAGCTATCAATGAAGAATAATACATATTTTTTTTTTAAAGAACAATAGAATTTCAAATCACATTTCCAAAAAAAAAAAAAATCCTTCAAAAAATTATTTTTCTTTTAGAATTTTACTACCCTTAACCCTTTTGGATTAAGCTCCCACAAATTAAACACTGTAATTTTGCATAATCAAAGTAAAAAAATAAAAACTAACCACTGTCTCTTGCAGTTTGTTCTTGGAAAACTTCCTCCCAATAGAGCACAGTCGTAAAAATCATCTTCCGAGTATTGCGAATGAAGATTCGATAAAACCATTCACAGAAACCAGGCAAAGCCTAAGCCGTAATCATTAAACCTAACGCTGAATTTTATGACTTGTAGTAAATAAAGTGTTTACGATGCAATAAGAGAGAGTTTTTTTGCATGTTAAAAAGAATGGACAAATGACCTCAGACACAATAGCATTCATAGAAACATATGGAACCAATAAACTACATCAGGAAAAATACAGGGAACAACCCTCTGAAACATAATCATTCTCGTAATAAGTAGAGTTCTATAAAAGCGCAGGCTAAATTAATGGTAGGCTAATCCACTTGTAACAAATTTTGTAAAGAATTCCAAATAAAGAATTTCCATTTGTTATCATAATGATAATAAATTAATATTTATATAAAATATGTAAAAGAAAATATAGAGAAAATTTACTATACATCGAAATTATTACATTAAAAGAGTTCTCTCTCTCTCTAAATTATTTCTTCAATCTTTCCAGTAAGAATGAAGAACTGAGATATAATAATAATTATAATATTATATAATATAATAAATATAATAATGCGTTCTTAGTGATGAAAAATTGTTTGTGGTTAATGAAATGAATCTTCCCAAAACCAGAAGAAGGGGTAGAAAGGGAGACGTACTCGATACTGTAATGCAAAGATAATGTACAGTTTGTCCACCGAGACTTGAGACTTAGCCACGCCTATGTCACGTGGTAGGCGACGAGTCGAAGAAGTCATTTGAGGGGTCAGTGTGATAGTTTTCCATTTTCAGGGGAAATGCACAGATTTTGTTTCTTGGTTATAACAGAGGAATTGATGATATAAAATACGACATTCCATATCTTTAATAGTAAATATTTTAAAAAATTTTCCTAATCCTGTTTTTTTTTTCCGAAATTTTTCTTTTACAACCCTCACCCCTATTGTGAAATGTTTTCTTCGTTTGAAGAGGCGTGGCTAAGTCTCAAGTCTTGGTGGACGAACTATAGTATTCAAGTACTGTTGCTAATATACAGGGTGATTCACGAAGATATGCAGAAACTTCGGGAGCTCATTCTACATGTAAAAGTAAAGAAAAAAAGTTATATAAACATATGTCCGGAAATGCTTCGGTATTGAGTTACGGCTAGCGAAACATTTCACTCATTTTTTTGTGTGAAATGAAGACTTGCTGGAAGTCTGGGAAGGTAAATTAAGGGGCGAAATCATTGGTTTCTTATGGTTGTTGACCTGAAAAATCGAATGAAACATGTCGCAGATCTGTATCTCCCATGGTTTGAAGCTTATCCTAATTGAAGCAATTGTGTGAAACCTACAAAAAAGTTGGCAACACAATAACAGCTGTTTAACAATAATGTGAATTGCATTGTTTTGATTTATTGTGAGAGCTAACAGCTGAGGTGTAATCCATGTACGTATAGTTGTACTACATTATGGGCGAAATCTTTCGCTAGCCGTAACTCGATACCGAAGCATTTCCAGACCTATATTTTTATAACTTTTTTTCTTTACTTTTACATGTAGAATGCGCTCCCGAAGTTTCTGCATATCTTCGTGAATCACCCTGTATATTTAGTGACAATCGACATCTTTGCATTTAAGGATAACTTGAGAATGAAATGACGTTTTTATGAGATAATCGAAGAATTATGTATATTTCTATCTAATCATTTTAGATACAATTTAAGATTACATAGGAAAAACCTATGGACTGTTCTTTTGACTGTTAACGACTAAACTATAAATAATAAAATATTTGAATTTAAATATGATAATGTAAAAGTGTTTTTAGTTTGTGTTTTAATGTCTTTCAAAGCCTGACTAAGATTACATATCTATGTATGTATCTATCTACGTATTTTTCAAAATTAACAACTTACTTAATTTTTTATTACTTGATTTGTTTTTTTTTTCTTAAAAATAAATGAATTTTGTTGTCACAAAATACCTGGTAAATTTACTAAAATAAAGTCGATATTAGCCTCTATTTTCTTAAAGGCCAAATTTCAAACATAAATGAAGTCTCTAATATCTTACACGAAACTGAATTCACACTTCATGTTGTGGTGAAGTAGAAACTTAACTGTGTTAAAAAAAAACACTCGTATTTTTAAGCAGATCAATGCCATCTTTATATTATTATTACAATTTTTATAAATTGTATGAATAAAAATTAATAACATTGATTACAATCTATGTCTTTAACTTAGCAAAATACTATTTCCTACCAGTTTTATCGAGAAAACTTAAACTTTAATCATAGTGTATGATAATTGAATCAATTCTACTCAAAAAAGGAACAAAGAAAAATTTCCAATTCAATGTTTCTACACCACTTTTTGGCAATTGCAAGAACTCCAGAACGTACAGTAATGAGACAAAAAAAACGTGATTTTTATTTATCTGTATTGAATATCAGATATCTCAACCAACTTTAGCCAATTTTACTTCTTAGACCAAACATGGAATAAAAAGGATATTTTTCTGTTGTTCTGTAAATTATTCAACAGTTGTGCGAAAGATCTAAGTTTTCCAAGAAATACTCAATAGAAATACATGATAAGGAAATTCCAGAAGAATACAATGCTTGTAGCATGAGGAAGGTGGTCAGATTTCTGCGGTCTTATTTTTTGTAATATATCAAGCAATATCTACGGCTCTTTATGTAACTTTAAATTTATACAAATCTTTTCAAATCTGTTAAAAATTAAAAAAAGTAATTCACAAATAATTCATAAAATTCAAAAGAAAATCAGAATATTATATTAATACTACTGATAATTTCTCATGGATGGTATCAGTATCGATTAATGCTGTATTACATTACTTATACAGTATAATTATTATGTTTAATTCTTTTAAGATATAATTTATTTTAATGTAATATTATGTTTAAAAAATTTTAAGTTTAAAAATTTAAAAATAAACATAAACATAAACATAAAAAGAAAATTGGAACGAAAATTTATATATCCACTAAGAGAAAACAATATTTCCCTAAAAAAGAAGATGCTAATATCCATTAATCCTCAATTAGTTTACTTTAATTCAATAGAGGATCAATGAATATTAGCATCTTCAATGGGAAATTCTCAGCATCAAAAGAAAAAAGAAATCTGAAACTATATACGGCTATCTATCTGAAACTACATATAGACTATATCTCTGCGTAGATAATTTCGATTTTTTTTTCCACTATCATTTCTCTATCTTTTTCAACTTAATTATTTTCTTCTAAAACATTTTTTTTTATCTCTGAATATATAACTAACACTAGTCCAGTCGTTCTCGTGTGAATCCTTCAATGCCATCAGGCTGTTCTGCCTCCAATCCTAGCAACCGATCAAACCACAAACAGACCGAAGGCCCCAGGAGAAAATGAATTAACGCCTAAAGTCAACCTGAATAACGGTAGATCAAAGCAAGAATCGAGCCACAAATTAGCATATTCTTCTTTGCCAAAAGTAAAACAGAACATCTGAATAATAAAAAAGA
Source organism: Thereuonema tuberculata (assembly GCA_023159025.1). NCBI lineage: Eukaryota > Metazoa > Arthropoda > Chilopoda > Scutigeromorpha > Scutigeridae > Thereuonema > Thereuonema tuberculata. The sequence goes on from JAFIDM010012231.1 coordinate 76,368,123, forward strand.
TTCAAAACTTACGAATATTCGAACGAAAAGCTTAAACATAAATCATGAGTTTTGTACAGTCTCTAAATGTGTTGGTTGAAATTGAACAAACTAATTTCCCTTTTATGATCGAACCCTTACATCCAAATTTGAGGTTTCTGTGGTAGCTTTCTAGTTTGGTAGTGTGTTTGCTTTGATAAAGACTCGTGAAAGAAACAAACAAACCCAGTTAATATAGAATAATATATATCTAACATAGAATGGTAAAAATCATTATACTTATGATATTACATGTTCGTCTTCTAAGCCGTAAGAAGTTTTGATTTACCATGCTCATGAAGAATAGAAAGACTTGCTTTCCTCAATTTAAAATTCCTATAATAATATTTTCTCATTCTAATAGTGTACTTATGACAATGTAAAGGATGGAAATAAACCACAGTATATTTTAATAAATTTGTTAAATTAAGTCTGATATAAACAACAATAGCAAATTTTAAAGATTTGGAACTCTGAAAAGAGCAAAATGAAACAAAAATATATTATAAAGTAGGGCATAAAAGTATATCGTATTTATATATTCGTGCTGCAATGTTTACAAACTCTTTGACATCTACTGTTTTTCCCAAATCAAAGATATATTCTGTTTTTAACTTTCATTAAATCCATCTGACAATTAAAAACAGAATAAATCCATCAATGATTCCTGTTGTACATTCTATAACTGAGGCAAATGAACAAGAAAAAACTTGTTATGAAACCATTTTTATCAGATGTCTTTTTTTTTTAATTTATCTTCAATTTTGGTTACTTTCTCTACTTTATTTCCATAGATCGAAGTCTCGAACGCATGACTGTTAAAATGCAATTCACATTATTTTTTATCTACAGTATAGTTTATATTTCTTTCTAATCTCCTCTCTTCGAGTCGTCATATTATTATTAAAATAATCACATCTTCACACCAATAAAATATATTCAATAAAAATACATTTATTCAATAAACTTTTAATAACATCAAATGTTCGGAAAGAAGATATTCTTTCCGAATATTTGCTGTTATTTAACATACTGAATAAATGTATTTTATTGAATATATTTCTACTGGCGTGAAGAAGTGGGTATTTTACAGAATATTTTGTCTAAAAGAATATTTTATACTTCTTTTCTTTTAGTAGTTTTGGATTGACTGTCCTTCTGCTCGTCGTTAAAGTGCTTGGGATATCTAAGGGACTTCGAAGAAAAAAGGACTGTTTTTATCATCTGTAGTTTTCTGATACAATTCATCGTTTGGGGAATATAGAGCTAGAGAGAGTAAGACGGGTGGACAAACTAGACAATCAGCTGTTTTCTCTTAAAGATGTCATCTCCTGAAGACCCGGAATGTTTTATCAGTATTATTTTACTAAGAAGCTCAAAGTGAGGTAAAATGATCTGGTTTCTAAATGTTAATGTGCATTACTCAATTGATGAAAAAGTTATTGACTTGTTTATTTTTAAGTAAATATCATGGCTCTTTATATTTCCTTTTCCATTTTTTCTTTTTACAAACTTATTTTGTTACTTAAATATTCTTTTTACTAAGGTAGGTTTACTTAATAGATTCAAAATTTACAAAAAAAAAAAAAAAAAAAAATCAGATACTTTAAACTTAAGATGTTAACTTAGGTTTCAGTCCTTAGCTTTAAAATCAATAAATGGCCGAGAGAGAGAGAGAGAGAGAGAGAGAGAGACAGAAGAGGAACACAAACCATCAGTCGAACAAACATCCACTGAACCTTGAATTTTACCGATATTGGTTTTAAATTCACTAAGAGAACAGAGTTTCTATATCAACCTTCAGGTTAGAGATCAACTCTAAAGACAAAGATTTCCTTTATAAATGGTGAAATGATCCTACATTTTAATTTTTCTACAGCTTTTTGATTTTAAATCTCATGTCTTTTGTAATACTAATTGCTCTCTTATAAAATTCGTATACAAAAAGCTCAAAACAATAAATATCTTTACCGTTAATAATACGTCGTTGAGTCTTGATTAGTCTTGGTTAGCACAAATTAAGAGTGTCTGGCAAATTTTTAACTTTTGTTGTTGTTTTTTTTAATATTTCTTGCCTAAAACTTTTCTTATCTCTTTCTTCTATATCAGATTTTTCCGCCTTTTTTTTATAATAATAGAAAAGCTTAATATTGTTGAAATGAACACAATCTAAATGATGGTTTTATTTTTCTAACTTCTCAAAATTTCTCAACCTTCACAAATTCTCAACTGTTACTAACGATGACTTGTCCATCCTGTTTGCCTTACATCGTATGTAGCCGTTAGATGCCACTGCTTTCATTGCAGTTTAGTTCGAAGTAAGTTTGAAGTGAAACGTGAATACGAAGAATCCTATTTATCCGTTAAATCTTGACAGTATTCAAAGTCAACTTTAATGCAGTTCATTTAAATAATTAACTATTAACTCTTTAACTATTAACGGAGCACAAACTGTAGAATCGATTGTCATCCAATTCAATCCTAGGAATTTCTTCTAATAAAAGTGAAGATAGATAATTATCATTTTTTGTTTGCATTCCGAGTTGAATTCATCGATAATTTTTTATCTGTTATTGTAAAGATTACTCTAGATATTATAACTTTGTATTTCTTGGAATTTATTTAAAGTTATTTTATAATATAACGATTAATAATGACTTCGTTTCCTCTTCTTCTAAACTTCAATTAATTTAAATTATCTTTAGTTCTCTAAAAAAAAAAAAAAACCTTTTAGATGTAAAGAAACAATTGATTATAGGAGAAGGTGATCTATTACTTAATTAGAAAAGGTAACAAGGTACAGAAACAATTAAGTTCATTAGATATGTTGTGCGTATAGGCTACATTCATAGGAACATAAGCTATTGCATCTTCAGCACAAATTTCTTTTTTCATTGCAATGGTCTTTGCAATAATTACAGTTTCATGTACGACCATCAGATGTTTTCATTCAAGATAGACTCGAGATTGATGTCTGGTGTGAACAATTTTCAATTATAATTTCAGAAGAAAGAACAGAAAGATGTAAGAACTTTTCAAAAGAATTTTGCTTAAATATTCTCAATGAAAAGAAGAGCCAATCTCTTTTAAATTTTGTGCTTAACTCAAAACTGCAGTGTTGTTGTTTTTTCTTTATTTTTTTATTTTATTTTTTAGATTCAACAATCAATAATAAAACTGTTCTTATGGTTTTTTTTATCTTCGGTATGTAATCTATTTCTAACACTTTTTATTTCCTTGTTACCTTTGTTATTTTTTGAAATGGTAGATGTACATCATTGCTGCAAGATTACAAGAAGATTATGTGCTGGTATAGTTTTGATGCCGTTTCGGCACAGCCTTGCGGTAAGGCGACGGTCTGCTACGAGGCTGAGAAGTCTGAACCTGGATTCGAATCCGAAGAGAAGATTGGCATGGATGTTTACTTCCTTTTCTATATTTGTTTACTTTTCCTTCTTGTTTGAAACAATTCCATAATGTTTTTTTTGAGGAAAGCAAGGAAAAATCCCCTATGTATCTATTTCAAGATAAGAAGGAAAATTCACAATCCTACGCTTGGTTCTTGAGCCCAGAGTATTTCCATGGATCATTCCATGAGAGCGTACCTCCATATCGAAGAACGCTTCAACACACACATAGTTTTGATACGTCAGATTATTAATAATATTTTAAAAATTCTTCCTTAGTCTAAATACAATGAATTTTTTTAGCTAAGACTCATTTAATTCTTATTTTTTTAAATAAAGCAATGTTATAAATTTTTTTTTAGTTTTTTGATATTATATCGTATGGAGAATAGGCACCTATTGATATTAGATATTCTCTTTTTAATTTCTAAAACATTTTTGAACAGTTGTCGAACTAAGATTTGAATATTGAATTTATTCTAATGTTCTTTTCTTCCCATTTTTATTACTATCCCTTCATTTTTGATGATAAAAAACTTATCCCTCTTTCTTATTCTTTTTTGAAAAATTCGAAGACATAGGCTACTATCTGCTGGAATTAATGTTGCTAAAAAGAAATTTTAGTTTCATTCCTTGTTTTAATTAAAGAGGAAATAGTAAAAATATAAAAACACACTAATTTCATTTAAAACTTCAACATAACATCTTAGCTAAACAAAATATTAAATATATTTTTTAATATTAAAATTCACAATGCGATGATAGTCAGAGCTGAAAATTGAAAAGCTTCTTGAGTAGACTATTTACAAAATCGATTCAAATAAAGTCAGCTAAATGTTTATATTTCGATAAGTCAAACTTTACTTAACGACAGAGTTAGGTTCCTCGAAAAATGTCTTAATTTTCGTGATAAGGATTTTTTCATATATCTTCATGTTATAATTCTAGATACGTTCTTAGAAAACTGATGTTGATTACTTTATAACTACTAAATATATGCCTGTCATGATTTACTTAGAAAATTTTAATAACATACATATATTCAGGACCATGCATAATATAGACCATACATACAGGGTGGTCTTGAAATGGTGTATTTTTACCATCTAGGCTGAGGGGGAACGTTTACAAGCATTTCCTTGAAACCGACTTACCTGTAGTGCTGGAGGATGTTTCATTATATATCGGTAGTGAACTGCGGTTCATGCACGACAGGACTCCAGCTCATTTCAGCCTCACTGCTCGACATCTTAACAGCGTCTACCCAGGATCAAAAGGTTGGCCTATACACCTTTGGGTTATCTAAAAAAGCTAGTGTGGCGCTACACCGGTTCCCAATGTACAAACGTTGCGTGATCGCATTGTGGATGGTTGTTACCATTTGCGTGTTGAGTGTGTCCGGAAATCATCACGACGACTGTGAGTATCACAGTCAAGTGTCGCTCGTGGCGAAGGTCGCTTCAATCACTTCATTTAATAATGGTTACAACATAAACTATGTACGTGTTAATCATTGCGTAACATCTGAATAAAACATTTCCCAACCCATGTTCACAAGCACGTTTTTCGTTATTTTACTATGTTGGGTCTTAAATTTTGGCCAATCATTTCAGGATCACCCTGTGTAATGCTCTATTGAATGCAGCCTGATGAAGTCTCCGCTACATTCGAATGCAGACAAGTTCCCACCCCTGCTTTAGATCATTTGGCAAGACAGAAAAGAGTTGCAGATATTTAAATTATAACATTTGCTTTTATTATTATTTTTTTTTAACTTCGTTGATAAAAAAAAAATCATGGTCTTTTTGTTTGCTTGTGTTTACTTTAAATTTTGTCAAAATAAAAACAAAAATAAAAATTTAAAAGTACCATTGAAAGTGTCTTGCTGAAATTGCAAAAGGGAGGAGGTTAAACGAATAGCCTAAAGCCATTTTAAAGTTCAGGAAAAAAGATATTTTCATTTACCTTTTTACTCTTTCGGTTATTTTGTCGAAGTATCCAAATCGACTTACCTAAAAGAAAAAAAGAAAAAGTATAAAAACATTGGCATTAGATACAATAATTGTAAAATGAATTGCAGAGGAATTTTTAATTGAATAAAAATATTATAATACTTCAACGTGTGTTAAAATATAGTCTTTTAAAAGTTTAAAAAACACACAAACAAATTTAAAATTCTAAAATATATTACATATCTCCGGGATATTTCGGGTTCTTTTACATTCTCTTATAAGGTTGAGAATGGGTTAGCTGTAAAAGAACCCGAAATATCCCGGAGATATGTAACGTATTTTAGAATTTTAAATTTGATTGTGTGTTTTTTAAACTTTTAAAGAATAAAAATATTAAATGTTCAACCTTTTCTAATGGTTGCATTACACGTTCTCGAAAACTTCTCTGAGAAAACTTGCCATTTGAAAACTTGCCAGCTCGGCGAAGACGGCGTCGCTTTGCACAAGGCAGTGGCAAGTTTCGTTTTGCTCTCGTTGATATTGCAATTAAAAATTTATTAGTGAAGCGACAAAACTAGTTAGTTCTAGAAGCTTTAGTTTTGCTATTAATTCTCATCACATTCCACATCAGAAATAAAGAAAAAGGAAAAACATATCCCTAAAGAAAAGGAGGTGGAGAATGAAATTGTGGATGGAAACAATTTCAGAGTGAAATTATTATTGTCGTATATTTTCAAATATAGTTTTCTCGCTGCTATGCGCGCTGGTTTCTAGTTGCTTCCAAAATCTGCCTATTTAAAGCAAGTGGTAGGCTTTTCGAAGAATTATTCGTTTTCGCAGCAATTTGAGGGTTTGAGGCAAGTTTTCAACAACGTGTAAAACAGTCATTAAATTATTCATTACTTAACAATAATTCCATTGCTCTTGAAACTAAGACTTTTTACTTTTTGTTTTACTATTCTTAAACAGATGAAATGAAGTATGTTTGCAGATGTGTCTCTGTTATTTAGACTACATAGAAACAATCTCACTGATACTGGAGAAATGGGTAAATATGGAAATCAATGGAAATCGTGATGCCAAATGACGAATCTAAAATAAGAAATTCGAAATATAACGTTGGTAAACATCAAAAAAAAATATTTTAGGATCAGTGTATAAAGGCACGAGAACTTTTGCATGAAATATCCAACAGAGTAGAGATTTACAGTGATGTCTCCAAATGGACAGAGTTCTACTGAAAGTGAAATTTGTCGGTGACTTAAAAAGCAGATGGAATAACATTCAGAAATGGATTTTGACTTATACATTTATAATGCCGAAAGTCTTATTTAGCTTCCCTGGCACCGCTGGAGCTTTTATGCTATTTCGTGTATTTTTTATTGTCTGTTCTTGAAGATTTTTAAGTTGATATTTTCTGTAAATTTCAGATGTAGATAAAAACATCATAATTCAGGATTTTTGATACATTAAAAGTCGGATGAAATTAGATCCCAATAGATTCTAAGTATAATAATAGATGACTTTTAACAGGACCATTTATTCAAACAGCAGATATATTTTTTTCTTGAATGGAAAATCAGCGAATTGCTCTGTACAGAATTTCTAGAAAATCGAAAAGCCTCGTTGAAGCTTTACACATGTATATATTATACATACATATGTACATTGAGTATATTAATTGTTGCACAGTTCTACTATATATTCCAATTAAATATTTATTACTTTAAATAAAAATCAGCTTACAAAATATCTAGTAACCTTAAATGTCTGGGACACGATGAATACTTTTTAAATTCGTAAAAAATATGATTAAACACTGTGATTACCCACATGAGAAGTTATTAAAGAAATAAATATCAAAGAATTGAAAGAAAGCTACTTTGATACATTTATATTCTTGTGGGACAAGCTTGTATTCTTAGAGTGCATTAGCAGATAATAGTTGTTGCTGTAAAAATATAAATTAGTCAATAAATTAGGATTAATATGGATATTACTAAAAGCCATTTTATTAGTGAACCCTCAGAGAGGAGCTATAGGGTTCATAGGGTGTAATCCCTCTACAGCCTAAACAGAAAGTTGGAACTTCTATGAGTCATACCTAGTTGGACTCCACCATGATCTGGAGTTTTGGGGAAAAACGCGACTTCCTATTAAGACTACATCCGGTTTTAGGGGACCATTGGCTAGTCAGGAAAATAGTGTTATTGATAAAATTATGATTTATCTATATTGAATTGATATTTTCGCGTCCGATCCGAATGGTGCAAAAAAGAATTCAGCCAAACTAAATGAACTCAATGTAGGGATCGCTTGAAATTGCAGTTGACCCTTGGATTGAATAAACGAATTTTTCGCGGTAATCAATATTAATGTCAATTTTAATAATGCAAGTGTTTAATAGATTACAAATTGTACGAAATCGCTTGATTTTGTACTTTAATTGACTTATTTCTATATTTTTTCAGCTTAATTTGCCTATTTAAGATTAGAAATGATATATTAATGGAAAACTATTGTCCTATTTATTTGCAATTAATTTTCTCGAATTCTGGCAGTGAGTTTTGAGGAATGTTTAATCATTTAAATTGCATTTGCTATTTGGTGAGTTGGCCGTAGTTATTCCCTGTTCAATCAATTCCACCGCAATGATGATCTGTCTAGTCATAAAAATCGTGCTGAGAGACCATTCACATCAAAGAACATTGCAACTGACATTTTGAGTTTTCACAATCCATAAATATTGGCAGAAGATTATTAGTATCAATTCGTCATAGTCAGGTGCTAATTTGCTGTAATTTGAACTTCATTTCCTGGCTGACATTGCAACCTTCCATGATTGACACTAAAGTTTTTAGCGATCGGTTATTAAAAGATCAAATTGGCATATGTTTCCAAAGTGAGCCCTCTTGGAAAATTTATCAAACGATTTCTAGAACACGTGTATTTTTCAAGTGGTTTGAAAAATACACGTGTTCCAGATTTCAAAGTATTTTTAGCCTACTTTCCTACGAGAGAGAGTCTAATCAAATCACTCGTCTATTTCCCTAAGAAATTTTAAAGTACTTCATGGATTTTCTTGAAATTTGGAATACATATTTAAGGACATACATCTGACTTTTATATTTGAAATATTTTCTAAATGTGTTCTTGTCAAGAACTGAGTGCGAGAAGATGAGAAAGAAACCAAATTTACCTTCAAAAAGTGAAGCACATTAAGATGCGGCAATAAATACAAATTTTGTAAAAAAAAAAACAAAAAAAACCCCACATCTTTTTTTCCTAGCTTTCCAATTACCTGGAAACATATTTCGTTGAATCAAAAATTTTCGTTGATTCAGCAAACTACAATAAATGTAATAAAATATTTCAAGCAACTACAACAAAGAATTGTTATTATGCTAACTTAAAACGAATTTTTCGCGATAATCAGTATTATTGTCACTTTCAATAATGCAAATTCGTTTAAATATCTCACAGATTTGCAACAAAGACACTTAAAAACCAATCATGATGTTTGAATCGATTTCTTAAAAAATGAAATTATTCAAATCAATATTTTCAAATTAATATTTTAGACAGTATTTGAAATGTAAATCAAAATTATTCTACTTGTTCTTAAAGTTTTCATATACTCCGTATTTTGAATTTTCAGTTATCTAATGTTTACAGCAATGATTTGTTGAAAATCTCAAAGCGTAAAAATTGCAGATTTCTAAAATAAAATACATCTAATTTAGTGAAGAACCCTGGTTAAATTAGAAAAAATTACAAGGATTTTGGTATTCTAGATATATGCGATTTCAGAAAGCCCTGATAAACATTTTTTTATATCCAGGATCAGAACCGAATAGGGGTCCCTGGTTCAGGCAGAAGTTCGCTGCAATTAATGTGGGATGTAATGATGAACTCGTTTCTGAATTTCAGTTATGTCTAACTTGATGAATTAGTAAACGAAATCATGAATTATTGGAAAAAATTTGAGTATAATTCACCCATGAGGTTAATCTATATTACTAAAATCTTTTATTTCTCTGTCTGTGTGTCTGTCCGGCGCAATTTTCTGAGAGAATGGAAAATAGAAATAATTTTTACAATGAAACATCCGCGACAGGAATCGAACCTGCAATCTTCTGATCCGAAGTCAGATGCATTATCCATTAGGCCATAGGGACTACAACTCTCTTCATATGGTTTTTTGACTTATATCTCCTTTCCTTTCCCCCATCAGTAAGGAATGTATTCAATCTTTTTTTTCAATCTCAAGATTGTTTATTTATTTCACATCAGTCAGTTTATTTGTAATTCGAAACTGACAATTAGAACGATAATTGCCGAAACGTTGCAATATTTTAAATATTCTTACTTAACCAAATCCTACGTGATATTGAAAAATATGTGGGTGTACACGCCAGTTGTTGGAGTAAAGAAAATAGAGTCAAGAAAGAGAGAAGCACTCTTTTTTGGGGGTGGAATACCGAAAAAATCACTATTTGCAACTCAAAAACCATCAATAAATGTAATTCAAACGTCACTGAAAAGTGACAATTATAATTAAAATGAAGGTCAAAAAAGAATGAAGCGATACTTCTATTCGATAGAATACTGAAAAATTACTGCTGTAACTCAGAAACCATCAATATTTGGAACACAAACGCCACTGAAAAGTGCCACTTAGAATAAAAAAAGAGACTGAAAAAAGAAAGAAGCAGTATTTCTATTAGATAGAATACTGAACACTATTGTAACTCAGAAACCACTGAAAAGTATCATTTGGAATAAAAAAAAAAAGAGTCAAGAAATAAGAAGCAGTATTTCATTAGGTAGAATACTGAAAAATCACTATTTGTAACTCAAAAACCATCACTATTTCTAACTCGAAAACGACTGAAAAGTATCAATAGGAATGAAAAAAAAAGATAGTCAAGAAAGAAAGATGCACTATTTCTATTAGGTAGAATACTGCTCAGAAGTTAGACGTCTTAGCCATTAGACCAATAGGCCTACATTCTAATCTCTGTAAAAAATAAAAATATATCATAGATATATGATTTACAAGGTGGTTCTAAAAGCAGTCGTAGATTGAGAGAATATAGAAATCAAAAATTAAATTTAAGAAAAAGCTTTTAAAAAATTTTAGTTTTAGTTTCCTTGATGTAATTTGTGTGTGTGTGTGTGTGTGTGTGTGTGTGTGTGTGTTTTTAATAAATAAAAAAATGTTTTCCGTTACTTAAGGGAGGCTTCCGGAGCGAAGCGACGGGTAGCCGACTAGTTTTTATAACTTACTTTTAAATTTGACGTAACCGGAATCCGTAAATACACGGAGAAAAAGTTCAACTTGAATATAGTGAAAACCTTGTATGTTTAATAGAGTTCGTTTGAAAATACATGAAAATATATACAAAACCCCAACTAAACATCCGAAAACATTACAAACAATTATACACATGATTCACGTTGTCGAAGGAGAATAACAAGGTGCAGATTAGAGAAACAGCAGCACGATAGCTTACAAGACTATCAATGGAAAACTTATACCTAGATTAAAAAAATTTTACGTGTCGTGAGTTTAATTTGAAAGAGCCAGCTGATTCGACACTTAGTTACAATAAAAAACTTTAAAAGCTTAAAAGGATAAAATGGTGCAATTTTTTTTTTCTTCAACGATTCCCAATGAGGGAGTATCTGCTTAAGGTAGGGTTTTTTTTTAACGTAATTTGACAAAGAAATCTGAGAGTAGAGGTTCTCGAAACGTACGTCATTTTATCCTTTTAAGCTTTTTAAAGTTTTTTATTGTAACTAAGTGTCGAATCAGCTGGCTCTTTCAAACTTATACCTAGATTTGCAAATAAAGATAATGTTTGTAGTCCTCGTATCCATTCAAAATTGATTTGAATTCAAAAGTGTTTCAAGTAACATTCCATTGACAGTAATGATAAACAAATCCCATGGACAGTTTACCTATGAGAGATAGATATCAATCTAAAGCTCAATGTTTTTCTTTCTATGTTTTTTTCTATTTCTAGAAAAAAAATTACGTTTTACCTCAAAATGAAAGAAATTAGCAATAATTTTGATCAAGTAATTTTAGCATACCAAAAATTACATATTCAAAACGAGTTATACATTGTTTTATTTCTTTGTTCTCTAAGCACAAGACGATGTCCAATAATAGACTGGTGCTACATATTTAAGACTGCCTTGTAATAAATTCTCATTTCCACTTACTATAACAAAGTTATGTTTCAAAAGTTGATTCTAAATTCGTAAAAGTAAATGAATTCCAGAAAGATAAATACTGGGAAGTACTTCATACAGGAGACAACAAAGAATTACGATTTTCATAAAGATTTTATATTAAATTTAGAAATTGAAGTTTATGGTTTTTGAAAATGGAAAATTTAGAAGCCAATTACAGTCGGTCGTCCGGAAACACCACTTTAAAAATGGCAGATAACGACGAAGACGAGCTATCAGCACTCGAATCCTTTTGCTGAAGGCAACCGTCTTATCAGGGGACTTTAATGATGTTTGTTCGTCAAAACCACTGGCATTCGAATCTTTGAAGAAAGAAGAAGACTTTTAAACAGGCAGAAATCGTAAAAATATATAATATTTACTGAATGATAGATCTTTTTTTTTTATATTTTTTATACTTCGGAAAAAGGACTCTATTCGTATTTTCTGGGAACAAAAAATGCCCCAACAGCTGCCACATCTAAACTCGACGTCTCATTATTTTCTTCTTTTAATGCAGCTATTAAGTTTCTTTAAAGTTGAGCTTCAAGGTTTATTTGCATTACTCTGAAAAATAAGGAGTTTTTTTTAAGAACATTTTACTGAAGAAATGTTGAAAGAAAAGAAGTTAAATAACTTCAGGTAATAATTTCTTTCCTCAATTTTTTTAGTGTTTATCTGAATATGAGATCAAACGAAATCTTTAAATTTCTAAATTGATTTTCATACAGTTTATTTTATTTGTTATTAGTTTTGGAGATGTAGGTTTCTTTTCAAATATATCACTAATATTTCATATGCTTATTAAGAAGTAGTCAGGGAGACTATAGAAACAAGAAATACCAGAAATTGGAAGAAAAAAACCCAGGAAATAAACAATTGAAATTTGTTTCTTGTTCTCCCATTAAAGAAGATATTATTGCAGAAATGGCGACCTTATAAGACAGGATTTAAGAAGACAACTTTAAAACAAAGTACTTCCGTAAGCGAAGGGATTCCAACCTTGGATGATCGTATATCATTGGATTAAAATGTTAAAGAAAACAACTGAAAAACAATTGGATCTTCACAGAACCGTAGACAATGGCATTCTAGATAGACTATGGCAAAAATTAAGATTAATGCTCCCTTGTGCTGGCGACAATATTCCATATTGACTACTATATGAAATCACTTCAAACTTTAGGATTTTATCTTCCAATTTCTGCAACGTGCGATATTATAGTTAATCGCATTTATCATATTTATTTATTTTCATTTCATTTCATTTATAAGCGCTGTTTATATTTATTTTATTAGGTAAGCATTTAAGTACTATTTTTTTACTACATGTAAAAAAGATACATGCAACGATAGATGTAAGAATTTACATTTAAAGAATGAAGATGATTTATAATGAAAGCTTTCATGAATAACATCGATTGAATACAGTAATTGAGCTCAACTAATTATTTTCCAACAACAAATTTAACGTTGTAAATTATAATAACATCACAATAAAAGAAACATACATGTACATAAGTAAGGATTCACTGAGCTGTTTTTAGTATATTTTGATACCACGATAGCTGTTTCTGGCTTAATTTAACCCCACATGGTTTGCGAAGGTTAAAATGCCTCGACATACACTGACAAACTGGCCGAAACAGACATAGAAAAAATCATGAGAGAAATTCTCAACACTAAAATTTTATAAGAATTATTTGTTTGTATAAACTTGGAAAAAGTCATAAGAAAGGTCATAGCAAAAGCTTCATTAGTTCTGCATCCGAAACAAGAATTTAAGAAAAGCTCCTTTAGTTGTTAAACCGAAACAAAAATTTGTAATTTCTAACAATACTTCAGCGTCGTAGCAGTAGTCAATTTTAAATACCTTCAATCTTAACATGTATATATATATATATTTATATATATTTATAGCCGGACAGCATTCTGAAATTTGAAAAAACCAACACAAAATTCAGAAAGCTGTTTCTGTGAGAATAACATTTTACTGCTTAAAAAATAGAAAAAGTGATTTTTATTTATTTGTTTTTATTATTTATGTATGAGGAATAATCCTTTCACTCATCCTTCTTGTATCTTACTGAGATCTCAGTTCTCCATCTTTGCTTCTAAATGGGCCTAATTGAAATCTTGTTTAAGTAAATTAATGAGATGGGGATGCCTTGTAAAAATCATCTGATTAAGCAGCATTTTTAATTACTTGTGATGACATCCGATAATCCTGATTAATTACTGATCGACAGCAAGTGTTAAAAGGCCTTTTTTCAGTTTTTCTTCTAACCAAAGTACCTCGAAATTAAGGCAAAGTGCATCGAAATTAATAGCTAGAAAATAATTTTATTAAGATTGATTTCTATTTAAAAATAAGAAGAAAATATGATATTGAATTTTTTGTAGTAGAATATGCTTTTTTTAAAAGAATTCTTACAGAAGAAAATGTAAGACATTGCATTGATGGGAAATTAATTTTCAGTAATAGTAGCTACTCAATAACTTTATGGGTTTGAAGATATGTGGGTTTTTCGGTTACTTTCAATTCAGGAACTGCTTGAGTCTTTTGTCCTTGTCAATGAGACTTTCAAATTATCCTCAATAGAAAACTGCACATTTAGATTAGGAATTTTATTTGAAAATAATGCTGACTTCAAAGAGGATATAGTCCCACCATGATAATGTGACAATTCGACGTGAGCACTAGCCTCTCTAAGAGATTCCGAAGAATATTACGTTACAGCTACAAAACAAAACTTAAAACAAAAATTTAGTTTTAATTTAAGCTCTCAATTTTCCAATTCCTTTCGGAAATAATCTTCAACTTGCAATATAATTTTTCGAGCACCTCTGTAAAATACTCTGGGGCGACATTCTGAGGGAAATTAATAGCGACCTGTGCTTTGAGGCGCGCTTGTTTGTGATTGGCTGAAAACCAGATACGTCAAAATCACGTGGGTTTCTTTCCGATCGTCACGTTATCGTGGTCGGCCTATAATTGTCTAATGGAAGTGTTTTCACTGGAATGGGGAAAAAAAGTTGAAAAGTTTCATTTCACATTTATCATTTTGAATTACAATAATATTTCATGAAATGTGAATGCACTTGAATTTGGATTACTAGCAGAGATAGAGCGATGGTAAGAAGAGAATTGTAGAGAAGAAATTCGAGAATGTAGATAAAGATTATCCTTTCGGTGTAACTTTGAGCAGACTTGAAATTTTCAAAAGATAAAATTTTACATGCTGTATAACATTTTTACACAATTTTATATCCAGCGTTGGAGATATATAATAGTCAGTTATAAAAGGGTGTATCAAAACTATTTGTACACATTTTAATGGGAGTTATGGAGCACCAGGACTAACCTAATTCGTCTAGAAATATATGACGGCAATCTTTGGTGCTAGAGGGAGATATTGCCTGGACATTCGACAGATCGCCCGACTTAACGCATATCGATTTCTTCCTTTGAAGACCATGAAGAACCTCGTGTACGAGACTTCCATTGATTCATATAAACCTTGTCGCAAAAGTCGCTGACTCCGCTGCAAGTTCGTGAAATGTCGGGAATCTTTCAAAATGTACTACAAAATCAATGCTTCGACGCTAATCATGCATGCATTGTTGTTGTCGGACCCAACTTTCAACACCTTCTTTGAATAAACATGTTGTTCATGCTCGTTTCCATTCATTTATTTGGTTTGGTGTTCCACAGCTTCTTTTCTTTATCCGATTGCAGCGCCACTAAATAGCACTCTGTAGCTCCGAAGGTTGCTGTCAGACGACATACATACGAAAAAGATTTGTAGTGATGCTTCCTAACTCACATTAAAATTTGTACAGAGTTTGATACACCCTGTAGATTTCTCTTAATGAAATAACATTCATGCAAGTTTGATGGCTTTAATCATGCAATATATAATCAAATACCAACAATCATTTAGTTTTTCTTTAAAACTAGCCTTGACTAGTAAGAATATAAAGTTTATTCAAAAATTGAATAATATGCCGTTTTTTTATATTATAAGTCTCCTGTCAAAATCCAAAGACAGCTACAACAATTCCTAGGCATTAAGAGAGCCTCTTACAGTTCCATCCTTTTGTACAGAAGTCCAGGCTCTTTACAGAAAGGAGTACTAGGATTCAAGATTCTAGAGACGGAAGCATGGTGAACGTTTTCTGTTTTTCTTAGCATACATGATGAACGATATAGTTACTACTCCTGCTGCTTAGAAATATTATTACGTAATTATTATTATTAACTACAGCCTGCAGTACTACATATAGATTTACAACTTTTCAAATATTACCAATAAAATGGCCCGACTCGTTTAAAGTATACAATTATTGTTAAATAGTCTTAACTTGAAAATATAAATCTGAAAAACAAACAAACAAATCTGTCGATGATTGTGGATTAACATATTTAAGAACTACGTACAATACTCAGTTTAATTTATAGTTTGATTTGAAGAACACTGAAATATAAACAATGAAAGACGAATCTTCCTCAAGAGCTTTTATTATAGATTTCTTACTGGTCATTCTATATAAGTGGAAGAAAAGATTCCACAAATCAAGCAATCCAAAAATAAAAAAAAGGAACCAGTCAATTATAAATGGCCTGAACCCTACACAAATCAGATACCGGGAATGTGAGAATACAGTGCTGAAAGGTTGTCTTTCAAGATTTCACTACGTAAGATATTCATAAGAAGTGACAATTTAACTATAGTTCGTTTTACAGCAAACTTGTAACGCATTCGTATTTCTTGGAGTGTAAACCTTTACTCTGGAAACAAACATATTTCCTTGTGAAGTTGCAGACATGTCTTTTAAGAAAATAAATCTTTTGAGAATCTGAGATTATTAGGAAGACTCATTCACTGAAGATGACCCGTTAATGAGAGAAAACTAGTTTTAAATGTAAATAGTTTTAATTTTAACTCAGCGTGTTGGCTATTTTAAGACCTTTACAAAAATATATATATAACTGGGAACTATATTAAATTTTAAAAGGATTAATACATATTAAACTATATTTTGTAATTAGAATCCAACTACAGTACATTATTTTTCGTCGGAATCGCAGTGGAGCCTCGAAAGCAATCTTATATTATAAAAACAATCTTATTATTATAATATTATTATATTATATTATTCTGTCTGTCATAAGATTTTACGTTTTTCCAATTTTGTGACCAAACTATAAGAGATAGGTCATGTAAATGGCTAAAATGTAGATCTTTTTAAGACAAATAAAATGCTACAAAAATCTTTCGAAAAAAGTTTTTGGTTTCCAAGATGGTCCCTTTTAAAGGGTCAAATTTTGACTTTTTCTCAATTTAAACGAAAAGTATAAAAGATGGAAGAGAATATTACATTGAGAAAATGTTGGTATTTGAAAGTTTTATCGAACGATCTATCACTTATTCACAAGCGCTTCAGCATTTGCAAGATACATGCAAAAATGTGAATTTTCGGGTTATTCGGAGAAGCCACAACGGGCTGGGAAGTTATATATTCTCCGACGATCGCAACATTAATTTGCTAAATAAATAAGGTTTGTTTTTTGAATGCTATATATGGAAGGGTTCCGGAGCGAAGCGACGGTACCCGGCTATTATTAATATATATTATAAAAGCGTTATTCTGTCTGTCATTCTGGAAGCAAAATGTTAAATTACAAATTACTAAAATGTTACTAAAACAGAGAATCTATTCATAAAAAATGAAAATATATTAAACAACTGTCCAACTATACTGATTGGTGACGTAAATATAGATATTTTCAAAATGAATAAAAACAATGCAGTACAGAAATACGTAAAACTTATGTGCAATAATGGTTTCAAATATCGTCTTTACTGAAAACAAGAAACAACTGTACAATTAATGGAAATACGATAAGAAATATAGATCATATTTTCATAAATAAACATGATATCAAAACACCAGAAAAATATGTAAAGAACGAATCGGATAAGAGTTGAAAATGAGAAAATAACACATCCAAATATAATCCATAAAGAACTAATCAATGATGTTAACAAAACAAAATTCAAGAAATTCTAAATACAGTAAAACCTTGTTAAGTCGTCACTCAAGGGACCGAACATTTTTGACGACTTACGCGGAGTGACGACTTAAGCGGAGTGGGCATTTTTGAAAAAAAAAACAAAACAAAACAAAAAAAAACCCACTGAAATATAATATTTTTATGAATTAAGAAAAACAAGATTTTCAGAAATCAATACATGCTAATGAATGAGTGGAAAATAAAAAAAAAAAACACATTTTATACTTAACACAGTTTATTTTCTTTTACTGGCATTAAAATAATCCAACAGTTTTGATTGATGAAGGTACTGATTACTGGTAACAATTCTAAGCACTTTGTAATGAAATGGAACTCCAACTTTTGTGCACATAGTTAATCGTATCTAAAACCGAAACTTCTAGCTTTTCGTTCCTATCCAAGGCTTTTATCATGTCTTTTACAAGCATTTTTTTGTACTTTCGTTTAAAGTCAAGAATTATCCCTTGATCTAAAGGCTGAAGAAGTGCAGCTACATTTGGAGGAAGAAAAACAATTTCGATCGCTTTTAAATTTTCGGGGCTTACTCGCTATGAAATAAAATCACACTCAGTAGCGGTCAAGAAAAACGTCTAATCTTGACAAGAGTCGCAGCGAGAAGTGTGTAATTTCCCAAGTGAATTTCCCACATGAAAATTCCCCGTAAAGGCTAGGCTTTCTTAGAGTGAAGGGGCGGGACTGAAAAGATAGCAGGCAAAATTGAGAATGAAGATGCTTTTCGCCATTTGAGGATGACGAGTTATCCGGAGTATAATTAAATTTGGTGACGAGTAAAAGAGGTGACGAGTAAATTTGGTGACGAGTAAAATTATTGTCTATGAGACCTTGTCGGGATCAAAGAAAACGACGACTTAAGCGGAGTGACGACTTATCCGGGTGACGACTTAACGAGGTTTTACTGTATATAAAAAGAAAAGTCCTGACTCACTCACTGACTGACTCATCAACGCCTACCCCAAACCCTTAGACCTAGAAAGCTGAAATTTTGCACAGAGGTCTCCTTTATGACGTAGACAAGGAATAAGGCCGGATTTTTCGAAATTCTTACGGGATAGGGAATAATCTGGCAAACTGACGATGAAGTGTATGGCGGCAACCCCAGGTGTGTGGCGCCAACCCGCAATACACCTGAGTTAAGTGGAGAAGGCCACAACGGGCTGGGAAATCGTACATTCTCCGATCTCAATATTAATTTGCTAAATAAATAAAGCTTTTTTTTTAATGCTGTAGATGCAAGGGTTCCGGAGCGAAGCGTCGGTACCCGGCTAGTAACAAATAATAAAATACTCACTAAAAAAAATATTAGAGAGGAAATTCATGTGCCAGCATTCCGCTGGCCTCAATGAATTTTCATAACGCATTGAAAATTAAATTTAATTATTAATAAACAATAATGGGTCATACCAAGTGTTTACCAAGGGACATCCTAGAGCAGCTGTATCACACTCTTTTGCAATCATCAGTTAGGCTCCCAATGCACTTGCAGCTCTAACCACAGGAGAATCTCCCCTTTTCTCCCCTTTTACTGCCTGCCTCAAGCAATGTAATGATCGTTTGTGAGGATCCCTTGTTCTCAACTTCTTTGGATGAATCCTGTTTTATTTTTCCGATCTGCTTTTAGACCCTTCAGCAAAAAGAGGATTCTCTAATGAACTTTCTCCCTCTCAATCCTGCGGTTAGCTGCAAGTCCGCTGCAAGTGCGTTGGGACCTTAGAATTAGTCACCAGTAGCCAGCAAAGTGTCAGTAACTGAGGCTAATAGGCATAATCGGTAACACACCGAAAATTAAATCTACGCATTTAATGATATTCCTATTAGCCTCAGTATCGAGACCTCGCTGTTTACTGGTGATAACTCCTAGCAGATGATCGCCAAAGAGCGTGAAACAGCTGTTCTAGGATGTCGCTTAGTAAACAACTTGGTCTCACCATTGATGTATATTTTTTTTTTATTTGGTTATATATATTTTTTTAGAAAATTTAATTTAAAGACTGGAAATGAAACAATTTTAAGTCAAAAACATTAATATCTCAAATTTTGAAATAGTATTTTCTAGAACTTGTTTACATTCATTAGTTTTAATATCAGGTTAAAAAAAAAGGATAATAACTATTTTGAAATAATCGTACTTCAGAGACAATTTCCAAAACTTAACCTCTAAAATTAATCTTAGAAATTAAAAATTAAACTAGAAATTATCTTCGCAAAGCTTTAAGCTATTTGGAATTAATTAAATTCTGAAGTAACTTTAAATTTAATTTTGCCTTAAGGAGCTTCTGAATTGCATTAATAAGGTTTTCCGGTGGCTTGTTTTGAGGATTTGACGTTTAGAATCGCCAGTTAATAGAAATTAGATTCTGTATTTGTTTTAGGAATTTCAAATAACAAATATAGAGAACCTAGATTATGTTCAGGAAAGTGTTTATAAAAAAATCGTTTATCGAAGTATTTATATAAAAAAATCGATTCTACTGAGTACACTCGTTATGATTACTAATTGTTTTTAAAGAAAATAATCATCGAACTTTTATTAATTCTCTTCAAATACAATTTAATTGTCAATTCGTTGAACCTCTTATAGTCTTACAATTTTTTAGTAATTAAAAGAGATGGAACGAATTATAATTCTAAACTATTGCAAGATTTATTGTTTCAAAAACCACATTAAAATGCTTATAAAATTTGAATTTGTGCATTTATTTTTAAAGTTTACCTATTTTAAGGGATGATTTAACCGTTGTCCAGGTTTTGTGTCATATTTTCTGATGCAGCAGACACGCGAAATTGACTGAAATCGCTGTAATAGTATGTGTTCATACTGAGTAGTTGCATTCACGTTTCCGTGGCTGGGCTTTCACGTTATTAGTGCGTAAATATCAAAATATGAGTGAAGAAACATCTAGAAAGTGAATAGCTGATGTTTTGATGCATCAGTGTTTTTTAATATGGTAATAATGTTCCGAGGGAACCGTTTTCTTGATCACAAACAGTATCAAAAGATGAAGGAAACATAGGAAAACAGGGAAGGAGTGGAGATCTAGGATTTCTACATCTAGAGATGATGATGCTTTGGTTAAATTACGCAAATGAAATAAATTTAAGCCATTTATGCAGCTTTCCAGAGAATGGAAAGGGTACATGATAAAGGCAAGCTCAAGAAGACAACTTAATGGAAGGTATAGAACGGTTATAGTTAACCAAGGTGATTATTCGTAAACGTTTGCAAAGTGCGAGGTTGCACGAGAAGTTGACAGCCAGTGATGGAAGTGCATTACTTTCAATGAGACTAAAGATAAACTCGTGCAATCAGATGTCTTCCGTTCGTTCGTAAAAAATGCGTTGTAAGATAAAGCCTTGTGGACAAAATGTCTCATTATGATCCAAAAACACCCATCCTTCATCCAAAAGACAATATGGGACTGTATTTTGTTAAAACATTGTGAAAACATACAGTGCATTAATGTCCTCAATGTGAAACTAACATCACAGCAAATGATACATTTCCAACTGACTCATGAATTTTCGACAATTTGGCTCCATGTCGTGCACACAAGCAAGTAAAGAAACATTCTTGTATTTTCTTTTTTTTTTTTAATTTTAAAAAATACTTTTGTAATGAAAAACTTATTAACAGTTTTGCTATTTTTCTTATGAAAGAGGATAAGAAGAAATTTTCAACATTGAACAGTTCAGCCCTACCATGGCCTGCAAATTCACCGGACCTGAAACTATTGAACGGAAGACAAAGAAAAAAATCAATGCACGTTACCGAAAGACAGCAATGAAACTGATGAAAACAATTATTATAGTTTGTATTTGAAATATCTGTCGAGTTTTGCCAAATGTTGGTTGATTCAATATTCATCAGAATTTTTTTTTCAAGTGCGATCCCCGAGCACGGAGGTACACATTCTATGGAACTTAGCAGTTCCAATAGAATAATCTGGGAAAAGATACTGAGGTGGTTTCCCGGTGCCTTCCTCAGGAAGTCATTATACTTCAGATCCGAAGAGAAAGTGTAGAAGAGGCTAACAAACACAAGAAAGGAATGAAACAGCCATGCCGCTATCAAGATTCGAACCCAGGTTCCAACACATTTGCCTCGTGGGAGACAGCCGCCTAAACCATGCTCATCAGAGTATCTACAGTAATTAAAGTCAGAGGAGGGTCAATTGCGTTGATGTCCTAGGGATTTGAGATTTTCTGTGGCGTTATATTTTATTTTAAGTATTGTAATTTTAATATTTCTCAAAAACTTATAACTATGGAAATGCTGTCTGTGTTGCTGGAAATGCAGTGTATTAATCATACGCAGTTTGATATTCATTACATACATAATTATAAAATAAGATTCAATTTTTAGTCTTTGACTTAATTCAAACACTCACTTCTTACAGCCTTTTAATATTTTTGTCGCGAAATTTTTGGACATGTACCACAAACATCATTATTACAAATTTGGAAATTTTACTTTTCTTGCCTAAATTGAATTTCAGTGATTCATCCATTTATTTACTATAAATCGAAAATCCATTAATCGAATACTGTCCAAACAGATTTTTAAACTTACTAGTTAAGTTATACTTCAAAAAACCAGGAAACTTTCTCTTCTAAGAAGAAGTAAACTCATTCAACCTCTTAGTAGTAAAAACTGTTCCACCCATTCTTCTTTTTCTCCCATCTTTATCTTCTTCTTCTTATACAAATAGTAAAGTTTGCAGCCGACAGAGATCGATCAGATGAAGTGGGAAGCGGCAGAGACAAGCGCCGGCACCGAGAGCAGTCGATTAGGGGATCATAATCGAAGCACGGGCTCGCCAACCGTAATGATTAGACAGAAAGGTGGGACAAGTGCCATTTCGCTGCTGCAAGGAGACAATCAGTTCTCCCATGTCGATCACTTCCGGACAGAATCGGAAAGCGTGAATTTGTGTCTCTCGTTTGACAGGCGCGGACCTCGAGAGGGTCTCACGAATCGAAGCGAAAATAGGTAAGGATTGGTGGTGTGAACTTAAATAGAAGTGCGTCTTCCTTTGATGTCGTAAGAGAAAAAAATGGAAGACAGAGCGATCCTCTTCATCACGTTTCACCACATTCGAAGATTTCTCCATTTCCTCACGGATATGTTTTCGAAACGAGAAAATATTTCAATACTTATTACATTCAACGGAAGATAATTAAAAAAAAATGCTCACGCGACATCAAATGCTTTTGTATTACTACTGAGGACTTTCAACATCTCGCTTGACTAGCTAAATTTCGTTAACAAGTTTTGGCTAGAATAATTGAATTTACAAAACTAGCTATGATACTAATAATTATGTAAATCAATCGGTGTAATCCAGTGAAATAATTTATGGAAGTTAAAACTTCATTATTACGTTAAATACATGATAGGGCTATACATTTTGGAGTAATTATGGAAGCAATTAATTAATTTTCAAACGTCACCAGGCTCTATTTGATTACAAATTAAATTACATTACAATAAATAAATTACATTATCATAAGCACCAGTATCCGGATTTTTATGATCTAGTTAGTCTACACTTATGACTTACAAAACCTCAAAAAAAGTATAATGAGAAAAAGAAAAGGCTTATATTATCCAACCAAAAATAAACATTGGCTTGACTTTAAATTTCTGTTTTGGAAACATTTATTAAAGATAGATTTCCTAAGTCTTGAACCGAAAAATATCACTAAAATGTAATGCAAAGAATACTCTGAAAAATAAAAAGAATATAATAAGAAATATTCTAAAGTCAAAATATTGATTTGTATGTACAATGAAAAACTGCATCATTGATTGAAATTAATCTTACTAATATCAAACAAAAAAAAAAGAAGTATACATAAGACAAACCAAAATGATAACTAAAAACAAATAACTAATCAATAAAATCAAAGAATGCATAAAAAGAAACTTACTGAGATCACTTACATAAAAAAATATAAGAAGTTCATAAAGCATACTTTTGTTCAAGTATTACTTATTAAAATTTCTGTTTTTTAAAGTCGTGATAACGACAGAGCCAAAAAGTTTACATTTTATAAAATACAATATATTCTTAATACAAACAATATAATTTGTCATTTTCTATAAAAATTAAGTAAATCCGCCTTACTTAATTAAGTTGTCTAAATCGGATTTATTCGTGATTTATTCATATCAAATGAAATTCAATAGAAATTTATTGTTTAGATGCCAATGCTTTCTACTATATAGGAATTTTTGTAGCGCTAACTTCTCAACAAGAAAAAATATCAATATAAATGTTAGGTCATTATTTAGGTCACTATTCCTGAAATATTTCTAGTTCCTAGGTTCAAGAAGTTATTGGCAGAATACACAGACTGAGTGATTTGATAAGTGATCTACTTTAGGTTTGATAGGTAAATCAAGTATTCAAATTAATTCCAAATTTTTACAGTGATTCACATTTTTATACATTTGGAATTTAACTCTGAGCTTCTCATTCGCGAAGGTTTGAGTTCAAAGTTTTCTTTTTTTTTCTTTCTTTTTACAAATGCCCGGACTCGTAGATTAATCATCTTTCTTTAGGCTAAAAAGGAGCGAGATATGATATCTTTAACCGACGAAGCGTTGCCCAGGGTACGCCATAGGAGGCAGCATCAAGTGGCACCCGCAGGAACGGACAGAAGGAGAAACAGAAGAAGAAAGAATCCATACCACGACCGGGATTCGAACCCGGGTTGCGGCACACTGGCCGCAACGACAGACCGCCGTCTACACCACGCCGCGCCGGCACGGCAGTTTTAGATTTATTTCAGTTTAGATATGATTAAATTGGTAAGCATTGTTATTTCTAAGTTTCTTAGATTAAATATAAATGAATAGATGTAAAAATTCTTTCACTTGATATTAGTACCATTGAAATAATCTTAGTTGCTCTTTCTATTGCATTCTTATATTGCCTTGTTCTAAAGTACAAAATTTTGTACATGAATTTTTCCCTAAGAATTTTGCATTTTATTTAAAATGGTATAAATAAAAATAAAAAGGAACTAATATTTATTAAAAAATATTTGAAATCTATGGAGAAAACGAAAAAAACAATCGAATTGATAATCATTTTAAAAAAATGTCATTGAAATTTTGAACTTTACCATCCTAGATTCATCAGCAGCATTAATTTTACTGTCATAGAGCTTTGGAATACTATTTGTCTTTTTATATGAACCTACATAGTTTATGAATTTAAATTAGAATATGTAGTACACTTTTCCACGAATTTTATTTACGTGTATGAAGTTTTTGAAACTGAAATTCCAAAATCTGAAGTAGTACTACCATTTAATTATTCACAATCTGAAAACTTAATGGTAAGTTTGGGCTATTCGTTGCTTCTCATTCATTTAAGTGGATAGCCCAAACCATTCATTAGGAACCTGGAGAAAATATAACATTCGCTTATATAAATTCATTCTATTCGAAATTTGGCATAGAAATATGTACATTTATTATTTTATATTGAAAAATCAGAAAATCTCTTAGTATTATATTACAGAGGTATTGTTTTCCATCTTTTAACTTAAGGGTCTGTCTTTTTGTTTTTC
This sequence comes from Thereuonema tuberculata, assembly GCA_023159025.1. NCBI lineage: Eukaryota > Metazoa > Arthropoda > Chilopoda > Scutigeromorpha > Scutigeridae > Thereuonema > Thereuonema tuberculata. The sequence goes on from JAFIDM010012231.1 coordinate 76,393,418, forward strand.
CTATTATTCATTTTTCGCAATTTTTGAAATATTCTGCTTCCCCGTGTGACATGAGCCAATACAGAGAAGCCCCAACATCAGGGATGCTTTTATTTCCCTAAATTGGATCAACATGAGAGAAATGGAAAATTTCTTCATTAAAAGAAGTATGGAAAAACATAGAGAAATTTTAATCTTTCTGTGTCGGACAATTTACTAGCAATGAAATTTGATTTTCATTTTTCGAATAAACTTATAAGTAGTAGCTTTTTTTATAATTTTTTGTTTGATTATCTCATTATTGCTAATGATTTTACAAACAAAACAAAACAAAAAGCTATTACTCATTTGAAATTAAAAAATATATGAATTTCAGTAATCATGGACAACTAATAAAAAAAATTGTAATTGTTATATTTAACGGTTTCTTATTTAAAATTTCAGATTTTTCTCTGCTTCAATAATAAAAGATGTGATGATTTGAAATAACTCTTAACTAGTGATGATTTAAAGCGACTTTCACTTCGCTCTCACTGAAAAGTTTGTTCAAAAGCCGTAAAGTAGAACTTTTACTGAATCCCTACTTTTACTGAATTTTCTGGAGTATTTAAATCTTTAAAATGTTGTTTCTTAGTAAATAAGTCTTAGGTCTACTACACAATGCAAAGTACAAGACACTACATTTCTATTCCCTAATGAAGAACTTCTAAACTACAAAAAGAGCTTTATCTCATGGCTTTTGGCCAAAAGTTACAGCAACGAAACTTTTGTAATGAGTAGAAAGAAACAATAAAGTTACAGTGTAACATAAAGTGCGTGCTTGGTTGTGTAGTTTTCTTTTTATTTAATGAGGGAAAAAACGCAGCAGAACTAACCATTATTAGAAGGACTTCTCTTCTAATAGAGGCTTCGAAAGATTTATTATCGATCAACATTTTTTTTTTTACTTGTAATCTATGGGTGAGAGCAATAAATCATTTCTCAAACGTAATCATTGTCTCTGCAAAGTCTGGCAACTTGTCAAACTCTTAGTCGAAAAAGTGCTTCCTATAAATGGAAAGGGACTTGACTTTTAATTTCATTAAATCTAATTAGTAGCTCCACCATTTTTGGGGTGGGAATAAAGATGCTGGATTATGGGTCTAGGTCACGCCAGCGAAAATTAAAATGAAATCACTTGTAGAAATTAATTTAACTTACTTTCCTAAATCCACTGCCCTTTTATTGAAGTTAACGTTATTTTTTACTAAATAATTAAAAGTGTTTTCCAAATTTAGAAGAGATTTGAATAAGAAATAAAGAAGTAGAGTTTACATAAGAAGTAATTTACTACAATAAAATAAAATTTAACTTCTACATTTGATCATCTTTTGTTCTCTTTTAAAATAATCCACAAATTTTAAATGATTTCATATTTTTGAATTCATAATTTTCAAACTGAATCGCGAAAAGAATCCTCCGCTCACACTTAAAATGTTAAAAGGAACAAGGATTCGGATGATGTTAGGAACATACAGGAGATTGTCATCATTTAAGGAAAGAATCTTCATCATATTTGGCAAAAGATTCAGTACATCCCAGTCTGAGAGTACATCTAATACAAGCAAGAAACCTTCACTGTTTCTCACACTGAGACAGACTGGAGTCATCTTTGAAATTTAAAATTCGCTATCAGAACGTTCGCTTTATAATCATCTGACACTCTTCATTGCTGATAACTGCTTGCCATTCCTTTTTGTTTAAATTTAGTCCTTCGTTTTTAAATCCGCGATAACATTTTTTTCATATTTTAATGTTTTTAAACATTTTGTCTTTTACATCATCAAATGAAAAGTTCATGAAAGGATTTGTTTTCTTTTTTAGTGAAAATGTTAATCTTTAAAATTTATTTATTATTTTATCTGATTTTTTTTCTGTAGTTGTAAAAACAAAAAAAATGAAAAGAGTACATTTATTTTCTACTAAAAACAAACAATACAATTTTCATTTTCTGAAAAAAAATTTAATTAAATTCCCATTATTAACTGAAGTTGTCAAAATCGGATTAATCTTAATAGTAAATCACAAGCATATAAACGGATTATCTAAAAGGATTAATATTCGTTGTTTAAAACATCTGTAGAAATCCATTGATAGCTTCGATTTTATGCCATGGAAATGCTAATTATTTTATTGTTTCATGTCAACTAATTATGAAAATTTTGTCATGGAAATTTTGGTCAACTAATTTCTTGTTAAGGACCCAATTAGAAAATTATCCAAATATATAAGTTAGATCGTTTCTGGTCTTTAAATTAACTTATTAACTTTCAAATTAATCTCTCTTGCAGTTAACAAGTTATTAGAAGGAGACATGTTACATACATACTCACACAGACATATTCACATGTTGGCTGAATTACAAGCCATATTGTGATGAGTTTTATAACCATATTTAAAATTATTTTGCTTATTCTATTTTATCTTATTTACTTTTATATGTATTTTACTGTCCAATCAATTATAATCTAATCAGTTGTAAATTTAAAATTATAAGCGATCTTTTCTGTTTGTTTACTTTTGAATTTCAACGGCTGAGGGTTCCGATAATTCCCTGTAATTTTAAATCTTCAGTTAATTTCAGTTACTAATCACATGTTATTTTAAATCCCCCAATGAACTGTTAACGCCCTCCAGGCAATGACCGATCATTGTAAATAATCTATACAAAAAGCCCTTGCTCTCCATGAATAAACAGAACACAGTTAGATCCAATTTAGTCTAATCTCCTTTTCACGAACCAGTGACACCAACAAAATCACCACAATATTTCTAAAGGAATGTTGAAATTAAGAATAACAAAATAATATATTTTTGCATCATACTTATTTATATTGACATAATTTTTAGGAAAGTAAGTAACCCTCAGCTGTCGAATTATTTCCTCATTCTTAATTTTTCAAAGAAATCATGTGTTTTTAATAATACTTTACAATTTTATTGGAGCAATGGAAGGTTTCTGTTCATTCTATTGTTTGAATCGAAAACGGAGAAATACTTTCACAGTTTTTGTGATGACTTGAGTATTTTTTTTTCTAATTATTACAATACAATATATTGCCCCAAAAGTTTTTTCAGGGATCGTAATAAATATTCAAAAAATTTTCTGTTAATAGTAATGTAAGTAAATAAAAACATAATTCAAATGTTCTTTTGAATTGATAATTTTGATAATTTATTGAAAATTGATAATTTTACATTAGTAGAAAGTATATTTATTTATTAAAGCAGAACTTTAAATTCGGAAGTGATTCAGCGTCTTAAAAATATTATATTTTTTTAAATGCAACTATATAATTATGACAGTCCATCCAGCGTGAAAGCTTCAAATTTAGTTTTTTAACCTGTATATTAAAAAGAAATTAGCTTAACACATTCGCGTCTGTTAAGAGAAAAATCTTCACTAAACTTCTAGTCTATAGAAATTCTAAAGAAGTTATTTTTTTAAATCTTTCTTTTTTTTTGGAAAGCGTTTTAACTTGGAAGCTTCTATTATGGCATTGGCCTGTAGAAAGCTTTGCAGTAAAGAAAAAATTCAATTTCTCAAACCACAGAAACTAATTCAGTAAACTTTAAACTGTTGTAACTTAGTTGAATTATACTTCTTTAAAGTTAAGAACATTTCCTAAGCTTTATAGACTCTACACGAGATAGACCACAAAGCTTTTTCCCTATAAAAAGTTTCGTAATTTCCTTGAAGAAAAAAATAAAACTTTGCTGGTTTCCAAATTGCAATAGCTCAATTTCAAAATAAATAAATAAATAAATAATAATAAGAAGAAGATGAAGAAGTTTTAATTGAGTGCACCACTCCAAATGAGTACAACACTATATATACAAGAAATAGATGAAAAAATTACAAAAAAGTATAACATATTAAACAGAAGTGCTAAAATATAAACAACATAAATTGTAATGTTACTCTTATAAATACAAGATATAAATTTTCAAAATTACAGATATCAATTGATTTTTTTTTTTACTTATTTATTTAAAGTTATATGGTTATCTATAAAAAATTTTTTTTTTCATCACAATGTGAACAAAATCTTTAAAATAATTATATAATGGTTTCTGCACAAGTAAGCTTATATCACACGGCCATATAATATCATGACATAATACATTTAGAAGTAATATTTGTCTCTCATAATCAAATTTTATACAATTAAAAGGACATGCTCAATTGTATCTAATTCTCCACATTCACAAAAGGCACTATTTGAAAGATTGAATTTGGCTAGATAAGCATTAAAATTTCCAGGTCCTGTAAGAATTTGACCCATAGCAAAATTAAAATTATCTATAGGTGAAGTAAGCCGCGCTGGTGTGGTCGAGCGGTCTCAGGCGTCGGTCTGTCGTGAGATCAATGTGCCAGCGCCCGGGTTCAAATCCCGGTAGCGAGCATGGATGTTTCAAAAATTTCCTTTCCTGTGTTGTAGCCTCTTCTTCACTTTCTCTTCGGTCTGACGTCATTCCTTAATGGCGTCCTGGGGAAGGCCACGGGAAACCACCCCAGTATCTTTCCCTTGTAATTCTAGGGAGTCTGCTAGGGGTTCGCCGTCTTGGGAACACTAGCGCTCCCTGGAGCACGGAGGCTTCGGCAACGAAGCTCGCACTTCGGTGCGAACCGACCACACATAGGTGAAGTAAAGGAGTGATAAATAGTAGGGAAGAATTTTTTAGTTGAAAGACCCTTGGTGGATTGTTTCCATCTCTCATTCCATTTCTCATATACTAATGACTGAACATTGGACAAAGCAAGTTTAGTGGGGAAAGGCTGATAAGTAATTTCCAAGTTGTTATCGGTAACTGCAATTTTTGCCTCTTTATCAGCTTTTTCATTCCCTTCATATCCCAAATGTCCTGGGACACAGTAAAAGGTTATATTATTATCTACAGAGAGTAATTTATGAATTTCTTGTACATCTTTTAGCTTACTGTTTATATTTAGGAGTGTCTGAAGGGAAGATTTTGAGTCACTAAACAGATTAATTTTAAGAGTTTTATTTTGTAACTTTGTGGACCATTCGACAGCAAATTTAATTGCAGACAGTTCCGCTTGGAATATAGAGGTGTAACAAGGGAATTTGTATCTAAAACAATAATCTATGGAAGTTGGATACTTGTGTATTATTATTACTACACTAGCACCAA
>JAFIDM010012231.1:76398992-76465297 GCA_023159025.1 Thereuonema tuberculata
TGTGAATTTACAGTTATTTTCCTATCTTTTAAATATGAGCAGATAAGTTTTATTAAATAACCAGGGCATTTCAATTGTATCAATTCATAAATAATGCTGGGATGCCAGGCATTATCAAAGGCTCCCTGAATATCAAGAAAGATAACCGCAGTGAATTCCTTTCTTTGAAAGCCTTTTTGAATAAAATCAGTTAAGTCATATATAACTTGTTCAGCAGATTTTCCTTTTATAAAGCCATATTGCCTTTCAGATATCCAACTGATATCTGATCCAACAATCTGGCATATCAGATCATTCTTGTAGCAATAATTTTTTCCAATATTTTTCCTCCAACTGATAGAAGGCTAATTGGCCGGTATTTTTCATTATTCGTTTCAGTCATAACTTTTTTGATTAACAGGACTTCAGCTGATTTCCACTGTTTTGGAAAATATGAATGAGTTAAACAAGCACTATATAACCTAAGTAAATTATCTTCAATTATATAATAACCTTTTCTATATAATTCGGCATATAGTCCATCCTCTCCAGGTGCTTTTTCAGGGTGGATAGAAAATACAGCTTCTTTATGTTCTGTTTTTGTAATCTCATTAAAATTGGTATCAAGATTATGAATTTCATTTGACGCATGACGAATTGTACGATGGATATTACTTTCTGTTGTAGGATTGTCCTGAGGGAACATGTTTTCTACTACATCACTAATTATATCTCTGACATTATAGTTTTTTAATGTACTGACAGCAGCACAGTTGTTATATCTACTTCTAGTTAAAATTTTATAAATGTTTTTCCATGGGTTCTGGTTACCTTCAGTAGTACAGTATGTTCTAAATAAATAAATAAATAAAAGGCTCAGCTCCTCTAAATACTCAGTTCAAACTATTAGAAAAAAGATTAATAGATAAAGTGACCAAATGTCGGCCAACAAATGTTTTTTGTATTTAAGAAACACGTAGTGGTCTAGCTGTGGTTTTTTTCGTTTTACACGATTTTTACATCTTTGGACTATCATCCTATCTTAGTTTCAATTGTCATCTCCAGATGTCGCCATTTACTTTAAGCTCTCATCGAAGACGTGCGAATGATTGTTACGGGAAGCGATTGTTTTGGCGAGATTCTTCAGATTGCAAAGTTGAGAATTCATTTTCTCCAAGCCAAGGCAATACTTAGTTTTCATGTTTTTTGTATGATTTTGATATTAGCAAACACTCAGCTGATTTTTTAACGTTATTTCCTAAGTAATTAGTATTTATTACCTTAAAGTGCTTCAGTATTTACATTTTATTTTCCTATTTCAAGTTGCCCTAATGTCGGCCATGGATTGCCCAAATGTCGGCCAGCTATTGACCAAATGTCGGCCATGTAGTAGCCCAAATGTCGGCCATTGTTTATTTGTAGCGTGTAGCTTAGCATACTTAACAGTTTAGTAAAAAAATGTAAACACCTAGCTTACTTATTAAAGACTAGTGGCAACCCGTGAAATATTCACGAAAGTAAAACAGATTCCACATTTTTGAAATACCGTGATATTTTTCAAAAACCCAAGATTGAAAACGATGTTCTAAGCTCATTTTTTGAAAGCCATGACTTCCATAACAGCCCAAGTATAATTTGACTGATGACTAAGCAATAAAACAACATATGTATTTTGATCATGGTACTTCTTGCAACGTCATTATCCATATTTAGAGGCTAGTTTCGAAATATTTCCTTGAAGAGTCAATAAGGTGTGTGAGTCATTATAGCGTCATTATCAGTGAACCTCCTGCCGTAAAATAATGTCGATCCACACAAAGAAATGTTAGTGGACACCACCTTGTATTTTGTTTCTGCGTAACTTCTGTTTCTGTAGCGCTGTTGGAATGACACGGAAATGTTGTTGGCGCCCCCTTGTATTTTGTTTCTGCATAACTACTGTTTCTGTAGCGCTGTTGGGATGCCACGGAAATGTTGGTGGCGCCACCTTGTATTTTGTTTCTTGATTAAATACTGTGCCTCGCTATTGAGATGACATACATCTCAATAGTATAGTTTTTGCCTATTAATAGGATCAATAGGCCTATGCTTCTTTTCGAATATAAGAATATATGTAGGCTGAAAAGAAATTAATTTTATAAAAAAAAAATGTGATATATTTAAATAGAGGATAGTATCCGAGGTTTACATTTCTATCAACGCCTAGCCTAGATCTGACGACATAACTAGAGTAAAGTGACCAAACCCTGGCACCTGACCAAATACTGTCACTCTTCGTAATAACTGGTTCAGCTGCAATACTATTGGCTGATTATTGTTTTACAGCGCTCACGAAATGCTGATATGTTTCGGTTTCATAGTTAGCTAACTTTTTTTTTCTTAAGTGAAAGGGTTTTACAGGCAATAACGCTAATTAGGTGGTGCTGCATTACCGTTCATACAGTGTTTCAAGTTTTAGTTCGGCGGGACTTACAAGCTGACTCTGAAGACTTTCAAAATTGACAAATGGCAAGTACTGAGAAGCAAAAAGAAATAATCGGCAGTGCACGTAAGTAATTCATGTTTTAAGGTTTACGATTTCAAGCTGAGTTTTGTATAGTTTATGGTTATTTATGAGAGAAATTAAAAAATTTGTGAGATGCAAAACGACCTAATACTGGCACTTGTCGACCTAAAACTGGCATCTCGTATCTTATTACTGGCACCCACTATCAACCAAATACTGGCAGTGCCAGAATAAAGACATGTTAGCTAATTGTGATTATTCTAGGTTCTCTTAAAACATTTGTGTAGCCTAGGCCCTATAGCAAATTAAATTTGCATAAGCTTGCCCTACACTTAACAGCAGGGTCATTAGTTTTTTTTTAGTTAATTTCTTTGAGCCTTCTACGCGAACATCATGCAATTTTGCAGCAATTTAGTTGTCCGATTTTGACGTCACGAGTTGATATAGACAGCTTTGAGCCCGTTTACTTGCAACTGCAAATTTGTCAAGCAATTCGAGTTGTTCCTACAGCTGCAACACAGCTGCAACTCGAAAAATTGCATCGACGTCACTGGGAATTACCCAATCACAGGGCAACGTTGGAACACGTCAGTTATGAAACCACCCCCTGAAAAAAATGGCGTCGAAAATGATATCTGCCGATTCGTTTTGAAAACATGCTCATACTCAATGAATATCAGAGTAGTTCGAGTTTCTTTCATGGAGAAATAAAGTTTATACTGAAATGCATTAATTGTATGCGGCAGAATTTATCGGAGAGGTTTCAAAACCTCGATTTTTTCGGATTTTCCACATCGGATTTGGGAAACGCATTGCATTATGGGATTCCTTCTATCACCGCCGACTTCATGTCGAGTTGCATGATGTTCGGGGTAGACAAAAGTTTATATCAACTCGTGACGTCAAAATCGGAAGACTAAATTGCTGCAAAATTGCATGTAAATTAAGCAAAACAACTTAATGTGCTAATTTTCCTAAACCGCCTAAATTTAGAATATTATTTTGCAAAATTTACTAATATCGATAGGCTATTCGGTAGTCTACATTTTAAATGTAAACAAATCTCGATGCGAACCAATTTCCGTTGTCTTTTGGTCTTATTTGCCAGCATGCACGAGCAGGAATTGTACCGCCGTCTTTCAGATTAGAAGTCTGACGCTCTAGCCGCTCGACCAAAGTAACATGGTCGTTCGACCATAGTAACCTAATATTTGGTCCAGCGGCTAGGGCGTCGGACTACTAATCTGAAGTTCGATGGTTCGATTCTCTCTTGGGCATGGTAACATTTAAGTCCAAAAGGTAACGAAAATAGGTTTCCATTTGTATTTATTAACGTTATTGTGACAAGTTGGCATCGTGTGTTGTTTTAGGTGTAAAAAAAAATAAACTTAAGCCTATTTAAAATAATGTGTTTTGTTGTGAAACCCACAACAAATAAAAGCACAAAGTCACCGTGCAGACTTAAACATGACTTGTAAATCCCTCAGTTCGTTTGACTTTTTAAAATAACATTTATATTTAGCCTGTTATAGCTCATATTTTATGTCAAATTGTAAAGATCTATTCCTAAAGTATTTACATTCATTTGGTTTTAAACCAAAATAAAAAAAATTCTGGAGATCTTTTTGACAAGTTTGAAAATTAATTCTGAAACATTAATTAGGCCTCTATAAAATAAATATGAAAAAAGTGGGCTATACTCAATTACGGATTATCCATTGCTCGTGTTTAAGATGAAGTGTAGGCTATTAAAGGCTTGTTTAACAAAGTTGACCAATCACTGGCAGGGGCCAGAATAAAGACAATGATGTGCCAGTATTTAGACTAAAAGTGCCAGTGTTTGGTCAACTTAAAATTTTTTTGAGTTTTGGTTATAATTAATTCTAATCTGTATTAATTATTTCAAATTCTTACAAGTTCAATAGATCTAACCCAGATACAGTGGACTAAAGCAAATAACCCTCAAAGTTCACTTCAAAACAGGCTAACAGTGAAAATTGAAAAGTTGGTGCCAGTAATTGGTCACTTTACCCTAGGAAATTCCTAGGTTTTTTTTTCCGAATTCACAGAGGCATAGCCATAAAATAGTTTTTTAAAAAAAGAGAAATATTAGTATTAACGCCCTTTTAACTGCCAAGGAAATTATGGGATGGAGATGGACAATTTGGTTAGAAAATGCATAGGAAAATTAATTTCTTTTCATCTATTATTGCAATATTTGCACTATAGGCTAGGCTATTGCTCATTGAAACGATCAGAGCAAAGAATTGTATTATTAGGCATATTAAGTTTTATAAATTCCAGAAAACACTTTCGTACCATGGATGAAATAAGGTTACAATAAATACAATAAATACAATAAATTACTTACAATAAACATTTTATATTAACATCAGATATGGTATATGAAATGAAACTGAAAGCTGCAAAAAAAAAGGAAGAGCTACAAATAAAAAAAAAGAGAAAATAGGCTTAAAGCAGCTGCTTTGAAGAAAGAGAACAACTAAAAAAAAGAGAAATCGAAAAACAGCAACAGAAAGAAGAGTTTAAGAAGAAGAAAGAAAACTCCCAAAATCTAACAAGGAGAAGAAAATAAACATTTTCATATTATTTTTTCCATAAACTTGCATTTTAAACTTGTTAAAATGAGATTTTTTTAAATAAATCCTGTGAACAGCAATGTTTAACTAATGTATATTTGGTCATCCCCTGGCCGACATTTGGTCACATTGTAAGGTTATAGTAATTAATGCATAGTTAACTTAATAATAGGTATTTTTCGTAATGCCATACTTATTTATTTCATTAAAATTACAATAAATCTAAAAATTTGTTTCAATCATATAAACTAAGTCATCAGATCTTTTATTTTCTGGTTATTTGTAGGATGTGGCCGACATTTGGTCACTTTACCCTACCCATAATAAAAACCTCAAACAAATAATTCCTCAAATAATAGAATAAAGAAAAGCTCTAGAGAACCTTATATTATGAGAGAGCCTAATTATTATTATGAGGTGTAAGAAAAGGTTTATTTCATTATTTAATAAAAATATTGAAATAAAATTTCTTTACAATAAAGAAAATGTTGGAAACTTGGATGAAACAAAAATATATAATGAAGGAATATGATAAAATGACACTAGATCAAGAATAAGACAGCGTGGATGGTCATTTTGTGTTATAATTACACTAATTGAAAATAGCATCTTTAGAAACTTTCTTTTCTGTGAATCCCTATTATTAATGAATCTCCAGCAACATAAGTATTCAGGTACCTGAAAGCAGCAAATAGGTATTAACAGCACTAACTTTAATGTGTTTTTTTTTCTGTAGAAACCTTAATGAATTAAGATTTAAATGTGGTCAAGTTTTAACATATTAAAGTAAAATTTTAGGAAATTATATAATACGTATAACATTGTATTATTGTTATTGTATCTAACTAAATAAATTATCTTTCATTAAAAAAAAACAAAGAAACATTGAATGCAATGACATTGAGTATAATGTATGAAAATATCAAAATCTTTAATACAAAGTCAAAATTTTATTAAATCAAATAGACGGAGTATCAAGTGAATTGAGATAGATATTTATTAAATGAAATAATAAAAACACAATAAAAAATATTAAATTTTAAAAAAATTTAGCCAATATAATATATAAATTATTTCTGCTTTTCCACGTACTTGCAGTGCTAGTCATTATTGAATTAACTAATTTTAAATTGAAATCTGAATATTTATGTTTATCTAACTAAAAATCTCCATTGAATGTGAAGAGAACTTTTGAACACAAGATTTCTGTGGCTGAAGTCAATCGGTAAATAATCATTCCTTCTTTTCCCAAAAATACTCTAGAAGCGTTATTTGTTGTTGGGAAGTTAAAGCGAAGCCACAGTTATTTACAAGTAGCTGTCAAGGATGAAAAGTAAAATTTTATCCCGAATAAGTCTTAGCCCTCAATCGATTGCTGATGTTTTTCTTTTAGAATAGCGGTAATAACTTATTTACAATTATTTAACGTGCGTTGATTAATTCAAAATGATTAAAATTTAGCCAAACGCACAAATATTTTAAAAAAGTTTTTTTTTAAAAAAAAAATAAAAAAAAAAAAATACAAGGATAAAAGAAACACAACGTTTCGACTTGCCTGCAAGTCATCGACCAAGTCGGTAATAACTTCACTCATGTTAACTAACATGGACATTGGTCGTTTGATTGCTAAGATTTGAAATAGACTGTAAAAAGGTACTTTTCGACCATTACTTCTAAAGAGGACATGTCGGATCCCGATAAACGCTAAAACCAAACAAGTAGCCTTTAGTAAGATCCCCTTGAATTCTGGTATTGGTGTTAAGGTGGTAGTCTCTTCATTTACGATATTAAATATTTTAGCAACTTAGGAATTCATACATGATTAATAAGTTTAGAAAACATCAAAGTCTAACCAGAGAGATTCTCATTTAATTAAGATAACGTTATTTAATTATTTAATGCAAATCACATACTTTTTCTTTAGTTTTCTTCACGTAAGGTAAATATATTTAGAAATGTTACAAGATATGACAATAAATATTTGTATCTAATTTACTGTTTAGATTGTAGCAAGTTGCTTGTTGCTTGGAATTGATATGAAAGATCATTTTAGGCAGGGTAAAAAACTGCCCTCATACCAGCAATTGCTCAGAAGGTAAAGATTTTGCTCGAAGGGAAAACTGATCATGCAAAAAACAAATGACGATGAAAGTAGGCGCATGATACACAACATAAGTATTCAGATACCTGAAAGCAGCAAATAGGTATTAACAGCACTAACTTTAATGTTATTTTCTGTAGAAATCTTAATGAATTAAGATTTAAATGTGGTCAAAATGTTTTTTAACATAAAACTAAATTGCCTGCGCATCATCAGAGCTGACACTAATCCTAGGTTAAATTCAAAGTTCTTCCAAAAAATACTTCAAAAAATGTGATGATACTATTTTTGACAGTGCAATTTTAAAGTTATTTCACCTAAAAGATAAAGATTCATTTGATAAGCATGCCTCAGGATCATCGCTACAGTTTTGTAAGCTAAAGAGATAAGAGATGGAATTGCAGTTTTCCCATTTAGCGATATTCTTGTCTTTCCATTCGTAACAGCCAGTGTAGTAGAAGGTCTCTAGAAAGTACGACCCACAAGGAATAAGACAGGATTCCGGCTACTTGTCTCTCAACAGAAGTCTTTACGGTGGAATTTGCTGTATCGGACGGAAAAAGGAGCATCAGATCGGAAACACAGGGATGGAAGTCAGAAACGATAATTCTGCAATTTCTGTTGAAATGACCTCCCATATTTCATGCAAAAAACAAATGACGATGAAAGTAGGCGCATGATACACAACATAAGTATTCAGATACCTGAAAGCAGCAAATAGGTATTAACAGCACTAACTTTAATGTTATTTTCTGTAGAAATCTTAATGAATTAAGATTTAAATGTGGTCAAAATGTTTTTTAACATAAAACTAAATGAGTGGCTACGAGGAAGAAAAAAAAATCTGTTCAAAACTGAGACTTAAACGAGTGCGTGTTTTGGTGAGTTACTCTTTTTTTCGTTTTATGCGAAATCTAACATTTGTTTTCATAATTTATGTTATTATTTTTTTTTTATATTTGATATATTTTGTTTAAAAGAAATTTCACCTGGATAAAATAAAACCAAAAAACAAATTGTAAATCCTCTTCTCGCCCGTTGTTTCATGATCGATATTTATTTTATAATTCTCGTCTCAAAAATATACTTGGCCTTCAGAGTTACATTAAGCTCACTGGGCCATTTAGTAATAAAGGGATTAAAAATATTTAGATGCATCTCTTAAATATTTTATAAAAGTTTCTTCATTGAAATCATTGTAAACGATCTTTAAATTGATGAATAAGCTATTTCTGAAACATTTAGGTTGCATTTCAGAATGAGAATTTTTGTTTCATTTATTTTTTCATGCGTAGAATCGTCTGATGTACTTTGGGTTAGTTCCTCTTTATCAGGAAAAAGGTCGTGTTGGCAGTGATGCGAGTGCAACAGAATCTCTTCCTGAAACATCAATATTTTAGAAGAACCTTGGCAAGCAATTGTTCTTCGTTGAATAGAAGAAATTAATTAGGGTTTACAGAAGAGAAAAGAACCTTTATTTCTCATATTTGTATTATCTCAAGTTCAGCTATTCTTTACAAAAAAGAAAAAAAACTTTGAAAAGAAGAAGAAGGAAAAAATGGTATAATTAATACGATTGCAATTCAGGAGAACTTCATTAAGCCCCTAAAATGATTAATTGTCAACATTATTTCTTGAACTTAGCTTTTTTTCTAATAGCAACAAAAGATCTTTAATGACAAAGGTAAATTTGTAATACACTTGACATAATAATTACGCTTACCAAGTCAATGTTTCATCAGTTATTCAACTTTTATTCCTCAACTTCTCAAATCATCTCAATCTTGGAAAAAAAATATTTTGTGAAATCCTTTGTAAAGTAATAGTCCCAAAATCACAGAATTGTCTTAATCTTTAATTTAGGTCAGCTTTCAATTTATTTAGTATGATAAAAGGCTAATTGTAAATACATTACAAATACATTTAAGGCAATCTGAAAAAGAAATTTCCATTTAGAAACAAAAATGTCCGTTTTTGAATAGCTTCATACTGAGAAGATTTATGCCCAAGTGCACCAAACTTCAGTTAACTTTGATGACTGCAGTTTGGACGGAGCTAAAATTAGTGGGGGGTGCTGCTCCAGAAAAATTTTAGCCTTTGTTTTAAAATTGTGTGAAAGGAAACATGTATAAAAAGAAAATTTATTCAGAAACTTGATAAATTTCTTTTTATACATGTTTGTTTCCTTTCACACAATTTTAAAACAAAGGCTAAAATTTTTCTGGAGCAGCAACCCCCCCCCACTAATATTAGCTCCGTCCAAACTCCAGTCATCAAAGTTAACTGAAGTTTGGTGGACTTGGGCATGAATCTTTTAAAATTAAGAAACAAAGTAGGATACAGAAGTGCTCTTATGGTGGGTAAACTTCTCGTTCTTCATAAGTTTGAAAATTCTTTTTATAAATTTAAGAATCTTCTATGCTTTAATCTTCTATGTAAAAGTTATTGTAATGATTAGCAATAATTCTGTTTACAAATGTACGTTTTTTTTTATGTAAATATTCACTAACCCAATCAATTAAATGACAATTCCTAGAAAACTGACAAAAGAGTGATAAGTTCAATGAAGTTAACTCTGTAATATGAGAAGAAGAAAAAAGAGAAAGCTTAATATTATTTGTTTTATTTTCGTTGAAAAAGTTCTTTTCAAATTTTCACTGGAAATAATAGAGATTTTATATAAAATATGAAACCTGTAAATATTCAGAATATTTATGTTTACAAATAGACCAAACCTACATTCTCTGCTCTTTGTTTGATTAAAACTGATTTAAAATTTCCAGCATTATCTAAAAATTTCACAGATAATGAAATTCCAGGGACTCCATAGATTTAATTTTTAACACCATACCAGTGATAATCAACATTACTTTTGAGTGCAAAAGAAGTTATCTTCTTCATTTAGATAGAAGGATGGCTTCAAGAGAAAAAGCATTTCGCTGCGACTAATCAAAAACTCATTTAATCTCTATAAGGATTTCTTAAACATCATGAACATCATCTAAAAAACTGTTCACTGTTAGTATTTGACTACAAAAAGGTCTATTTTGATTGCATGCAGATATATACTTTCTCAGGGACCAACATATATATTGAGAGCTTTGACCAGATTTGGATACGAGGTCCAAGTACCAGATGAGATGACAGGACCCTAAAATCAGAGCCTCTATGAAATGGTCTCAGAGCATTTTCCAAAGGGTCATATTTACTTTATGTAACCTATATGCATGTAGATTCCATAACACTCGTACTTACTAAAAGTAATATTAATATTATTGTACTTATTGTAATACGGAAAGTAAAATAAGTAGGTTATCCTTAAATGCATAATAAGTTGCCTTTGTTATTGTGGCTTCTCAGATTTACAAATTAAAACAATAATTAGAAGCCTAATCAATAATAATAATAATTACAATAATAATAAAAAAGTCAATCTCATTCTCTTAAATTTCCACACAAAACAACAACGTTGTTAGCGCTTTGGATTTCCTGCACAACGAACCAGAGTACAGCAGCCTCCATGCTTGGTAAGTTGGGGGAGACGTTTCTTTCTACACTTCTCATAGAGAAAATATGCCAGTTTTCAGTATGTAATTAAAGAACAAAAACGGCCTATTTACAGTTGTTGTAGCCGAGGATTTAATTCCTGTTTCAATTGATTATAAGACTGACCTTTAGCGTAATCTACTCTAAGTTGCTGTTAAGTTATCGAAATTGTTTGAAATTAATAATCTTTTCTCGTTCTCATTTATCAGATCTCTTTAAGAGCAACTTTAAAATCTCTTTAAAAGTTAACTATGAAAAATTAGCTTAAATTTCAGTATGAATTAGATAGAGTTTGGATGTATATTAAGTTGTTCGTAATAAAGAAGTATTATAATTTGAGTTTTTATTTATTAAGTTAATGGCTTTATTCTCAATATATCTTTAGAAAGGTAAACCCTTTCCTTTGCTATTCTTTCAGTAGCTGTAGTTTATTTCCGATTCCTTTACTTTGGAATAGACTTTTGCAAGAAGGTTTAACGGGAACTTTCCATTCCTCTCAGGAACGAATTTCTCTCTTCCTGGCGACTATAAACCGACTTCTAGCCGCAATCCATCGCCTTAAGGGCTTTAAGTTCGAATATCACTGGCTGCAGCAGTGAAAAAAAAATCTCTTCCGGCTGCCTGCATCGGAGAAGATGCAATTGTCAGTCTTATCACAACCAATGCCTCCATTATAAATCCAATAACATTCCTTTTTTGTGACATCGTCTGCATCAAGGTTTTTCTTTTTTCTTTTTTCTTTTTTTCTTTAGAGCTTTTAATTTCGAAGTTTTTCTAACTATGAACGTAATAAATAAAGACTTAAAAAATACTGGTTAAGCTAAATGCCTCTTTATCAATAATTTTTGGATGTACATTAAATAACAATATTTCATAATAACTTTTTTTCAAATTGTTGCATTTCAACATTGTATTATTCCAGATTTTTATCTTTAATCAAAAGTATTAGATTCCATACATGAAATTAAACTCGCAATAATAAACCAGTATTTTAGAAAAATTGGAAACTTGATTCAATTATTAGAAGCAAAGATCAGTAGAATTTCTCAGATTACAAAGCGATAAAAAAAAAAGGAGAAATCGGGAAAAAATATAAAATTCGGAAGAGACAAAATAGAGATAAAAGAGAAGTTAAAAATGTCAAAATACAGTAAAAAAACTTGTTGAAGGAAAAGAAATGATTTGAATTAAAATCTTATAATACACACGACTAATATAAATTAAAACTTTAAAACTTTAAAATTTAGACACACTAGTTTCGGGTTGCCCCTAATGCAATCCTTTTTCAGTGTGAAGAGTCATACAACAAGCAAGTCTCTTTACAATACTAGGTAACCAATAATCGAGTCATCTTTATACGGACTGCGTCCCCGTAGCCTACAGCACCAAGCATGGGAAGTAGGAGGTGCTTTCCGAACCAAGCAATCGTAACACAGGAGGGCGACACTCGACGGTGATCAACGGAACTTTTCAGATCAATAGCAGTTAACCTACGTAAACAAAGAATCAAACCAAAACAAAAAAGAAATGTAAACGAAGCACAAAAAAAAAGAATTTTTTTAAAAAGAAAATAAAAGAAAATGAAAACAAAACAAAGTGAAAAATCAGAAAAATAATAAGAAAAACGGCGAGCAAGCGAAAAGGAAAAAAATAAAAAAATAATGAAAAATGAAAAATAAGGGCATCTTTATCACTGATTGAAAGCCACACATTGTTTGTCAAGCAAGCGCATCGGGAAGCCATACTGATAAATGGCCTTGATCGTTGTAATATTTTCCGGAAGAGACAATAATTACGGACTCCATACACCGACGTGTGTACTTGAATTCCAATCTGGCCAATATTTCCGGTCCGGCAAAATCCAAAGTATAGCCTGACAGGGGTTATGGTTATGTTACATCCTTTCGTTTAAGGGCCCTACGGTAGTCCGCCATTATGTCGGTCAAAGGATTATATTTTTTTTTCTTTTCTTTTTTTTTCTCGCCCGTTTTCTTTTTATTTATCTGATTTTTCACTTTGTTTTGTTTTCATTGTCTTTTATTTTCTTTTTTAAAAAAAATTCTTTTTTTTCTGCTTTGTTTTGTTTAGTTTTGCTCTTTGTTTACGTAGGTTACTGGCTGCCGATCAGATAGATCCATTTACACACGTTAAATGTAGTTTGAAAAGAAATGATCTTACAAATATTTCCATCATTTATCTCTTGGATCCCAGTGATCCAGAAAATCTATACATTTCTTATGATGAAAATGTATCAAGTGTTCCGAAATGTAAAAGGAGACAACTTTATAATTAAACTGATAAAATGACTAAAATGTAACTTTTTAAATACATTGAAAGTAGCACAATTTGTAAGACAGATGCAAAATTTACAATTGACTTGAAATGATGTGTTCTAAAATTATTCTTTAATCAAAGGAGTAAATAGTTGCCTTTGTATGGGAAATATTCAGTGATGGCGACAACTGTAATAAACTGTGATAATATGCTACAGTCAGTCATGTATTTAAAAAAAGGTTGCCTGACAATATGTAACTTGGGACTGATTAAGGTAGGGTGGTCTGTCCAATGCTCATCTACGTTTACTCCTTGTAAACCCATTTTACAGAGGGGGCTGAATGAATTATAAGATCCTCTGTAAAGGACAGGGAGAAATATCCTAGAATATCCTAGAGTATCCTAGAGTATCCTAGAATATCGAGGGATTGAACCGGCTCTGCTGGTATCTGCCCATTGTCCCAACCACTCGATCGCTATGCTAACAATAATTTACCAACTACAAATTTAAAATGGCGTAGAAATACCTTACTCCTTAACTTTTATTGTTCAAACGGATTATGAACATTAATTTTCTAAAAATTGTTGTTTCTATTCTAAAAATTCGTTCTCTTGGAATTACAGAACAAACAACTAATTTTTCAGTGATTATCTTTTAATGAATACTCAATTTTAAATTTCCTTTTTCTGAAACCATCACCAATTTAGTCCTATAAATCAAATTTGAAAAAACAATTCTTTCAACTCTTTGGGATTATCTTCCATTACCTTCGATTTCGGAGACTGTGAGTCTTACTTGAACTAAACTCCAGCACATAATTAATAACATTGATTCGTTGTTTTCTATTCCGTATTGATATTCTTAATGAACGGAAGCTCTCGCATCTACTTATAAACTTAAATTGATATAATACTTCAGCTTTGTTGAAATATTTCGAATTGTTGCCTAGTTAAATACAGATACCGGAAAATCCTGGAAAAAAAGCTAATTAATACAAAGAACATTAAATTATTTAAATTTTTAAAATGTAAAGAGTCAAAAGCTAATTTGTAAGATAATGGATTTGCAGTAAATTCTGAAAATTAAGTAAATGCAGTAAATTAAGTCATTCTTATTAATTTAAGTTGAAACTTTCAAATCACTTAAAAACTTATTCAGTTTTTAATATCATTGATCTTTTAAATCAAGGCAAATTTTAAAAAATATTATACCAATAGAATGTTGTCAATGATAATGGTGAGGAAAACACAAGATGCATAATGGATAACCCGCTCAACTGATATCAAACACAGTTCCTATTTTGTATCCTAGACCATTTGACCTCGCTGGGAGCTATTTTATAATATATTTCCTTTCCGTCACTCATCTTTAGAATAGAGTAATACTGATTATTATTGTACAATTGATTGGAAGTTTCCTAAGAGATAAGTATACCAATTCCCCAAGATTCGATTTGTTTTCCCCTTCAGTCTTTCCCAGAGGGGGACTGATTGCTTCACTTTTGTTCATCCCTGTGCTTTCATTAAAATTGAATATTGTTCAGAACTGATTTGTTATTTATTTTTACAAGCATGAAACTAAGGATTTAAAATTCACTGACAAGTGAGTTTTACATGTTAGAATAGTGCCGAAATATATCTTGCCTTTGTCAAAAAAGTGTTGAGAAAAATACCATCTCTAGATAACGAGAGAAAATGCTGAATTTGAGATAAAAAAACTGGTTCCAGTTAGGGGATCTGTGCGAAATACACACTGACCGAGACCTCCACGAAACAGATGTCGGTTTTTCCACGTTATTGCTTCCAGAGGCCTCAGCTAGGATTGTGCAATATTTTTCAAGACAGTCCTTATTTTCTTTAGTAACTGACCTCCCTTTAAAGTCTCACTTTTCATCAGTAAAGTTTTAAAAACGTTTATTATGGCTCACATTCAATTTTTAATAGAGAAACTAAAATTTAAAAAATTAGAAAAAAAACAACAATAAGAATTCAGAGAGTTCCTAAGCAAGCTTTGATATTTAGTAGAATAAAGATAAACTAATCTGAATTTTTTTTTTACCGATTAGATATTGCTGAAAAAAAAATTCTTTAAAATTTGATACCTTTATTTAGATGATGTGCCTCTCAGTATTTATTGCTATCCGCAGATTTTCTATTCTTAAAAGTTAATCTTCTATTCCTTATCAAAAGTAGATCCAATGAAAGTTTTAAAAACTAAGGTTCAGTAAAGAAAGATAAAGGAAGTATTTATTTCAATTACAACGTGAATTTCTGTCTAAATTGTATTTTTTACACAAGTTTTCATGATATGGAAATAAGATAGACGTAGAGGTTATAGCTAATCGTCAAAAAAAAAAAATATTAACAATATTTCTGGTTAATTTGGGTTTTGATGATATATCTTCTCAAAAGAAAAATAGCAGGTTTTGGAAATGCTTACATCCAAAATTAATTATTACTGGTTTAGTCATTTCATGTTTCTTGATAACTTCAATTTTTTATAAATGTAATAATGCAGGAGAATTGTTGATTTTTTGTTTTTATCAGCTTTAATGCAATGTGATTTTTTTATGTAAATTTCTATTCAATGCTTAAAAATAAAAAAAAATAAAAATTTCTAAGCATATGAAGTCTTACTATTCCATTTGTCTGTTATATAAGGTTAAAAAAGATTTCCATAATAATCGATCCAATTTAAAAATTTGCTCTGAAATCCCTCGCTAAAACGGCTGGATTTCTTTAAAATTTGATACGATGCCTATTTATGATTCAACTTATGATATAAGGATTATTAGTTTGGTCTTCCTCTTCATCTTCTCTCATCCTCGCTTGTTCAGTCCCCACCACTCGATGATAGCTAAATTCTATATCTAGTCTAATTGTTATTTACTTGATACGTTGAGTGGTTTCAGAGTCCAGACATACAGACAAATATAGAAAAAGCTACTTTCAAAACAATACATTTTTTTCTAAACTGCATTTAAAAAAAAACTACGAATTTTGTGGAAACATAGCTGTAATTAGTATTTTCTTTTAAGTTATTTGCCAACAGTTAATTTATCTTTTCGAAATCCTGTTGACAGACTTTCAGAAATCACTTTATAAAATGAAATTTTGGCTGAGGAATGAAATCATTCTCCTCTAGTGCAATTGAACACTCGGCAAAAGGAACCAATTATCAACAGCAAACAACTAACTGGAAAGAGGGGGAAAAAAAAGGCCAATCACAGAGAAGACAAACATCACGTGGGAAGCTACTGGAACCCTTTGTCAGGAGTCTCTCAATAAAAGAAATGTCCTTCAAACTGATTTGACGTCCGCAGCTGCAAAATGATTTCAATCTGTTTGTTCAATCCTTGTTTTGATCAAACCTTACAGTTTGTTTGCGATTTACAATAATTTCTGCAGAACATAAAAAGTACGTTTATTGTATGTAAAGAATATGTTTATTCGTTCAGAAAATATAATTTTACTTTTTTAAAACGATTATAACATAAATTACCTTTTTTTGTGAATAACTTCTAATAAGTTACCTTTTAATTGTATTTTTTAATATGTATTCATAAATCTTATATATTAAATTTCGAATAAAAGAAGAGCTTTTTAATATTCTCTCTTTTAAATAATTTTTAATTAAAAAAAGTCTGCTCTTTACACAACGACAGCAGTATTTCATTATTACGGATCCGGTGAGAAGTGTTCGATAACGATTGAGAGAACATCCAAATTCAATTATTTCTCGTGAATATTTAATTTAGAGGATTTTGTTAAATGCGTCTTTAGATTTCTAACTCAATCTTAAAGATATCAATTCCACAATATTTATTTTCTTAGCAATGAATAGCAAGTAAATGAGTTCTGGCTTGAATAAATGAGATCTGCGCACCAATCAATAATACTGTCATTTAAAAATTCAAGCGTTTGATATATTGTAAATTGTATGTGTTCGAAGCATCATGAAGGAAGTGTCAAATTGGAATGAAATTTTTTTAAGTAGCATTTGGATGAGAATTGGAATTGATTTAAATTTCAAAGTGAAAATATATATGTTTTTCACAATAGAAGCATTAGTAATAGTGCTCTACTGAGTCTCCTTTGGTTGCTTCGTATATTGAAGGAGTGATATACAGTGAAAAAGTCCTGATATTGCCTTGTGTTAGATCAAGTCAAGCTTGTAGCAACTGCCGCTCAAAATGCAGAATATTCGAGTGTATTATTAGTATGTATTTTGTGAGTGTATTATGTATAAATACAGATACTTATATGGATACTATATATATAACATATGCATTGAATAGACAAAACATAAGAGATATGGGTGATGGGAAGTTAGAACACTTAGCACACTTACATAGTAGAACATTTCCAAACCAAATGCCCCGGGAAATAGGGAAGACATGTGATTCCCAGCAGTTGCAATCGACTAACTTGAGTAAATGTTGTGATCTTAGCAACTTTATCGTGGACGTATTTGACGGAAGCATGGGTCATTTTATCGCCTAAGTGTCATTTTATCGCCAACTCCATGAACGATCTAAGGACGTGCAAGCACCAAGAAGCAAACGTTGGCCGCCCACACGCCATTAACGAGCTGCGTCGACGTAGACTGTCGAGGTTCTTACAGACCGATACAAGGGCGACGGGGACGCAGTTCAAAATCCAGTTTCAATAGGAGCATCAAGCAGACTCAAAAAGCGATCGATAAGACACACGCTGCATTCTGCAGACTAAGAGAGCCTACTCGCATGCCACTGTTGATTGCTCTCATCAGACAGTCCGCCCACCTGGTACGGGGACCATCAAAATTGGACTTCTTTAGAGTGGGCCGAATCATATGGTGAAATGAATCCCATTATCAGATTACCAGTCTGACGGGAGGGTATGGGTGTGGCGTCGACATCTTGAGACAGTTGTCCCATCCTGGCAAATTGCCTCTGTTCAAGGAGGTGATGGCCCTGTGCTAGTTTGGGGAGTCTTCTCATTGGTCAGATTATGTGTGTCAGTAAAGCCTTAAACACTGCGAGCTATCAGAATGTGCTGGCCGATCACCTACAACTTCTCAAGATCTGCAGCCGAAGGTTATTTCAAAAAGACAATGAGCTCCCCATCGGACTACTACCACCCAGGCATGTTCGAAAAACATTCATCTAAGTTTAGAAATCCTCGATTTAAACCCCTATCGAACATCTCTGAGTTGCCATTGAGGGAGAAATCAGATTTCTTCTTCTGGGGATATATGAAGATTATCGTGTATGACACTCTAATTGACTCAGAAGAAGATCTCGTCGCAAGAATCGCCGTCACCAAAATGTTTGGGGAATGCCAGGAATCTTTGAACAATGTACGACAACACAAGCTTCGAAGTTGTCTTGCATGCAAAGTTGTTGCAGATCGGCATTTTGATGACATTTTGTGACTGAGTATTTGTTAACAATGATATTCATTCATTTCTGTCCAGGTTTCATCACCATCTCTGTAGACATCCCTAGCGCTTAAATATGACAGCGGGAACAAAAATGTTAACTTGATGTTCCCGATCTATCTTTAAAATCTGTACAGAGAGTTTCTCAGTACCGCGTATATGTAAATTTTAAATTCATGTATTTTTCTTAAGACAAATTAAGTATAGTATAAACTCTTTAAAAATTGTTGGATTCATTTATTAATTATTACATTACATTACAACAGTGAGGGATTGAGCATCTTTGTTTCGAGGAAATAAATTTTCATTAGTATTATTTCCCCCTGTAATTTTCTTGCGAAATTTCTGTTCCTACTGTGAAAAAAAAAAAACTTCAAAAATTCGTATCTCGGCAAATATTTAACCAAAAAATCCGATATTTTGCAGAATGTGTTATCTTATGACGCTTTACATGCAAATAAATTTTCATAAAAATCTGTGATGCTGTGGTGAACTCATCAGGTGATCTGACATGGAATGACCCATATGGTAGCGGCCAAGTGGCGTGTGGTTTTCTGGAAAGCAAATTTTCGAGAGAAAGTAGTCAAAATTTATGAATTCCAGTAGATTCCTTGAAAGGTGAGCTGGCTCTGAAATGTGAAATAAAATGATTTTTTTTTCATTTTAAGAAAAATATAAAAATTCAAGGAGGTCTTATGTGCAGTGTCGTTGCGATTAAAGAATGAAGATTTGTTATTGAATAAATTGCGCTACATGATTTAATTTTAAATGCCTGAATATTTTTCTATTGGACTTAGCATTTCTTTACGACACAAAGAATCCAATGATTTTTAACGATATAATCAATGATGTTAATAGATAATAAAGAAAAGACATTAATCGATATATCATTATTAAAGGTTCAATTGTACTGGTTGTTAATTGGACTAGATTTAATAAGAAACAACTAGAAAAATTCCCAAATAAAATACTTTTTAGCGATCCATTTGGGATCTATTGTAATAGCGACCAAATCAGTAGCTATTGCGTTTGTCCTGTCCGTCCGTCCATCAGTCAGGTTCTGTCCACCCCTAATAACTCCCGAACGGAAGGTCGGATCGACAAACGGATTTCATCATCGTGTTCAGGTCCTACTGCCGTAGGAATTGCGTATTTTCAGGGGCCAACGCCCACCCCATATTCCAGATATTTTACATTCATTATATCCCCATAAAAATTCCCCAACGAAAAGTCGTATCGAGCGGACTTTATCATCGTGTTCAGAGATCCAAACAACATAGAATTTGGGTATTTTTCAGGGGTCAATGCCCTCCCCCCCCCCCCCTATGTTCGAGATATTTCGCATTGTTTTCATTGGATTTCCTGTATTAGCTTAAATGTTAGAAATGCAGACATTTCGTTTCAGTTGTCAACTATAGCTTAAGGTCTCCGACTCATATAGGCCTACAGTATATGAAGGTTGTCGGATCGAATCAGTATATTTCCTTTTTTTTTGTTTTGTTGTTTCTCTCTTAATATTTTTTTCTCAATGTCCGCGTGGGTTTTTTTTTTTTCCCCAAGGCTTTTTTTTTTATGTTTTCACTAACTTTTTTTTAATTTTTCCTTACGTTAACGTACTTCCTTTTTTACTATTATTTCTAATTTTTTTTATTATTATTGATCGCCCTTAAATTTATACTTTAGCACAAAATTATATTCACTTGCTTCTTATATACTTTTAACTATTGATCTAAAAATTTAGAAACTTTAAAAAATAGGAATAGATAAAAAATAATTCATAACAAAACTATAAAAAAATGGTTTGGTTTCCAATTTTTTTTACTCGTTAAAAAAAAAAGCAAGAATAGTATCAATTAATTTAATTAAGAAAAATTAATAAAAAAAAAGTCCCAGAATGAAATCAAAGCCAATTTTCCTTAAAATATTGGTACGAGTACTTACAACTTATTTTCTTAAGAAAGTCTTCACATATTTTTAAATTATAATTACTTCTGAAATTTTCGTTTTTCAAAATATTTAAATCTGCATTACTTGGTTAAGTTGCTTAGTTGCTATTAAATTAATCATATCAAAGCGCAAATTAATATATTTGTCAGATTAATATTCATTGTTAAATAGCATTTCTTTTAATCTTAATCCGTTTCTATAGAGACTTCGTTATCTTTACATGCTCGACAATGACGCCCTACAGGAAATACTTTAAATATTAAAATTAGGCCGACTCTTGTCTTCAAAGATGCATTTCCATTTGCAAGAAGATTCATCATGCGTTTCAATATTTATTAGAGACACAAACCTTAATACAGACACATTCAACCTACGCAGACACAAAAGCAGACTGAATGACTAGGAAATTAGGCTTAAGGTGATGCATTGAGAGAGGAATTTATTTACATAACGAAGTGTAAGATAATTTTATCATTCGTAATGATTGAGTTGCAGGTCGATCACTGTTCCATTCAGGCTGTAAAATAGGGTTCTTTATTTGGCTGCACTCCATTGCATTAAAGAGAAGGGGTAAAACATCTTTTCAAGTCGTAAAAGCGATCGATAACAAAAACAACTTGAAAACGCACCTGCCACGCTGCAAAACTTGAATTTGTTTCAGATAGCTTCAAATCCAGAATCTGAGGACAATTTCTGGAAATGTGTTAAAAATTTAAAATATGAAGCATTTTATTATATTTAGGAGGTAATTGGTAACAATGTGATATCGTTATTATCGTAATTAATTTATCTAATAAAAATAATGAAAAAAGTGAGAAAGCAATGATTGGTTTAGATCATTAATAATATTACGTAACGTATTAACTATATTACAAGACTTCGTCCGGATGCATGTTGGAAAACAAAGAATTGTTAATATTTCGCTTAAACCATTACTTAAATATAGACCATCCTATTTATAAGAAGTATTGCGCTTTAAAAATTTTACATTTTTAAATAGCTGCCAAAAAAGGTCGAGTTTACAAATTCCATGAGTACCTATTTATGAATCTATGTACGTATCTCTGTATATATAGACGACATTTTATAAAAATTCAAATATCATTAAGAAAATCAGAAGAAATAAAAAAAAATAATTTAAAACCGATGAATATGTTTTTTATTGGTGTAAAATAAAATTGAATGATATAAACTAATAATAGAGTCCTCAATAGTTATGTTTCAATAGATAAATAGAAATCATAAAGATTAGAAAATAAGCACATGTATTAGATATATATCGTAAGTATAGAAGAAGCACTGAAAAAAATACATTAATGAAATAGGTATTGCAAACAGAAATATATTTATTTACTTAGAATGTATGAAACTATTATAAAGCAAAAAGTAATAAACTTTGAATAGTAAAATATTGCAAGAAATGTCGCCAAAAACAAATAACTTCAAGAAACATCCGTCGTAGGTCTCACTTTCACGCGAGAATTCCCGCGTGACTATCCTGCCTTTACCATTTAAGATCACTTCTCCTCCATTACCACCACCCCGAGATCCCCACCATCTCGACAATCGAGAGAGCGAGGTCTTTTCCCCACTACAGAGGAAGTGCTGCGTACGCCCTACTCCACTATCGATAATTCAGCAATGACTTTAAATATTCTTATTCTCTCTGGCTGTGAAATAATTTCTCATATTATATTATAATTTCTCATATTAGTCAACAATCATGAAAAAAGAAACCGTTTGGAGCTTTAGGAATAATTTATGTTACGCTAGCTATTGGACTTCTAGGATTTATTGTCTGAACTCCTCATATATTTACAATAGGTATAGACGTAACTATTAAGCCTATATCAATGAAAAAAAACTTTGTTAGCATCCTTAAAGATCCTAATGCAGATCTCTGAAAGTTTCATTAAAATCAATAAATCCTGTAAGAAGATACGGCGAGTTGAAAATAGAAGTAGATTAAAATTGGGAAATCCATACTCATAAAAAAAAATCTTATTAATCCTAGAGGCTGCAGAGATGATTTTTACCTTTAAAGAAGCAAATTTGATCATCTACAAAATTTAGAAAACGTATCAAATTCAATTGAATGGTTCAAGGTTGCAGTCGATGATAATACGTCTGAATTCGTAAAATCGCTGTGAGGTTTCTGAAGCTTCACTGCTTGAATATATAAGGTAGTAAAGAGATGCTATGTGGCCATAAGCCTTATTTGATATATCTCCTATCGAATAGTGAAAACCTCATTCAAATTGCTTTTGTATTTCTTAAGTAAGGGTAACAAACATCGGTTTTCCGGTTTTGTTTTGTTTTTTTGTTTTTTTAGAATTATAGATTATTTTTAGCTATTGTGCAGTGTATCAAATATAAAACTCGAAACTCAAAACACGTGTTTTACATATATGAATATTATGCATGGACTAATAAAACATATAAGTTTAAAGCAGATTTCTAAAGATAAAATTAACATAAAATGAAAATGAATATTTCCGATCTTAAACCTATCAAGATCCGCTACCAGCAAAAAACAAAAAAAAAACAACCAAGATTTTTAAAAACTTTATCTTTATAAATATATCTCAAACTACGTATGTTTCAAGTTTTATTACAAAATGAATTTAATTAGTATTATTCATTATTGTTAGTATTAGCATTTTATTAAGTGGAAAACAACTATCCCCAAAGCTACGAATTAAAAAAAAACAGAATCTACTATGTAGATCTGGATTGAGTTGTTTCCACTTAATAAAAATACTGGTACTAATGATACATAATTCTGTAATATGAAATATTATTATGAAATAAAAATAGAATATGTATAAATACGTTTTAGCGTTTTTTTTTAATTTATCACTGATTTAAAAGTCGTCAAATTCACGTCAACCTAAGCATTTGTTACAAAAATTCGAGAATTACAGTTAATTTTACAGTGGTGCCAAGTTAATATTACTGGTTTCAAAATTAGTAGATTTTCGTAAAGACCTTTTAGTCTTTTCATATTTAAATTGGAAGTAGGGATAGAATTGTTAGAATTGATAATGCTGCGTAGAATATAATACAATACGTGAACTTATCTAACATCATCAATGTCAGAAGAAATAGCGAGAAGAAAAAAGGTAAAAACAATTGGATCGTCTCAATTTTGTACAAATGCAATTTGTCGAACAATATGAATAGAAACGATAAAAAAAATATGATATCCAAAAAGTCTTGATTCAAGATGAAGAAGGTGCTTATATAGAAGGGTTCAACATATTCTTGAAGGGTTCAATATACTGTATATATATATATATATATATATGTAAGCAGGAAAATCTGATTATAACCGACTAATAGGGGCTGAAGGTTGTCCGCTTTAATGAAAGTCCGGTTTATAACAAATAATTATTATAGGGGTATAATGCAGCAGGGTGTACATCAATGAAAGTACAATAGTTAGCTATGAAAAGTGTTTATTATATATCAAATAAAAAAACAGCCTTCAACATAATAGGTTGAATTGAAAAAGATGTGTACATATATACTGCATTTATCTTTATAACAAGAAGGTCCTGGTTCATGTTGATTGCTTACATTCATTGGTTTGAAAAAATAATTTATTTTCTGCTGGGTTGTTTGCTGCTTATTTCTTCAGTTAATAGCCGACGGAGGTGCCGTAAGTGTTCATAATATGCAAACACATTTTCAAACACATATGGCTAGAAATGTAAAACTCGTCAGATAAAATTAAGCATCCTTTATTATTATTAATTTTTTTTTAAACTGTCCGTTATAAGCGATGTCCGTTGTAATAGGGTCCGTTCGTTATAATGGGGTTCTACTGTAAATATATATAGAACGGGCAAAACTCAAAACCAAACCTTCAAATATGAATATGAGATCAAAAAAGAAATATGAGATTTCAGCCGAAATATTATGTTATATATACAGTGTATAAGGCCGCGGCCAGACCGAAGCTCCAACGCATACCAAGGCACATGAGGAGAGATATTGGGATGCATTGGAATTGATGTGTACAGGCGGTGGTGAACGCACGCCAATGCATTCCAATGGTTACCAAGTGATCGTTGGCGTTGGCCTGCGTTCTGTCGGTGTGGACGAGTTAAAACGTTTTCAGTCGTTGGCATGTATTTGCTGGTGTTGGACGTACTGTTTTTGCTGCTGTCGATATGGAATGGGACGATGATTTGTGTTTGAAACTAATTGAACTATACCGGGACAATCCAATATTATGGGATTCTACTAATAAAAATTATAAACTCTCAAAAAAGAATATTGGTATTTGGCAGAGTATGCAGTTGAACTCTGAAGCTGACCAGCAAATTGCTTGCATTGTATGCAATTTTATTTTTAAATGGTGTTGTCATCCACCAGCGTCTCGGTTTACGCTTTTTCTTTTTGTTCTTACGTTAAACATTTACAACAACAAATCCAGCACTTGTACATAATTCATCATCAGTTGACGCCATTACGACAAGATCAATTCAATACCTTGCTGCGTAAAATGACCGAACCACAACGAACGGTTTCCAATTCAAAACTAAATCCGATGTGGAGATTCGACAGAGTTGGCGTTCGTTTGCGTTGGAACTTGGTCTGGCCCCGGCCTTAAGTTGATAGTGAATCTTGGGACTTTGAATTTAAAACAGCGAACTGGGATTATCCTTTTCCAAAGGCTGAGAAAGTTATGTCCAATGTTGAAAATCTTTTCTTTTTGGGGGATTACGTGGAAGGATAGTTTCTCTTCGCTCCTTTAGACTTAAGGCCGTAGTTCCACTAGTTTCTAGAAAAACAAAACGAAAAGAAAGTTGAAAACATTCGGTTCAAATTCTTCTACGATATCAATCTTTGTGATTGCTGGAATCTATAAATTTTCAGCTTTCATATGACAGTAACAAAAAAAGTAACTATTGCTTTATTAAAATACATTCCGGGATGGATTGCTCAAACATTAAACAACATGACATTTCTCAGGCGGATAAAATTTTTTCATTAAGTAATTAAATTTTAATAAAATTGAACTAAGTTCATCTAAGGTAAACGGAGCAAGAGGATGTTTTCGAAGTTACAAATTTTTAATTTCGAAAAAGTTTTAAATGTTATGTTAATACTAAATTACTCTGCAGTTAATTTATTTTGCATTTCTACTTGATTTTAAAAAAATATCGGAGAAGAAGGTATTATAAATAGATGGAAAATTATAAAAGCTTACAAAACTACAATCCAAGATATCTTTTCAATGATATCTTATTTATGTATTCAATGGTCTTCAAACTCCCAAAAGAGGGAGTTCTTTTATTATGAAAATTCGTTATGAATTTCTTGTATGAAATTATATAAAGAAAAAAATAATAAACTTTCTCTGTAAAGAAAGGCAATTAATCAAATCTGACAGCTTTAAAAATATTCCCTTTAGTCTATGCCGAACTTTAGTTCTTTCTCAATGCTAGCGTTGTTGTTTCCTTTGTGAAGGAGCCCTTGCATGAAAAGAGCATTAAATGATGTCTGGAATGAGGATTTCGTCCACAGATTGATGCGTCTCTTATGAGAAGTGTCCCATTGTGAAAGAATTCCCCTGATCTCTCGATTGATCGTCTGTAGGCAGAAGGTTGGGAGGGCGGCAAGGTATTTCGTTGTTGGGACCGTAAATTTCGCAAGATGCCTCAGCCAAAATCAATATCAAACTCTAGACTTTAACTTAACATGTCAACTGAAAGGTAAGACTTCATGAATCTATTTGACTTCAAAAAGCGAAGGACATTACTAACGTCAGTTCAACGAATAGCATTACGTAAAAATCCTTGAAATGGAAATTAAGAGGATGAAGTTTCTATGGAAGTAGCATTGCTTCTCTAGACGAATCAGTTGGACTAGAGAAGGAAAAAAAAATCATTAAATCAGAAACAAAGAGAAGAGAATGGTTTCCACAGGAATATGAGATTTCATTTAGAAGCTCAAAAAGTTATATTAGCATCTTTTCTTTCCTTAAAAATGTGAAAATTTTCTTCATTATTAACATTGTTCTTGTGAGGGCATTTATAGCTAAAATACTTTACATTTACCAAGGAAAGAAAGATTTAATAAATAATTATTAATAATTAAGATGTCTTTCTATGGATTTCAAAAGTATCTTGAAATCCATTTCTTTATTTTGGTTCTCTACTTTTACAAGGAATGTTAAGATCGTGAAATGAACATGTTTTTGTGTTGGTTGTGTGAGTGTTTGTTTGTGAGTGATTGTCTTCCTGTAAGTTTTTTTTAACCAGTTAATGGATATTTTTGAGACTTAACATTTCTAATTACGGACAGAGAAATTTGTATTTTCTTTCAGGATATTCCTGGGGAGAAACTTGTCGTAATCAAGCTAACAAAAACACCTACTTAAAAACATTAAAAATGACGAATTCAAATCAAAATTGTAATTTAACAAAATAAATTTATTGAAGGCAAACCATAAATTTTTATCGACTTTAACGTTTATCGTTGTATTGCAATTTGTATTTTTTTTTACACTTCATTCAAGTTTGTTGGATTGCCCCATTTTAAGTGAAGTGCACTTTAAGTACTATCAGACTTAAAGGTAACCTACTTTCTGTTATGTACTAGCAAAAATATATGTGCTTCGCGCAGTTTACAAAAAAGAGTTGTCCTGATGTGGATGACGCAGAAATTGTAATTTTGTGATCACTTAGAATTTTTCCAGTTGGTAAGAAAGGCACATGATAGTTACAAATTATATTATAGACCTCCTACCGTCTCTTCGCTCCAGAAGCCTTACATGTGTAATGTAAAAAACGCTTTATTTCTTCAAAACAAGCAAATTACATCAAGTAAACTAAAAACTGAAGTTAGAATTATGATCACTCATGTCAAATTTCATGTTTGCAACTCAAGCGGTTTCGGAGGTATACAAAGCTCCCCCTCCGTTTTTACACCCTTAGGATTCGAATATCGGAAACTCATCGATACGTAAACATTAGATTTTGACAAAGAATACTACAAGTGAAATTTCATGTTTTTAAATCAAGCGGTTTCGAAGATATGCACACCCTTGAAGAGGGATTGCCCCCTCCCCCCAACCGTTCACACCCGTTAGAATCCGAATATCGAAAATTCGTCAAATACGGATATTTTAGATTTTGACAAACTAGATCAATTTTCGTGTTTCCAACTAAAGAGTTTCAGAAATATGCGTACCCTTCAAAAATATTCGACACCCTCCCTCATTTACACCCCTTAGTCAGACTCCGGGTTTTCGTTGTTCATGCATTATTCTGGGATGCATGTGAACCTCCGTGACAAATTTTTTTAAAGATCCGTTGAGAAATGGCGACGTTGTTTCAAAACAAACAAACAAATATCCAAACAAACAAACACGCATTTATTATGTAGATTGTGTTTGTAAGCATTTTTTGTAAGGATTGTCTTTACGTATTCATATTATGTATGAATGATAACTGATAAAAAAAATTTCTAAATACATGAAAATATCACCCATTAGAATTTTGCTGAACATTTGATTAATATTTTTAGAGAAATGTTATACAATTTACTAGAATTTTTTTCACTCTTTTAGATTTCGGTTTGATAGATCAATTTTAAAATATTTTGCTTTAGGGTTTGAATTTGTCTTCGAACTACTCTGAAATGATTTAGAAACAGATAGGTTAAAAAAAGTTTTTAATGTCTGTATTGCCATTTATTAAAATTCAGCAAGCGAAATTAATTAGAATAATTATTTACTTCTCCTTGCTTAATTGGTTCTTAGATTGCATTTGGAAACCTGACCTGAGGCTTCGTTAAAATAGAAAATTAACGGTCAGAAATTCATTATATTGTAATGAATATATAATGAGATTCGTTAAGGAATATTTCTCAATTCAAAAAAGAAATCATAATCATAATGAAAAACAAAAAGTATTAGAATATGTTGAATTTTCTTAGACTGTTTATTCAGATAGTTTTTTTTTTTAAAAGAAACTTTTATTTATGGAAACTGAATAAAATTCTTAAGGTTCAGGTAAACATTTTTATATTATCTTAAAAAGTTAAAGAATCACCACAACAGGTCTATGCAGGCCCAAGGGCTCGCAGGAGGAAAGGCTCCCAGCGTTTCTTGACCAACGGGACTAGGATGACGTCGGGAGGTCAGCCCGACGCCCGCCCGCCTTTAACTCCCGGGAAAGAAACCCGGTACCCATTCGGCAGAGGGCTGGATAGGCCCTAGGACTCGTTTGGAGGAGAATGGAGCGTGGAAAAATTCCCACCCTCCGCCGTTGTCGGGATTTGAACCCGTCACCTCCAACCAGCAGCCAAGCGCCCTTACCCACTCGGCTACCGGGCCCACTTTTATATTATCTATAATTTAATATTCAGTAGATTTTTTTTTGAAAGATTGCGAGAAACTAAAATCATCGTTATTTTAAATGAGATGATCTTTTTTTTTTAATAAGGATATTAAATTATTTTATTATAAAAATATTATAAATATAAGTTAAATTCAGAAGTATTTGCAGACCGCCCCCTATCTAAAACCCTAATGCCTTTCTTTAACTACTTTCCAATCATCTGTTTTCTCATCAGTTAGTATGCCCATGATTGTGTCTGTCTCAATAACTTTGGAACCTCCACTTAGATCTTGTAAGTTTATAGGCAAATTTAAGGACCATAGGTGGTCTAACAATTTATATTTTAGATATTTCTTCATCGAAAAATGAACGCATGAAGATGACAGAACTTCTCATAGAAAACAATAGAAACAAAATAACTCTATCTAACAACGGATTCCAATCCGTTTAATAATCCATTAATTTCTGCACATTTTGGTATAATTAATAGATCAAAAGTTTTTTCAGGAACTTCTTGGAAATTGATTTACAATTTGCAAACTGGTAGTTTGCCTAGTTCAATGCTCTTAAGCATTCTTCTACTTCCATGTATCCAATTGTTTTTGGCTTACACTGAATTCCCTTGAACACAATGTGATTGACTTTCGTAGATCCTGTGCAGACTTCATTCTATGTCCAATTCTAACGGTATAGAACTTTTTCAATATATAGATGCAAAATTATTGGTAAGAAAGAGATACTACGTACTATTTCTGATATTTATTGTTCGTTTTAATTTTTAATAAATTTTCAAAAATTCCATCATCAACATCAATGCACTTTGCAACTCGTGTGGAGTGTTCCTAGTCTGAGTGCATTGTGATGCTCCTTTATGCGGGCATTCATTGTCATTCATTGCCATCCATTAGGCGATCGAGCAGTTCGTCTCGTATATTCCTTCTTTTTTCTTAAAATTCAATAATCGCTGTAATTCAAAAACTATGTTTCCTACTAAGCTGAAATTTTAGAGTTCAGTGTATGATGTAACAAGGAAAATTTCTTTTAATTTGTACTAAAAATTGTACCAATAAATAAGGACTAGGGTCAAAAACCGTGTTATTTGTTTTTTCGTTTTTTGCACTCTGATCAAAAGAGTGCTGGAAGTTTTACAATATGGATATCTTCTTGGAAATAATTTTTAGATTGTTTTCTTGTTTTTCACGGTATGATTTATTTTAATACGCCTTATTTAAATTATTTGTCTTTTAGTATTTAAAGCTTACCGCTTTTGGTTTTGTTTTTTTGTTTTTTTGTTTATCTTTTTGGGGAAGGTCATTTCATTTTTTTCCCTTTTAATCATAATTTGCCCTTTAGTAAGGAAAGGTAAAATCTTTGATCTCAGCATTTGTGAATTTCTATTAGCAAATGTAAAATTCGAAGATGGATTGTTTGTGTTTAGTCAACTATTATAATTAATAGATACCGAGATTTGAATTACGAAAGCAACTTTTGCAACTTTCCTAAACAAAACCAAAAAACACTTAAGATACTACATTTTAAGGTGAGTAGCTTTCTGGAATTTTTTTTTGATGTTCTTGAAAAATGTAAACAAAGTTTTCGTTCTTAAAGAAATACTCCTTCAGTATAGAGCAATATTCATTCAAACATTAAAGCAACTTTTGGATTGCTGAACTTCTTCGGCAAATAATTAAAAGTAGAGAAATTTATTAACTCTAATCTCTCTTACACAGAAATCGTTAATAAGAATTAACTAGCAAAATTCAATTATTACTTAAGTTTAAGACATAATTCTTGTTTTTAACAAAACTTATTGTAAGTGTCATCGTTCAATTTTGTAAGTCTGGCATTAAATTTTTTTCCATTTCTTTATTTAAGTTAACATTTTAAGGTAATTTCGATACTTCCTTGTATTAATCGTCCTTGTTCTAATTGACATTATTAAGGATATAATCGTCCTTAATAAATTAGTTAGTTGCCTACTAAATAAATAAATAAATAAATAAATAAATAAATAAATAAATAAAGAGCTATAACTTTAATTTTGCTGTATTTAATTATTTATTTACTTATTTTGCAAATTGCTAATTTATGAATTTCATTTTTTTTTTACATCTTCAATCTATTGCAAGCTAAACTGAAGAATATCAGGTTCTATGGTTTTAGTATTATCTAACGCATCCATTTTCGTTATAAGAGATTTGAGTTTATTTCACTTTCTTAATTAACGCCTTGTTTTTCCTAATTCTTTTGAAGCTACCTCTAGTCTTCCTTGTGCTTCTTGATGCCTTTGGTCGATATTAGCTTTGCTTTTGAAATCTTAGCAGCTTCCGTTCTCAGAGACCCACTTTGTGTAACTCCATTTTCTACTCTCTTTTTTTTTTTTTATCTGTGCTCCATTTCAGAGCTTGAAAATAGATATGGGAAATATGCGGAGCCGTGTCTCTCATTGCAATGCAATCTCTTATGGAACAACCCACATATTCCCATAAGCGACTGTTGCCAAAAGGAGAAGAAAACAAGGAAGAATAAAAACCTACATATCCGTTCTTCCTGTTTTTCATCTTAATTTATCTTGTTTGTTATATTTTCTTTTTTCGTTAATTTCACTCCTGATTCTAAAATTAAGTATTTTTTTTTTTTACATTATTTGTAAATGCCAAATTTAATCTATTTTTTTTTTAATTTTTAAAACAATTATGAAATAAAAGAAAATAGTATAGAAATAAATTAAATAATCTTGTTTATTAAAATAAACCTTTAAAAACTAATTCAATAATGCTTGCCTGAGTTAAATTCTTAGATCCAGGTAACGTAGTTGTATATACAGGGTGATTCATAAAGTACTGGAAAAATAGGCTTATAAAGAACGAACATCGAAATATTTTTGTCAAATTCGGTGTAAAAAAAAGTAAAATAGGGGATGGATTCCCGGATCGAACGTGCGATTCTGAGTCGGATGACGGGATCCCCATTTTAGCCTTTTTCTGCCCCTATGAACAAAAATGGTCTAGTTAGCACCCTTCACAACCGGGAAGAGCAAGGAAAGGCTAAGTTAAATGGAGTATTGACTCCATTGGGTTTATTTCAAACAAAAAGAGCCCGGGGGGGGGGGGATAAATAAAACAAATAGTAGTGAGTCCGTTGGGTTTATTTCAAACACAAAGGAGCCCCAGGAGGGGAGAGGGAATAAATATAAACAAAGTGTAGCGAGTACTTCCAGTACTTTAGGAATCACCGGGTATGTAGTATCAACTAAACATTATACAACTTTTATCAACTTTTAAAATAAAATTGTACGGAAGCAGTTTTTCAAAAGAAATCTTCAATAATTGCTGAAAACACAACCTAAATTGATAAGCTTTGACCTGTAGATCCTTTCGTCCTATTGACATTTCATTAATGTTGTTATATTATTTGATGCTAATAACGTCATTGGTGGACAGTTGTTTCCATTATTTCTTTTCATTTAAGAAACAACTTTTTTATATATTTACATAAAATACATATCAACTAGATAAAAAAATAAAAAAAGCTATTCAGTTAGAAAGTAAATAACATTATTTTAAATTCTGTAAATGAATCATCAACTAAGCCCAATAAAGAGATGCATATACAACTAATAATAAGTGCATAATTTGTGCTAAAGCATAAATTTTAGGGCGACTCATAATAATAATAAAAATAATAATAATAATAAAAAAAGTTAGGAAATAAGAAAAAAAATTAGTAGATATACGGATTTGAAACGACAACCCTCAGTATATGTCTCAGTTCGAGACCTTAAGCACCAAGTTATAGCTCATAACTGAAATGAGATAGTTACATTTCTAATATTAAGATAATAGAGAAAACCCAATGACAACAATGGCAAATATCTCGAACATGGGAGGGGGGCGTTAGCCCCTGAAAATACCCTGTTCCTGCGTTGTTTGGACCTCTGAACACGATAGTGAAATCGTTTGTCGATCCGACCTTCCGTTCGGGATTTGTTAGGGTGGACAGACACGGACGAACGGACAAACGCAATAGCTGACGATTTTGGTCGGTATCATAATAGCTCACAAATGGGTCGCTAAAAAGAAATGTATTATACAACGATTGCCGAAGATTGTGGAAAGTTGTACAGTAAGAATACAGAGATGTCAAACGAAACATTTCTATTTAAATAAAAAAAAAAAGTAATCAATTTTGTTGATAAGATGCCAGCGAAATACTTAGATATTACATGTAAAAATTTAATAATAGTTCTGTTAAAGCTTTTGAGAAACGGAAGAGATTGGCTGAAAATCTTTATGATCAAATTTTGGATGACAAGTTCCGACTAGTCTTCTGTAAGAGTGGGACGAGTCTATTATCTGTCTCGTTCTTTGATGCTTGAAGATTGGGTGCCAAAATGAAGCCAGCCGACATTCCCAGCATTTCTGTTGTAATGTAAAATAATATTGGCTGTGCTTTAAAATAACATTAATTTTTAACGAACAAAAAGGCAAATCGAAGGATTTCTAAATTTTAAAATAGAATAAATAAATAGTAAATTTAAAGAAAATGGTCCTGTTTAATATTACCAGTCTAAGGCAACATTAAAAAGGATCCTTTTCTTTAAATACATTATGAGCAAGAAATTCGGTCAAAGTTGATAATATGTAATTAATAAACTGTGTAAAGGAGGTAAGAAATGAGACGCCTTTCATCACTGTAGTCATTTCATCTTTTTCTTATATTTTTTATGCTATCTTATGTATTCTTTTCAAGTGTATTGATAATTATATATTTTAATTATCAATAAGTATATAGAGTATAAGTAAATTTTCTAATATAAATTTTTAAGTTATTTGAGTAGAACTGTATTTCTTAAATTGCTAGTCGATTTAAAATAGGTTACCTGCAGAACTCCAATTATCATAAATAGAGGTCAAGATCAAAAATTATTATAAAAAAAAAATCATCCTAATATCATCCAGATAAACAAACACATTATTTGAGTATAAAGAAAGGGATGTGATCATATGGACCCGAACGTTTTGTGCATTTTATTCTAAAACATTCTTTTAATTTAAAATAGTGTTAGTGACTGAAATTTTTATAATGAATAATTCTGACACATTGCAAATTATTATTAAAATAAAATATATATTCTGAACTGAATCTCTCGTTCCGCTCACAACCCGGCTTTCTTCCTAGTAATATTCCAAAGCAATCATAATGTTCGTTCGGTGGAAGAAATGAAAAACCTTGTTAGAGTGGAATCTTTAGACTGGAAAAACATGGAGACTTCATGTTTTACTGAAACATTTTGAAAGTAATTGAAAATAATGATGGTATTCTTTATAGAATGAATGGCTTACTAACCGAGAATAATGAAAAGCTATTTTCTCAACTTTTTGTTAAAACCTTGACTCTTGACTTCTTTCAACTGAAAATTGAAGAAAACCTACGTGGATTTTCGAAACAGAGATTTGAAGTGAACTGTTAACAAGAAAATCCAAGTCTGGTTTAATCTTCTTTGAGTGGCAAAAACTCCTTTTCCATTAAAGCAGAAACCAGGTGTTCACTTAATCGGATTAGATCTCGGTAATTTTTATTCTCTTGATGTTCTTGTCTCAAGCGAGTGCTAGTACCTGCATTAAATCTGGTTTGAAACCTTCTGTCATTCTTCATGACTTAGAAAAGAAGAAAACAAAGAAAAGATACTAAGTTTTTTCCTCTATTATTTGAAATACATTCCTTCTTTTGTTGGAAGGATTTGCTTCATCAAGTTTTCAAAAAATAAAAAAATAAAAGTAGGACTTTGTCCAGTTTCTGGATTATAATATCGGAATAATGATTTTCTACCACAAATTGACTGTTCTCCAGACGAGCTAAAACTGAAACTGCTTAAAAAAATATGTGAACTTACGTTCATTCTCAAGTTGTTGACAACAGTTTTTCTTTTTAATAATAGCTTAGATGTCGTTGAGATACCTGGCTTAGTAATCCTTTGGTAATTGCCACGCTCCTTTGATATTCTCTCACCTGAACTGCACGTTATCGGCATAAAAATACAGCATATCTCCTCATATAAATAGTTCTATATAACACATAATGCGTCAAGTGCTCGCGATTTTTGGTATTTATAAGATAGAACAGTCTTTTTAGTATCAGCTAGTTGAGAAAATGGAGAAATCAAGTGACCTAAATGACTTTAAATTCGGCGTAATGATTAGTGGTGGGCGTGCAGCATCGAGCGTCTTTCAAACGGACAAATGTCGTCGTGGACATTTTCCCGCACTACAATTTCAAGGGTTTACAGAGAATGTGAGGGATTCAGATGGCTCAGAAAGATGGCGGAATCATGTAAGATAACAGAGGATCACAGTCTGGGAAATCCCTTCAAAATTCAATCTCGGAACGCATTATAGGGTTGAATGAGCTAACTGGTACCGATGTTGTCAGCGAAGAACATGAAAGCGTCCCTCCTGTGGTCATGCGAAAATAAACACTGGATCTTTGATGACCAGAAAAAAAGTTGCCTGATTGACGAATCAAGGTTTCCTTTGCAACCTGCTGATGGAAATCTCAAAATTTCAAATCAAATCAAAAGTCCATTGATTCGTCATATCAAATTGTATGGATACTTTCCTGGTACTTAATCTCCTGATACTTGTTACTTACGATACTGTAATCCTGTATGAACGCCACGACATATCTGAATATCGTTGCTGATCAAGTTCATTCTTTCAGGAATGTGGACACCTCCAGAAGATTCGCCGTGATTAGTTCCAGGAAACTAAGAATAGCTTTCGTTTCAGTGGTTTACAAGTCCCTTGATCTTAAGCCTATTCAATGTATTTGGGATGTGATAGAAACGACAGTTCGTCTCGAGACTGTGCAATTAGCAACAATTGATTCATTTACAATCATTGAACAACATTC
Organism: Thereuonema tuberculata; assembly: GCA_023159025.1. Taxonomy (NCBI): domain Eukaryota; kingdom Metazoa; phylum Arthropoda; class Chilopoda; order Scutigeromorpha; family Scutigeridae; genus Thereuonema; species Thereuonema tuberculata. Next base: position 76,434,634 of record JAFIDM010012231.1, read on the forward strand.
CTATGTAAGTTTTTAGCATCTTGCAGAATCCACGCCACGACAAATTCAAAATAATTTGAAACCAAAGGCGGACAAACACGCTACTAAATATGTCTACCTAATAAAATATTGATTTTATGTTTTCACGATATTTTTCTGATACATACAAATATTTTGATTTCGATCACGATTTTCAAACATTGCGCTAAGTACAAAAAATTAAGCTACACGGATTGCATCCTAAGTTTTTCTGTATTGACGGTTGATGTCTGTTTACAATGGTATACTTTTACGAAAAAATATTTTACATCTAAGCCTATTGTCATCTAACTAATTATTCGACGCACTTACTACAACAATTTTCTTTGATAAAATAAAAGTAAAGTCTGCGACTTACTCAGAAACTAAGAAACTTGCTTTGAAATATAAAGTATTCTTAGGACTATATTATGATTTGGTAGTTTACCGTTCAAAATTTCGAATTTTGAATATTCAAACGAAGAAAAGCAAACACAACTGAAATTTTCAAGCAAAAAGGATGGACAACTTGTTTTCAAACTTAGAAGTCAACAAAGAAATCGAATTGTTTAATTCCATTCGAACGATTGGCATTGAAACAACACAGCAGACCAGTTTCTATAGTGAAGTGAAAGCGAATTCAATTATGAAATTCAAATCGTTGTTCTTATCTAATTATTAGCACCGCAGGCGTGAATTTGGAATTGCGTCAACGAATTACTTATGAATATACATGGACACAAACGTTTTGAAAAGCAATGATAATCAAAAGGTTAACCTTTAATTGACAAAAAAAGTTGTTATCCGAATTTCAACGCCTGCATTGTGTTAAAAGATATATTAATTATTGTATAAGAGAGTACATAAAAAATAATGGTAATGAAATGTTTATGTCTATTGTTTTTCTCTAAATTGCAATCAAAACCTTTGATTGTCATCAATCGAAAACACTTTATAACAACTGTAAATGTTTATTCAATCTTCTTTTTCAGTAACTTTAGTAATGCTTTTTGTTTAGGCAAACAGCACAGTTCAGGACAAAAGGACCGTCGCAATTATTACAAAAAAAAAAAAGTTCAGTTCTTGAATGAAGAGCTTTTGATGATGTAATTTCCTTATAGATTGATGTTTCCAGGACGTAACAGCGCAATCCATTGCTAAAATCCGTAACTGAATCTTATAAACATTACGAAAACATTCTAGTTTTTTTTATTTTCTACAGTTACGAATACATAATAATAATTAATATTGAAATAATTAAAAACGTTCCACACTATTCCCCTTGCTTGGCTATGCAAAGTTTGTCCTTTCTTGGTCACGCTTATGTGATCACAAAACGACCCCATCTTGGACTGATTGCTCGGAGTTCAAGTTGATGACATGATGACTCGGGACGTTTGTTCCAGACAAAATCGATAGCTACGCAACGACCATATATGGCAAACCCTTTTTTTTTGTAAAATACTATAGTCATTCCAGGGATCTCACCTTTCTTTTATTGAAAATCTAACTATTGTAAATTATTTTGGATGAATGTAAAAATAATATGATGTTGAACATTACTGTATTTCTTTATACATCTTGGCAGTGCATACCAGGTTGTAAATTCAAATACAAACTTTGCTTTATCAAATTGACTTATTAAGCATGTCTTTCTTTACTTCATACAGAATAATTTTTTGACACGTGAATTTCCAGATATGATTAAGAACTATGGATAATTCCTTATTTGAAAAATTTTCTTTGTAAAACAACTACTTCAGTTCTAGGGCCCTGTTCAGCAATGAATCTAAATTATATTTCAGTTAAACAGTCGGAATTAGCCAAATTTAAGTTATTTTGCTAAAGTAAAACATGTAATTAACTAGAAAGATATATATCTTCTAAATTAATGCTAAGTGTTTTATTTCTTTTAACTACCAAACTTTTTATTAAATACTGGTAAATCGTTCTTCTTTTTAACAATTCTCAACAATTATATTTTTGTAATAGAAATCTTCTCAGTTATTAATGTAAATTAAAAGGATCTCTTGCTAGAGAAAATGGTCTCAGATGTGAGTCATTAATTCATAAATGATTCAAAAACTAAAGGTGGGAAGAATTTTTTTAATATTTTTGAGTTTATTAACTTTTATTTTTGGGGTATGATGTTTAGTATTTGATTATGGTTTTTTGTTAGATTGAGAGTTTTTTTATTTAAATAGAGGAGTGATATCTTTTTCTGTAATTGTGGATTATATATCAATAATTTTTATAAGTTTTTATAAGTTTTATTATCGAGAATCATTTAGTTCTCGATAATAAATTTTTCAGCGCAATGTAATTTGACGTAATTTGTTTCAATGAAACACCTAAGAAACGGAAATTCATATTTTTTTTTTTTCCATTTCCTTCAATTTTTATATAGAGAACAGAAAATTTGCGCAAAACCAAGATTACATTTTTGTAATTTTTTTTAGTGTGGATAAATGAAATAATTTAAAAATAAAAACATTGCATCTTTAGGTTTTGTCCGTGCAATTTTGCTTCGTATTAGATTCCAAAGGTTTGTAAAAGCTTTTTTCTCCCAGTTCATAATTTGCAAACTCGAAAAATTCTATTGATTTCCTCTATTTCGCATTAACTTAACTTTTTTTTTCATGTTATAAAAGTATCAACTTATTAAATTTCCTAAAATTAGTAATAAAAGAAATTACTGACTTTAATTCAAAACTTTTTATTGAAAGAACTCAAATTTTCAAATGTTAGAACAATATCTATGTTTATATAATCTGAAATATCTTTTGATTTGGAAAAAAATTTTTACGTAAATTTGTTATTTTTATGTAATTTAAATTGTATGTAAAGTCCGCACGCTCAAAGATGAACCTCCCAGAATGCAATGCAGATTATAGATTGACCTTTCCTGGCTCTTAGTTAACATTCAAATGGCAGAGAAAATGGCGGTCGCCCAACAACGATGAGAAAAGTAACAAGGATGCGTTGAAGGTCACTGCAGAATATACTACTAAAATAAGAATTTTAATATTGCGAATGATGTAACAATCAAAATCGTTAGGCGAACTCTTTGGAGCCAAACGAGGCCTTTTTTTCTCCCTGGCTTTAAATTCTCTTCACCGTTGACAAACTCACTCCAGTATATTCTGCAGTGACCTTCAACGCATCCTTTTTACTTTTCAAATCGTTGTTGGGGGATACATCTTCTAGAAATCGACGAGCAACGTTAAGAATAATTTCCCTAGCTTGACTGTTGATAACTTTTCCTCGTCGAAATGTTGTCTGTGAACCAGCGACCGCCATTTTCTCTGCCATTTGAATATTAACGAAAAGCCAGGAAAGGTCAATCTATAAGCTGCTTTGCATTCTGGGAGGTTCATCTTTGAGCGCACGTATAATAATTGCGTTCCTTGAAAGGTTCAGTGATTGAAATATAAGCTTTTTTTTTTTCTTTTAACTTAAATTTTTTTAACATTTGTCTTTTATTGTCCAAACGAACTATCAAATACAACAAACTCAAATTCATTCATGGTTTGTTGTTCGAAAATCAACAATCATTTAAAGAAGAACTCACTCACTCATCGTAACTTATCTGGTTGAGACTTCCATGAACCTTGTCCATGAAAGATGTTAGCATAAATAATGCAGTCGGCTTGCCATTCTTCTGCTGCACTTTTTTCAGTCGGAAGAGAAATAAAAATCCAATCCTCGCGCCGGGATTCGAACCTAGATTCCGACACATCTGCCTCGTGAAAGGCGGTCACGTAGACCACTAGGCTATGCCGGAACGAAGATACAAAAAAGATGCATTAACAATATTTAAAAATTTTATTTGCTCAATGTTCCTCAAGCAATAATTGCTTTTGAAACTATAATTACATTGAATAGTTTTCCGGAGATTATTTATTAACGATGATCTGTGAATTAATTATCTTTTTTAAAATATTTTTGTTTAAATATCTTTTTTTTTTTTTGGTTGCAATAGCTGACAAAGGATGAAAATGTTCTTTCTGAAATATTTGTAATTACTGTATAAATTATTTTCACTTGTTAAAGAAATTACTGTACTTCTAAAGGCATTCAGAAAACAAACTTGTAAGCTTATTACAATTCCTAAAAAGCGTCTTTATTTCAATTCTTGACTATTCTTTATTATTTTCAGGGCTCTTTTTTACGAATGAATTAACAAATTTTACAGCAATGTAAAATATTAAGAATGCGCAACTGTTGCATTCAAACCGCAGTGCTTTAAAAGTGTGGCTATTTCCATTTCCACTAAAGAATAAATTTCATTTTCAATTCTCAATCAAAGGCGTTCACTCATGTTTGATTCATGGTATTAAAGTGTAGCAATTAAAAGCACTTTGCATAGAAACTATCCTTCCGCTGCCGTTGAAATAGAACACTTCGTTAGAGCTGCTGCTATTCGTCCATCCTTCCTTCCTCTGATGACCGTCTTGATTGAATTCCCTTCCTGCGTGAGATCCTGATGGACCTGGGCTCAATCGATCATTGAACCTACCCTCACACTGATCTCTTGATTTAAACAGCAGATAGACACAAGATAGCTCTACCGGTGTCATTTTGTCAGACATGACCCTCTTTAACAAACTTCTATCAGATTACTACAGCAGCCTTACACAAGAAAAAAAAGAAGACAACTCAATGAAATCTTTAATGGAACTGTGCAGTTCTGGCTGCGAAAAGAAAAAAAAAGAACATGATTCCGATATTAAGTTATTTCGGCAAAAGTAAGGATAAAGATGTGATAGCCTTTTCTAATTCAATTGCTGTTATGAACAGTTTTGAATTTCAGTTTTCTTTCCCTGATTTCTTTGGAAATTGATGGTACAAAAATCAGTCTGAGTGCGCGCTAATGTGTACTTGTAACTGCTTGTGAATATTTTTCCATAATAAGTCTTGAAATTTGACATACATTTGCGGATGCAAGACGATGGTCTGAAAATGAGCATTTCGTTAGCGTTGTGTTTTTTGAAGTCCTAAGCTTGAAGAAAAAAAAATTGTGAAAGTAGTACAAACAGAAGAAGTGGAAAATACATGTCATATATTCTAATTGAAAGCTTCCCCAACTTCGTCTCATATTATGCTTTTTAACTTTCTTATCGTTCCTTGAGGCATTAAATTTTCCAACAACATTTTCCAATAAGAAACTGATTTTTTAAATTAAAATATGCAGAAAGTGATCACTGAATATTTCCAATTTTATTAATTTTGTGATTTATCATAAATAAAATATTGACATTTTATTTACATTAAGATATTTATAGGTCAAGGGACGAGCTAAAGATTGCCATGATTCACATCGATAAGAATGGAGTCAAGCTAAGGAGGCGAGTTCAACTTCCCTACTGATTTAATCCCAGAAAGTAACCGGCCCTGATTTCACATAGGGTTAGGTCAAACCTAGGATTGTTTCACTGAAGAAACGACCTCGATCTATATCGGGAATCGAAACTGTTTCATCCGGGTTTTAGACAGATCCCTGAATCACTTTAGCTACAAGTAGCATTAGTTAGTTGTTAATAATAAAAGAATTTTAAAATAATGACGTTTATTAAAAGAATAAAAAAAAAATAAAAGGAAATTTATGAAGTGATTGATAAATTGAATTCTTTATCAATCTAAAATATTATAAATAGAATATAAATCAGCAAATTAAAAGATGCAATTTCTTCAGAAGCTTCACATGAACGTCTTCAATGATAATTAATAAAATATGGTAACGGAATCCAAGAGTTTGATTCACTATGTAATGTAAAATGTGGGCCCGATGGTCCACTAATTCAAGCGTTGGGCTGCGAGTTGGAGAAGCAGGGTTCAATTTTAGACGGAATCGGGGATCTTTCTCTAGATATTTCTCCTCCAGATGATTACTAAGGCTCACCCAGCCTTCTGTAAAATCGGGACCTAGTTTCTTTCCGGGTTAAAAGCAAGCGGGGACGAACTTACTACCCGACTTCATCCCAATCGTCGTGGAACTGTTGAGCCTATACATCCAATGCCCCAGAAGATCCAACTTTAGCCTATAAAATGGGATCTTTTAACTAAGGTTAATGTAAAGTACAACCATAATAAAATAATAAAGAATCGTCTTTTGCACAGAAAATTTTAAGTATCACATCGTATATGATGACGATTAATCAAATCTAAAAATATTTATTGCTGCTGACTAATAGTAAAACCAATACTTGTGATAATATTGTTTTTTGGAACACAAGTTGTGAACCACATATTTTTACATTTTAAATACAAAAAGTGAGTTCCTATTGTTCTAAATACGATAAAGCAACAAATATAACACAAAATGAAATGAAACAAATACAACAAGTGATGGAGGTAATATGTTGTAAATTTAATGAATTTACAAATTTCTTAATGTGCTCTGTGATATTAAAAAGCGATGTTAAGCAGTGTTAATGTTTATAGATTTGCTATTAGTATCTGGTTAGATATGCTAATACTAAAACTGTGGTGTTTTTTTTTTCAACAGTTGCACAGTATCAACCATGATAAAGTATACCATGATGAAGTATAAGACTGTAACGAAAAATGTATTATTAAATAAGTTAAAATCTATTAATTCAACTATAATTTGAACATTCACGTTCACAATCAAATGGTATTTAATCTTTTCATCGAAGACAATCGCCAGAAATAGTGAATTCGACATAAGATTAGACCTATTTGGATATTCATAATGGTCTTCTCTAAAGAACATCAAATATAAAATAGTGAGTTTATATGATAAGTCATTTTCAAGTTATTTCCGATTATTCTAATTGCAACTGTCACAGTTAACACTAACTTGGGGATTTAATATGAAAGTATCACGAAATTAGTGTTAACTGTGACAAACGTCATTGATGAAAAGATTAAATACAGCGAACGTGGATAGCGAACGTGAATGTTAAGTTATAGTTGATTTAATAGAGTTTAACTTATTTAATAAGGATATATTTTTCGTTACAACCTTGTTTCTTGTGTACTTCATCTGGGTTGCTACTGGGCTACTGGTGAAAAGAAGTTTTTACTGTTAGCACCTAACGAAATAGGCCTACTAATATTTCCTTTTTTAATATACGAAACAAAACTTTTATTCAGGTTAATCAGATATAACTTAATGAATCATTAAAATTACAATGCTAATAAACAGTAATGCGAAAATACATTTAACTATATATTCTATTTAAGTGGAATTCGGAAAGTATTCAATACAAAAACGTTATTAATTGCTTTATAATTTGTAAGATCAATGTTCTTCTGAAAGATAAAAACCTCATAATGTCTAACCTTTCCCATCTCTTCAACAATTGGTGGATTGACTGATTGATTTGAAAATGGCCTCTTTAATACTGCGACCTGCAGGCCTATTATACTAATCCTAGTCAATAATAATAACAGACAACTACAAGAATGAAAACTGAGAAGAGGGAGATAAATAAAAGAATGAAAGGAAAATTCGTGGTTTAAAACTTTCTTCAGAAATCAACTAGTGACTCAGCTACGACTGAAGCTAAGACCGCAATAAAGTAACAATATTTTTTCCCTTTACAATGCTTTGTCAACTAAATGTGAATCGTAGTAATGCCTATCTCTAAATCAAATGCACAACTCTACGCAAAATTTGAGAGCTTGGGAAAGTGCGATCATCAAGATATTGAGGATAAAGTGCCATTTCATTGTAGAACTGTTTGGAACTTGTTACCTAAATCCATTTTAAAGCAGTGTTGGTGCCGAAACTGTCGTTAAATTACGGGTAAATGTACTTTGAAATTCTTTTATACGCTTGTGAAAATAGTAGGGTCTCCTCAATCCATTGTTGAAAGTTGTTCAATATTCATTTTTACCAAATTGTGTATATATTTCGACCAACAGAATTCGCAAACTTTTGCAACATTATATCAGAAAAAATTGAATTGAGATTTATTAATTACTTTTACAGATTATTATAAAACATTCTTTTTATCGTAATTAAAAAATTCGACTAATAAAATAAAGATTTCCAACAAAAAGTTTAGATAAGTCAGAGTGTTTGTTTAGTTGAGATCATTTTCTCGATGTCTTTGGTATCAATATAATGAAACGTTGAAGCTGATATTTTTCAATTCTTTCGGAAAACCTTGATTCCTTTTAAGCCTGCTTTGCGTTTCATGCCCTAATTCATCTTCTCAATAGCAGCACTGTTTCCAGTTGGGCTGCAGACTTTTCCAATTGATTCGGAACACGATAAAAGAAGGTGGTGCAGGAGCAAATAAAAACAAGAACAAATGCAATTAACGAATACAAAACAAAGAAGGGCTTTCCATGGATCCGAATGCTTTTTCTCCGGTAAATTGACATTAGCTTTTGTGTAGCTACAACAAGATTGATCTTCTTAAGAAATTACTTTTGTGTATCACTGAGAAGGTTTTGTGAAGTAAAGTTCTCCTGTGACTAATAGAATTTTCTTTAAGAGACAGAATTCCTAATTCGTGATTTGGAAATTCAATTCCATGAAATCTTTTTAAAGTAAATTAGATTTAGTATCTTTGTGTTTAACTTAACAACTCAATGTAACAGTTCGTATAAACAGGGTTTAACGGTAACAGTCACACACTAAAAATATTTAAAAAATAGTTTTAAACAATTAAAAAATAAAAAACACAATGGAATTCAGGAATTCTTTATGTTCTGATAACACATAGTTCTTGTACAAGATTCTTTTACAATTTTTAATCAATTATTCTTTTTTTATTTTGTTTTACAGATTTAGTTAAAGAAAATAGTATACTAATTAATTAATTAAATGCGTTACTAATGAACTTACCTAACTTTCGAATATGAAAGACTTTTTTTTTTATAAAATTTTAATTTTTAATTTTTAGATCTGCCTTAAGTTTCTTAATTACGATGCTCCATGATAGGATGATAATCAGCTAAAAGAGTCCCCATTAAGTCTATCAATATTTCTTTCGTAGTAGCTGAATATGCCATTGTGATAAGTATCCTTATAACTATCTTTACTGAAGAAGAACTGATCTCTGCCTCAATTACATGACCTCTGTTCATATATAAACGACTTAATTTACCCATCTATATTGATATCAAATCAGGATATTGAAAAAATAATTATTTATTGAAGATTCTAAAAATTTACTGTAGCCTACGTCCAGTTGGGAGAAGATTCGAAACGTGCAGTCTTGTAAACTAAAATTTCTAAGAAACACCGAAAAATTAAGTTCTCTTGGAAGATTCTTCTTGTGCGTTCTTCTACAAAAATGTTGATATTTCTCACTCCTCTCCTTTTTTGCAAGCGTTGAGTATTTTTTCTGAAATCAAAGATTTGGATAAACAATGCTGTCTTTGTTTTTCGATGAAAAATCTGAAAAAGATTTGTAAGACAAAGTACTAATCTGTAATATAAATGGCTTATTAATTCTTTTCAAACGTCGTAACCGAGAATGACACCCATGAGTGCAATTTCTGTAATCATTATCGAAGATTGACCACGCAGCTTTTGCAATATACGTAACGACGTCCACTTTTATCCTCTTCAGCTACCCTAGAAGCAAAAGAAGGTTCGAGTATTTTCTTTATCAAGCAGTAAATGGCTTTAGAATAAATCACAACGTTAATTAACAAAATGCTAGGAAAATTGATGCATTTACGAGAATGATGCATTTCGGTAATCAGAAATATAAAATGCAACTGATAAATTTAGGTCTCAAAATAATTCTGGTCTTACAGTCTTGCTTTAGCAATTAAATCATCAACTGCAGTTATTCAAAAAAAAAAAAGTTTCAATAAATATTGCAAAAAATATTATTAATTTTAGTAATTAGTATGGAATTATCGAATGTCATAATATTCCATAGCACATATATTCGAATAGTATAGTTATATAGGCACTGGACTGCGGACAATTTCTGGTGGCTGTCCGGGATTTTTCCCATGTTATTTCTCTTTTAGATGGACTCTAGAGTCCACCCAGCCATCTGTACAATTCGGTCCAGGATTCTTTACAGGATAAAAAGCTAGCGACTCTAGACTGATCACACACTCTAAATAAGTCCTTACTGTTTAAAGAAACGTCACCTACATCTCCAGCTCACCCTTGAGTCTTAGAGACTCTAAAGTGAAATATCTAAATAACCAGCTGTATTTAGAATATATATTTACGAAAACATTCTAAGTTTTGGAATATTTTCACCTCAAATTATGCAAGAAAGTGATGCTGTATTTAAAAAAAAAATCACTAGCAAAGTTCCCTGCATAAAATTATATATTAACTCATTGCAATAGTAAAAAGTAATTTAATAAGAAATTTTAAATTTAACTCATAATTTAGCAATCAATTGTTTCTTATTCACTTTATAAGTTTTTAATTAACATCAAACAAGTTCTTTGAAATGAGAGGAAGATTCTAATTCGTTCAGAAGTGATATATTATCTGTTAGGAAAATGAATCACTTTGTTTTTAGCAGCATGGACGGCGATCTTAATTATAAGCCTTCCTTCATCATAAATCCTTGTTAATCCTCTTGTTATGATTTGTTGCTCAGATTAACGTTTCATTAATCCCGATATCCATTTCATAATTTGCTCTATTTCCTTGGCGGCTTCTCGATTTGAAGCATCTAAATAAAGATAATGAATGACAAAATAAATTAAAAACAATAAATTAAATCATAAAATAAGATATTTCTTTATTTAATATTCGTCGTTCCAATCTTAATCTGAAAAACAGAATACAAAATTATCTCCACAATCTTTCCCTCTCAGTAGATGAATGACAAATTAAAGATACTAGAGAATAAGTTATTAGCAAAACCTCTCGGCCCACACTGGGATTAACATTAATTACGGAATGAGTTCAGATTCTTTTAACTTTCCCAGCTGATGATATGTGAAATGTCGAAACAGATATATCAGTAAAAGAATAGCAGTGTTAAGATTTATTTGAGAATTATTGATGAACAAAACCGCTTTAGAAGTCCCGTAGAGAGGTTTAATAATATAACCATGTATTTTAGTCTTCTGAGAAGAAGACTTCTAATCCCGGTTTGTCCGGTCTGTCTGTGGACAAGTATCATTAAAATCTCATTAAATTATCATTAAGCACAACAATCATAACAATCGCAAAAATTGCGCCTTTTGCATTCGTAACAATCACATGTATAATATATCTCAGCAATAATCACAACAATTGCGCCTTTTGCATTCGCAGCAATCACATTTATAATAATAAGGACAATAAAACAATATCAATTATATTAAACGTATCAGAAGACGTTGCGAAGCATTGTGATTGGTTTACTAATCGCTATCCTACCTAGTTTAGTCTTCTGATAAGATCAGCAAACTAATATTCCCGTTTTGTCTGTCTTGTGGACAAGTATCATTAAAATCTCATTAAATTATCATTAAGCACAACAATCACAACAATCGCAACAATTGCGTCTTTTGCATGTGCAACAATCACATTTATAATGCAGCTCTACAACAATCACAACAATCACAAGAAACGTAACAATTGCGCCTTCTGCATTCGCAACAAGCACATTTATAATAATAATGAAATTAAAGCAATATCAATTATATTTTTTTATCAGAGGACATTCCGAAGCGTTGTGATTGGTTTAATAATCGCTTTCCCTACCTTCTTTTAATTATTTCCCCATCTTGTTTAGAAGATACAATCTTATTAGATAATGTTTTATTTGTCTGTAGGTGCTATTATCTAAGTAGATAAGATAAGTTCGAAGGTAAGTTCTTGAGTAATTAAGATACAATATTATGACTTTAATACTATACAGGTACTAAATATCTTATAATGTCATTTTTCATCTTTTTATAATTGTAAATTAATTTTTAATTATAAACATAAAAACTTGCCCAGCATTTGGAAGAAGTCTGACAACTTTTCTTAGTAATTTTGTTTCTCACACATTTTTAGCGACAACATTGGGATAGTGTCCCCCGCTTTGTTTTGGCGCTAAAACTATACAATTATCTGTGGCAGTTCGAGTGAGACTGCATCTTCTGTGAAATAATGATTTGTAAGACTGGTTGCCGCGTTTGGAGGAAAAATTAATAAATGTGTGGATTAATATTAATAAAGTTGCTTGGATAGCTGTGATCGTTTACTAATTTTTGATTTGGAGAGTCAATGATACATGTCAATTTGCTGTCAGTCCAACTCAGTCTATTTTTCGAACATCAAAATATACTATGTTCTATTTTAGTTCTATCCACTGAATTACAAAAACTTTGAACATGAAAATTCTTTGAAGTCAAATTTAGTTCAGATTCCATAAACAACTCATTATACTGCAAGAATGTAAACTGTTTTACATTCCTGCAATAATAATGCGTTGGAATGTGAACCAAAAAACATAGAAAAAAGCATTAGGACTTGAAGAATGGATTCCTATACTCCGTATTAATCCTTTTGATAATACCATAATGTGAGTGTGATTTAATAATAATAAATTCAATGCGAGTTAGACAACATAAGTAAGAAAAGCGAAGTTAACTAATATTTTTCGAAAAAAAAAAATCTACAATGTAAACGTAGACTTTTTAGTATTTTTCAATGTTTCATGATTTCCCACAAAAAAAATAATAAGAAGAATACTAAGGAAAATAGATTTTAAGTTTATGCTTTGAAATTTAAAGAATTTAGATATACTTTTCAATTACTACACAATTACTACAAATTCCGAAAAAATCAGATATCCTTACAAATCCTGACTTTTCAGAAATTAAATAAGTTTTGCATTCAATTATTAAATTTTATCGAAAATGGACTCATTCACTTAAATGCAAAGCTCATCAAATCAATCGAATCACTCTTTACTGAAACTGGAATTTTTCGATGGGATTTTCATTAAAAAATATTCCAAAGATAAGTTCATGAAAATTCAATATTCGTTATCGAATTTTCCAAGCTAATTGACCGACGAAGGAAACAAAAGCATAAAAGATCAGAAATGTATACAAGACTACAGATATAGTTTTTAATTTTATCAAATTAGAACAGTTTTGCCTTTAATAATATCCTAACTATTATTATAAAAGCAAAAATCTGTAAGTTTGTTTGTTTGTCATTTAATCACGCCTCAACGGCGCAACCGATCGGAATGATAATTTGTATGCAGGTAGTCTAGGACTAGGCTACATTTCATCCCGGTCGATCAAGTAGTTCCCGTGGGATGAATGAAAAACTTCCCAAAACTGTCCATAGATGGCACTATTGCAGTTTTCAATGAGTGCATTTAAAACATTCCAAAAACCGGCGATAGATGACGCTCGATACCTTTTTAAATCACGCCACAGATCTGAACAAATACTATCAAATTACCTATTCCTATCAAATTATGATACGGTTAATTAATACTTTGGATTTTAATATTATACTGCATATATTGTTTCAAATTTAAATTTTAATTTAGTTTCAGTTCTAAGTTTCGGTTTTTACTTGATGTAATTTGGTTTTCGAATAACTAATGTAAGGCTTCCGGAGGGAAGCGACGGTAGCCGGCTAGTTGTTTTATAAATATTTCGAGGCTGAAAGAATATTACACTGATGTCATGATGGTAGAGAGATTCCAAACATAGGTCAACAGTTTGTTGATTGAATGTGATGTTTCAATTCGCCCAACTATAATTAATCTGGGATTTAGGACAATTCCTTAGAAGATAACATTAACAACCGATATTTGCTTATTCTCTGTTTTTATTCTTATTATTGAGAAGGGTATCTATCGTTTATTGATTGGAAAAAGAAGTATCTTACTTTCTTAAAGAATAAAATCAATCTGGGTCCGTAAGTTTTTTATTTCCGCTCCTTAATCTTCAAACTTAGCACGCATACTTATGGACAATTTTATGTTTGACATTTTTTTCGTTTGAATGCTTGCTGAGAAGTTACCTTTCGTAGGTGATAAAAGAAACCTACAGAAAAGCTTTGGAACAGTCTTAAACAACGATTATTAATCTTGTTAGTGATCCATGAATTTGGGCCTGCTTTCATATAAGTAAATGAAATGGATGTAAGATATTTAAGTGAGAAAAAAATTAATTAAATTTTTGAGAAAATGGAAAATTTTTATTGTTTCAAATTAGCAGATGCAGAAATCAACAAGTCAATTCACCGTTTTGTAGTAAACACAAAACCAAGCGAACCTGTACAATTTTCACCGTTCAGACGAATTAGTATGTAGCTAGTACTTCACTTTGAACCGGAAGTGGTTCGAAGGTATCATATTCGTTCCCATTACAGTCCATTCAGTATTGATAGACACCAATTTTCTCCAATTATCACTATTTTCCTGAATCTGCCACCTGAAACCGGATGTTGTCTAAAACCCAAGTTGGATTTTTCCACAAACTTTCAGCACGACGAGTCATACCTAGGGGAGTCCAACTAGGTGTAACTTATGTGGCTCCAACTCCCGATTTGGGCCGAGAAAAGCGTTATACACACACGCGCGTGCAACCCTAATAATTCTTCCCTATAGGGTCGCTAAAAAGAAAATGGAGGCAATAAATTTTCGTTATTTTACGTTCACGATTAAAAAAAAAAAAATCAAAGAAAAAATAAAAGCGGTTCTTTCTTTTTATAGACCTTATACTAAGTGTAAAGGAAGGAGGGAAGGAATTTTGAAGAAGGTCTGTCCGTCTATCCGTCCGCTGCCTAACTATAAATCTTATCGGCTTTTATCGGTTTTAGTTATACCTTAGTAAAAAGTCAATGATTTGCAAAAGTTTTTTCCTTATTACAAAAAAAAAAAAAAAAAAAAAAAGAAAAGAAAAGAAAGTTAACTTAAGGAAAGTAGGCTTCAAGTCTTTCTGGAACTTGGTGTTTATATCTTGTTGTTCTGAAATTTAAAATGTTTTAAAGTATATATTATTCAGAACATGACCGCTACCCTTCAGAAGAAAGTAATTTTTTCCATTCAGCGATTAATTTACGATATTTTCCTCTCTTTAAAAATAAATGTAGATTAATAAAAGTTGAATCTTGAAAATTCAATAGTTCTCAATATTTTCTTCACCCAAAAGAACTTTTAAGATTACTCTAATTTTGAGTTAGAAAAAGAACTCCTTTCAAAATGTCATGACATTTTCGAAATTGTTTTTAGTCGGAGTAAAACTAGACGAGACAAAAACACTAGTTTTCGACTTTAATCATAAACAGTTATGAATTCAACCGACTCAATGTACACCACTGTTTGCAAATAGTTGTAGAAGCTTTTTTTTTATAATTTGCCTGATTCTGTTTGAATTGTTAGTCCTTAACATCCACTTTCAGCTTATTTATTTATTTATTTATTTACTTATTAACTGATTGTAAGACAATGAAACAACATTAAGTAAATCCAACTTAAAACGTACAGTATTCAGAATTTCAAACAAGAAAATATTTCTATTTATATCTTATAAAAATTCTCTTAAATGGACGATTGGATTCCTAATGCCGACTAGGAACTCTCACGACTCTCACAATGCTAATGACAATCAGAAACTGCCTTAAATAAAGTACGGTGAGAATAATAAAATTGAATTTACGTTATTTCACAGTATATAGTTTCATTTAAACTGGATTTTAATTTTGCATGCACTGAGTTTTCAAATATAATCAAACTCAAACTTAACTGAAACTTAGTTGAGATTTATTTACTTAAAATTATTTACAAGTATATACAATCAAATAAGTTTCAGCTTCAAGAATCAACGACGGAAATTTCTTTCCTCCTTGTCTTGGATATCAAGTCTATTTGAATCGTTCCTATTCTATCAAGTAAAAGGAAAGAAAAATATTTAATTCCAAAAAAAAAAATGAAAACAATCTTCAAACGATAACAGAAGGATATTTTTCTGCATGTCTGTCCGTTGAATCAGTCTATTATATTTCTTTTAACCACAGGAAAATTAATATGATGAAAGCTTAGATATTTAAGATTGTTAATGTTTTCCTATCTCTAGAAATACGGATTACTAGAGATAGCTAAAATAAGTATACGGCTACATTAATGCTTGCTTTGTTCAGCCAATACATTGTAATCATCTTTCATTTGTGCCATCTCTTTATTCCATCTCTTTATTTCAGCACTGTTGCGAGGCGGCAAAAGATATTGAAAAAGATTTGAATGTTGCAGATTTGTTGATGATCGAATATCCGGGATAAAAGATCCAAATGCCAGATTATTGGATCGATGTAAACCAGATATGTTCATTGGAATTCAGAACAAGCGAATTTGGACTGTATGATAATTACTATCCTGTTCGCCAAACAACTCTTGTCATCGGCATCATGACATGGGGTGGTATCTTGCTTTGTAGTCTGGGACTAGTCATTAAATCTTCAATCTTAAAGCACTTTAAACGATACTTAAACAGGAAAAAGGATATTTCATTATTAATACATTTCATTTCAACAAAAGAGAAACTTGACTAATTAAGTAAACTTGGCACAACTTTTCGGTTTCCTTCAGTTAAATTTTGGCACGATCGGATTTGGCACCAACTACAACGACGTCCTAACATTGATTTCTCATAAATCGACAGATGGAGTTGACATAGATTATTATTTAACACTGAAACTCACTAAACCAAATATCAAAATGAAAAGTTTTGATAAATGCTGTAATAAACACATATGAGTATATAAATAACATTTTCAACTTTGAAGATTAGCTTTATTTTTTTCTTTTTATGAGATCTAGATAAATATGGCTAAACTTTCATCAGCTCATAGACTATCATAAGAAATGTCTAAGACATTAATGTTAAAAGCTGGGTCCGATCCCTTAAGATGGTAAGGGTTTTTTTTCCCCTGAATTCATCAAAACTGGTCCTAGGGCCTACCCAATCCTCTGTAGAACGGGTACCGGGTTTCTTCGCTTTGTCTAAAATCTCAATTAGTCCCGTTAATTAGTCTTACCTCCGACGACCCTAAAATAGGCATATAGTGGGATGTTATGTTATGTTATGTTATGTTGTGAATATGGGTGGCAGGGAAGCCAATAACTGCATATAGTGGGATACTACAATATTAAATTACAAATGTGTAGTAAACAAAGCTGATTTGTTCTTGATGACTTCTTTTTGATAATTTACGCTGACTTGAACTTACAGTGTGTAATTTCTTTAAATAGTTTTCTTGTCGATTTTATGAAATTAACAATTTATAACTTACTTAAAAATGGCTTATAATTTAATTTAGTTTAATTTAATTTAAAAATTGTGCATTAATTGTCAAAATAGTACAACTTCATTTCCAATTAGCCATAAGGGGACCATCTTCCAATATCAGTGATACAACAAATAGTCGTTAACCAAAGTGAATGAATTGGAAAATTCATAGGAAAATATGGAAAATAATTTATTCAATTTACATTTATAATTTTCTGCAGTTAAATACATATTTCCCACTTTAAAAATAAAGATTGCTTTTTTTTTTCTTAAAAAAAGACTACTTCTTAGTATCTAACCTGATGAAGTCTTCTGTAAAAGTAGACGAAATATTGTTGAATAAAGAAGAAATAGTAGATTTATGTGTTTTACGTTGTTTAATGAAATATACAAGTTCCGTCATTTACTACTGAATATTGGAAAATTGTTCTTCCAGTTTGCTTCATACACACATACACACGTAATATAGACATATACACATATAACACATGTCAGAATCAAAAAGGCTCGAAACTATCTAACAAACAAACAGAGGCTTTGATGGATAAGTACTGTAGATATGGATAAAATTCCATAGAATATCACTGACCGTTTCATATACTGTACACTAGCCTTATCACTATATCTTTTACGTTCAACTCAAATCGCCCTAGTTTTCATCGTAGACCCAATCTCTGACACTTCATTGAAGCTCTTTGCTCGTTTGATTTGATTCCGTCACCATTTCTATCACTAGTTTCATCACTGAAATAGCTCTAAAATTCAGCAAATTTCAGTCGACGTAATTAGAGAGCACCAATGACGGCCACTGAGGCTGTGACTTACCAAACAAACAACGCAGAACCCACACACACACACACACATTCAGTGGTAACCTAAAAAAAAAGCACAGTAAGCGCTCCGCAAACTCAACTTGTATTCCAAACCGCTCGGCTTCAGCTAATAGAAATTCTAAAATGCAATATACATGCACTTTTTAAGAGGTTGCAACTTGCTAAAATTCATTTAATATTTTCTACGAAAATTGTTTTGAGTAAAAGTGGCTTTAATGCGTAACGAAAAAAGAAGAGAGATCATCGCCAATTGGTTTTGGCTTTAAGAAGGCTCTAACAATCTTATGCATCATTTCCTCCAATTTCTTTCATAGTGTGATTTGAAATGATGAAAACCAACGATAGAACATGACCAAAAACAATGACTATTTCATTGAAATAGAGGAAATCTCTGCTAGTTCTCTGTTACTTTTAATAGATAGACTACACAATTACTGATGATATTCTACATTGTGATTTGCTTCTTTTTGCTTTCTGTGGTAGAATAGTTGTGAAAACAGTGCTATTTTTGCATCTTTCCTCATTAATAACAACCAATCATGTGCTCAAGAAGTAATGACATCATGCAAACATTGTTAGCAATGAAGGATGCGTATTTTTTTAAATAGCTTGATCTACAGAGGCTATACAAACATTAATGCCTTGTTAGGAACAACATCTACATTTATTCGATGCAAATAATCAACATTATTAAATAAACATGCATGAAAAGCAGCTTTGAAAGCAAAGCTGTCAGTATTCAACGTCGCATACGAACACCGATGACTACAAAGTAAAAATGTCAGCCATGCGGTCGCAGTTGGAAAAATAAACAAGTACGAAGTCCCTGTTAAGTGATTACGCCAGTCCTCTGCTTGATTTTCGTTTTCATTAAGGAAAATCACGGCAGCAGTTAATGTAAAAGCATCTATCAACGCCATCTTTTCGTCACTGCGAGATCTCGGCACAGAATCCGCCGAACTTTCGATCATGTTGCTGATTGGTTCTTAAAATGTGAAACGTCATTCCTTCACGTTCCTCTTCTCTGAAAGGAACTCGACTTTTTTTTCAATGACAGAAACAAAGCAGAATCTTAAACAGAGGAACATTCTCCATCTGATTTGACCAGAACTGAAAACAAAGGAAAAACCACCAAAGTAAACTTTTGAAATTAATTTATAAATTAATGTTATCTGTTTTGTCCTCATACGGTAAAGTTGGATTGGAATTTGTAATTCGTTTCGTAAATATAGTTTTGCTTTCCTACAAATACAAGTGTTAAACAGAGCAGCCCCTCTAATAGGGGGAAGAAAATATTAAAAAGAGAATCAGCAGATCTGCCCCACCATTGTATAGCGATAAGATATATACGTAAGGAAAGATCTCCATAAATAGAACATTTTTTATTATTATGACTTGTCCCAATTATTAGTCCGTTCGGAGTTATATAATTCTAGATATGACTTATCTAGTTGACATCTTACTTCCCGGATATATTAATTAATTGAGGGGGCTAGAATCAAAGGCAGTTAAATCCATTTTAATTATTCAATACATTTTAATTATTCAATAAAAGTATAACCTGTCATTACAGGCGTTCAGTGTGCTATCCATTGAGTTCTAATTCCTACTCTAAGTATTTTGAAGATTTCTTCATACAACGTTACCACCTTAAAAAAAAAAAAATTGTAAAATTTCAAAACATGGATTTAGCTGCCTTTGATTCTAGCCCCCTCAATTATCATTTAATAATTATTTTCAGTAAATATTATTTTCATTTATTACATGTAAATAATATTTATTTAAATGTAATAAATGAAAATAATATTTACTGAAAAATAATTATTCAATGATAGCCTAATTAATAAATCCGGGAAGTAAGATGTCACCTAGATAAGTCATATCTAGAATTATAAAACTCCGAACAGACTAATAATTGAGACGAGACGTAATAATAAATATGTTCTATTTAAGGAGATCTTTCTATAGGTATATATCGTATCACTATACAGGGTGGGACAACTTCCCATACATTTGTGCCCATTGTCCTTTCTTTGAAATGTCGCTGTGTAACAAGTCTAAAATGACTGGAAAAAAAAGAAGAAAAAGAAGAATTGATCAGTGTTAGTAAGTAAGTAAAAACTCAAAAAGTTATTTGATTATGAAGTGTTAACTGGACTATGGATATAGTTACGAATAATCTCTATAAACGATTGATACACGTTTTCATGATCGTTTTGGGTTTCTACGGAAATTGGAATCGTCTGTAATGTTAAACAAACGTGATAGTCCTACATAATTGTTTTCCATATTAATAATTACTTTTTTTTATTTAGAGGCATAATACAGTTGCGGATATTACGGATATTTAAGGAATATTTGCATTACTTAAGGATACATGTGAAACTTAAAAAAAATATCAAAAAACATAAATTAAAAAAAAAAAACCAGAGTTTAATAATTATTAAACAAAAAAAAATACTTTAGGAATTTCTGAAAGCCAAAAAATATTATAATAAAAAAAGTTATTCATCATTTAGTTATCATGTTTAGTTATCGTATTATCGTAAATTTAACCAAACTCAGCATTTTTTTAAAAAGCAATTAAACACTTAATTCGAGTAATTTACATTCATAGCAGACATAACATAAAAATACTCTATGTATATTAAAACTTAATGCTTTTTTCTCTGCCTATTTTACTGTATTCTAAAAAACTGTAAGATTTAAAAAAAGTTAATAAATCAGTAAATTTCTAGAAATATCATTAAGACTATTTTTTTATTTAATGCGGGGGGAAGCCTTTTTTTCAGTCCATGGCTGGACGAAGGCTTCCCCGTGTAACTTAGAGAATCTGGTCGTAATCACTGACTAGGTGTTTGGGCTGATCTTTGGAATAAATACTAAGATTTCCAAAGCAGTATTTTCCAAGCAGTCCTCAGGACGCCATTATGGACTGGCTTCAGACCCGAAGAGAGTGTGAAGAAGAGGATGACAAATACAAGAAAGAAATTAAACATCCATTCCGGTTCCGGCACAACTGCCTAATGGAAGGTCGACGCTTTGACCATAAGGCTGTATAGAAACCGCCATCATTACGATCCCTTAACCAAAATTTAAGAACCATGAACTTGGACTATATTCTAGCAAATTGTCTTAGTGACTTGTTAAATAGGCAAAATACTTACGATGTAAAAAGCAATAAAGTAAAATAAAAGCACATTGACAAAGAACGGAAGTCGGACTGAAAAAGCCTGAAATTGAATTTAGGATGAAGTAGTTATGTAAACTAGTTATTTATTACACATTTACATTTTTATTTTGTCGTTGTTATTTAAGTTTACATGTTGTGTTTTTATATTTACATTAATTTGTTTCTTTGGATGTTTCGATATTTTCATATTGGCTTACACAATTTAGTCATTATTTATGAAGGGTGTGGGTTTTATTTTGATTTAGTTTTATATATTTTTAGTTTTGATTTATTTATTTAAGGCTAAAATTTTAAATTGTCTTGTGCTTAATAAGGTAGTGCTAATTGCTTAATTAATTAGGAACATTAAATATTCTTATTGTGTTTAACGTTCATTAACTTCAGAATATTAATAAGTTTGTTAATCCTATGAATATAAATTTCAATTTCTACATTATAAATATTAAATTTGTTTAAGGACTGTTTCTTGGTAAAAGTGCCCAAAAAAACATTAATTTCCCCCTATTTTTATATGTAATTCTTATCTATTTTAAAGTAATGTCTTGTAAGAATGAGACTGCTGTTTACAGGTGTTGTAGGATCTTGAAGCTACTGTTCTCTTAGTTCCTGAGCCCTTCAAAAGGGCTCGACTTCTCCTATGTGGTTTGTCCTTGGAGATAGGGTCGTTATAGGTGTACTGAAGAGGAGCAAATCCCCCAGGCATCGTAGCCGACGCGAGCGGCTTTGCAGAGAGTCATTGGCAGATGGATAATCACTCTCCAAGAACCTCAGGTTAGTCGAGTGGGATGATAAAAGCGGTCTGTTAGAACACTGAAAGCTCTCCTCCTTAACTGTACAAAGACACCCGTACGCAAACAAATTTGAAAACCCAGCACCTGAAGTGATAATGTTCTTTAAAGCTAGAGAAAGATGAACAAAAAATAAATAAAAACTACAATAATCATCAAAAAAAATAATATTATATTTTATAAGCAATAAAGTTAAAAATGATTGCGTGTTTAAAAAAAAATAATTTTATAGAAAAAATGTAAATAGATTTGTCATTTTTTTTGTATTAACTCATAATTATCATTCATAATTTACAATTGAAAAATAATTTAGCTTACTGCATTTTCTGAAGAGGGGAAACGAATTTTGCGCAATAAATTTTCAGTTTTCTTAAAAGAGCACAAATCAAAGCTTACAAGACGCACTGGAATTGTGTTTTGTATACAGTTATCAAGGTGAATTTCTTTTACAAACTTAACCACCTGACTAACAGAATTCTGTTCAGTTGTATTTAACATAGGCCTATATTAATCTTTTCATTTTACAGTCTGTTATTTCACCACTCGCGGTTAATACTTCAAGATAATAGCGGATTATAGTGTATATGGTATTGATTATTTATTTCATAAGTCGTTATTCTCCAGGGATCATAGTGATCATCGTATAAAGATTATGTTTTTTCCTTAAAGAATTATCTTAAAAGAAAAATGTGAAAATTTCTAATAACATTAGAACATAAAAATCACAGCAATTCATTAAAAGAAATCTTTATCAAATGATCCAAAAATAAGTTAGTTAAAGTTAAGTTAAGTTAAGCAATCCCATAAACAGGCCATGTAGGCCCAAGGGAGCGCGGGAGGTAAGGCTCCCAGCGTTTCGAGACCAATGGGACTAGATTGAGGTCGGGTGGTCAGCCCGACGCCCGCCCGCCTTAACTTCCCGGGAAAGAAACCTGATACCCATTCTACAGAGGGCTGGGTAGACCCTAGGACCCGTTTGGAGGAGAAAGAAGCGTGGAAAAATTCCCGCCCTCCGCCGAGGCCGGGAATCGAACCCTCCACCTCCAATCCGCAGCCAAGCGCCAAGTAAATAATTAAAAGTCTTATTTTAAAATTAATTAATACAATGAACAAAAGCAATGACTATTAAATAGAATAGAATAGATATCTACATTTGGGGTTACAAAATATTGGAAATTGTTTTACTATCGTCTTAAAAGCTTACACAAGTTTTAAAGTATCCATTATCACGATGAAGCTGAAGGGATTTTTCTGAAATGAATGTAAGAATTCTTTCAATTTCCAATGAGGATGGTCAGAAACAACGTTGACAGAAAACGTCAAGTGCATGAGGTTTGAAATAAGAAACTAGAAAAGTAGATTCAACACCAATGTATTTGTAAACTAGTCACAAATTACGAAGTGAGACGTGGTTTGTTTAAGTAATTTGTTTAAGGTCAGTCCAGACTGTTTTCTTCTTCTTACTATAAGCCATTCTGATGTATCGATAGACCGCAACTCTTTTGTCTTACTATTAAACAGAAAGCTAATATTACTTCTATTTGGCGAGCTAAGATCTTTACTTTTTCAATTTTAAAATATTAGA
This sequence comes from Thereuonema tuberculata, assembly GCA_023159025.1. Taxonomy (NCBI): domain Eukaryota; kingdom Metazoa; phylum Arthropoda; class Chilopoda; order Scutigeromorpha; family Scutigeridae; genus Thereuonema; species Thereuonema tuberculata. The sequence goes on from JAFIDM010012231.1 coordinate 76,458,226, forward strand.
TTTGTAGGCCATATTGGCCTCAGATAATTTATTATCTAATTCGACGATTTTATCTATCGCTTAAAGTATTTTCATTTTCTCTACTTCATTTTATTGAATATAACAGCAGTAAGTCTGCTTTCTCATGAATGTCGATCATTTCGAGACATGGAAACACACTTCCTGCATTAATCCTGGAATCATTTTTTAAGATGCCACAAAAAGTTATAATAGAGGGAAAAATCAAAATGTTAAGTCAAGATTGGGTAACAGATAGAAATTAAATCATCCTAGTTTGACTTCACCAAATATTCAAAATTAAGAAATTAAATAAGTAAGATTAGATTTTTTTCTGCTTTCAGATCAGAAATTTCTAGCGTTCAGTTGCACTGAAGCTTCAGACACTCAGGAAGGTTGTCTGGTCATTTTATTATATTAGACAATAATGCCACTGTAAAGACAATCCCACGTCGTATTTCTATTAGTATAGCAACTTTTTTTCCTTCGGCCAAACTTTCACTTGCTGACATAAAGTAATTCTAGATAGAAAATTGACACAAATAAATCTTACATCTCCTTTACTCATCATTCTATATTTCGTCGTGATGAGAGGACTTCTTCAGGAATCTCAAATAAATACAAAATATAATATAAAAAGAATAAAATAAGAAATAATAATTCTAGATAGGTTGATGATTTGAAATGTAATTAAATGGTTAGTTATTCAAGCATAAATATTATTCTGCCATTTCAGTGTTTGTGTACGAAAGCATGAGCTGCTAGAATTGCATTTTAAATTTCATCAATACATATTAGTCATTCTGGAAAATCTAGTTCGCTTAATATACTATCAATATAATCATCGATCTTTTGATTAGTTTACTTTTATCATAATAATAATGTGGAATAAATAAATTATGGTTTTAAAAGTAGCATTGCTAAAATAGTTTTTGGAATTGTAGCTAATTACTAATTGAAAACAGTAGTAGTGCATTCATGTAACCAGATGAATCTTGTTACGATAGAACTGAAGTTGTGATATAATTCACCTTCGACATTAAAAAACATCCGCTCATTAATATGAATATTATCAATCAATTATTAATCCTCACATAAATGAAAAGCAATTTCACTTTTATGTCTTCTGTTTACAATTGCAGACTATTGATTTCTGTGTGATTTATCTCATTTATTTTGCTGTGTTTAATCGATGTAAAGCTATTACTTTCCTATTTTGAACTTTACTGACTTAAAATTTATGCTAATTTATGCTTTAAGTTCGTTGCACTAATTCTTTTCTACATATTTTTACATTTCAAATTTACATATTTGCCTTAAGTAACTTGATTACTTGTTGTAGAAACGAACATTAGGTAAACAGTAAACATAAGATAAAAATTATGAATAGTAAAAAAGACAGTAGCTAAATAACTATAATTGGAATGCAGAACAATTTAGAATGCATATCAATTTCCCTTATATTGATTTTTTTTAAATTGCTTTATTGTAGTAAACCACAAACTGCGCAATTGTGCAGGAAGAATCATTTTTTTTTTTATAGAAAACAAAGTAAATTTTCTATACAGGATGTTCTATAGTAGAATGTTCAGCATTTTGGATTTTTTTTTATTTTTGGCTTACGGACTCAGAAACAGGCAAAGACGAATAATTTGCATTTGGTGTATTTTACAAGAGGGCTATCGCAACCCCTTATAACAGAAATTGTGAGTTTAAAAGAAAGCGGGGACTGCTTGCACTCGTTACGAAAGATCTGACACCGTTTGATTGTTTATTGTTGTAAAATTGTCTTACCAGAATTGCGCTGAATTTCTCTGAAGTGCTGCATGAAATAGAAAAGTGCTGCATTCGTCCTCCAGTTCACCAATGGACACTCCAAGCAGTTCATTGGTCCTCTTCTCCTTAAATAGAGGAATTGAGAGCTACTTGGATCACTTCCCACTGAAGAAGCCTCATCTAAAGAGAGGCGAAAGCTTTGGACCTCCTATGTTTTAATGTTTTAGTGTTTTTTAACTTTTTATGCTTGTGTGCAGGCTGAACTTTTAACTATATTTATTAGCACACGTAAAAACTTTTTAGATTTCACAAGAAATTGCTAGAAAGTCCACATAAGGTAATTCCATTTTGCCGCATAGTTTGTCGTCATGAATGGTCTTACAGTCAGACTAGGAAGAGGACGATCGAAGGTGTTGTAATTGCATTTGTTGAACAATCTTAAGGAAAAACTGTGTTTGCCTTGCAACACAAAAGTAGCCCGTGTCCGTATAGGGCAAATATTGAATAATAGAGAAATAATACAGAATCAAATTGCTGGAATGATTCACCATCAGAGCAGTTGTTTGAAGTGGGCTCCTGCAGCATCAATACACAGTTCTGCACGTTGAATCATGTTTAGGCGTAAAATATTGACCTCGATGGAGGTGTCTGCTTGGCTGATATTCTCCTTCAGTTCCTGTATTGTAATGTGGATGTGTTCGCACACCGTTTTCTTTAAGTGTCCCTATAGATAGCAATCCCATGTAGATTGGTCTGGAGAACTTGGCGGCCACAAATGTTTGCTAACCATTCGTTCTTCAGGGAAAACATTATGGACTCGTTGCAGAATGACCTAAGCAGTGTTCTCGTAATGATGGAAGAAGCTCTTTCTTTGATCTTCATTGAGTTGAGTACAGAATTCATGAGAAATATTCATGTAGATTTCTGTTTTGAAGCTCCAGTCAAAATATATCGGTCCAATTATTGAGTGACCCTGAACGAGCACATCAAACACCGAATTCGGGTCATAGAATGGTAGCTCATTCACGAGGTGAGGGTTCGCCGCTGCCCATTCCCGCATGTTTTGCTAATGGGGATGTTTAAGGTCTCTGGATCGAGGCTGGAAAAGTCACGTGATGTGGATGTGTTACTTCTAAAAACAAGGCTAAGATTATCGGAAAACCTCTGTATATTAAAGATTTCTCAACTTTAAATATATTGAATTATCGGCATACAATTAAGGAGGCGTATGGAAATAATGTAGATACGTTATTTCTAGATGAAAGGAATAAATATAGTTAAAGAGAAATTTGTTCTAGTCCTTTCATCTAGAAATAACGTATCTACATTATTTCCATACGCCTCCTTAATTGTATACCGGTAATTCAATATATTTAAAGTTGAGAAATCTTTAATTTACAGAGGTTTTTCGGTAATCTCAACCTTGTTTTTAGATGTAACATATCCACATCACGTGACTTTTCCAGCCTCGACCCAGAGACCTTAAACATCCCCATTGACGTGGCCGGGGAGAGGAAATCACGCCTAATCACTCATTATATTGGAAAAAATCGAATAGAACTGCGGCGATGAAATTCAGAAGCCACGTTTAGTAATGTTTGTGTTTGGGCTCCTGTATTTGATGCACAGCCATCACACGGAATGGCTTCAACTCTAGGCACTTTAACACATGTTGGGATGTCCTTCTGCATATGTTTGCCTGCTGCATCAATTTACATGTTGACTTGTTGGACTTTAATCCTTCGGAAAATATCCTCAATAACTTCCGTTTGCGAATTGAAGGGATTCTTTATTTTGGAGCGTTCTACAAAGATCCCGTAGCGCGCCATTCTTTAACCAACATCTGCAGGTCTCTCTTTGCCGGTGGCCTTTACCCGAAAACTTAAAGTCCCAAAAATGCCGCGGGTTTCCTTAATCGAATCCGTTCTCACAGACATTTCCACAATTGCCACTTTTTCCTTTATCGAGTACGGCATCTAGCACAAATCGGACAGAAATGTTTGACTCGACTGATGAGGAGAAATGCCGACAGCAGACTGTCAATTATCGCAGCTGTTCATTCACTCAATACTCTGGTAGCACCAGAGTGTCAAATGGCATTTCAGGCGGTCACAATATCACATTCTCTTTCAAATAGGAGGCGGGCTATTTCTTCGTGCGCTACCCCTATCTATCTATACAGAAAGATATATTATACTGTCTATATATGTATAACTGACAGTATAACTGTGTATGTAGTCATATGTACAGCTGTAACTATATTTATGTATAACTGTTCTGTTATGTCATTCCGTAACTGTAGTTATATGGATGTCCTGAAACAATCATTTTCTTAACTGAAACGCATCATCTCAATCTGACGGCTTATTTGACACATGCTACTACAATAGGACAGAATGGAAAAGGTCGTTATCTACTCATTCACAATTATGAAGTGATTTCGTTCCTGTTCTGAACTCCAGTGATTTGACTGCGGAGTTTCTAAAGGGGATAGTGTATGGAGGCAATGTTTTTCAATTTGGAAATACTTCAAGGACAGCATCATACATGCCCAAAATATCATTTCACATTGAATTAATCAATCAACACCGAGTGCCAAATTATAATTTGGGATTAAATACAAGGACTACACATCATACATAGTTAATTACAATCACAAGCCTAAGTAATTCACAGAACTGCAGATTTTCCTTTTGTGAAGCTACACTCTCTCCTGGCGGTAACTTGTGAAACTTTTTTTTTTCCCCAAAAATCTCAATCCCTATTCTAGAAAATATTGTTAACAAGTTTGTGGCATTTTACCCATTGGTTATCTCTGATTTTGCGTATAGATATGACTACTTCAGTTATAATATATAATAATTATTTAAAACTAACATTTCATCATTACAATCACTTCATTTTCTTAAATGATGATGGTGCATTTAGATTTTCAGCTTAAACTTAAATACAAACAAAAAAATCTACTTTGTATTCAAATCAATAATAATCTTTAAAACAAATGCGAAAATTTTTTTCTTCATTTCTCCAAAGATAAATGAAAAAATAAATGAAAATTTATTTTCCATCAATTTTACGTAAAAATAGCGTAAAAATTAATAAAAATAAAAATCCATGAGTCTCATTTAAATCTGAAACAAAAAATCTTCATTGTAATATACTATCTCAATACATATTAACTATTTTGTGAAAATAGTATTATGTATATTCTGAATAGTGAACAGGGTTAATTCGATAGAATTCCACTAATGAAAATACATCAACAGGAAAGGTTATTAAAGATATTTTACGTGTGTTTCTTAATATGAAATGAATATGTTCTGGCCACCACAGACAGTTCTAATTAAATACATAAATATAAATACAATAAAATGCGAGTACTTTCGAGATGGTCTACATCTCGTTCTCAAGCGGAGAACTTTCTTATTTTTGAAATATGTTATTCATTTCTCCGCTTGAGAACGATATTTAGACCATCTCGAAAGTACTCGCATTTTATTGTATTTATATTTATGTATTTAATTAGAACTGTGTGGGGTGGCCAGAACCTACTTATTTCAGGAAAGGTTATTTAATACAACAAGTAGAAATCAAGTAGGTCAGAAATAAGCATATTGTAACAAAAATGTGTTTATAAGTGGTTTTTTAAAAACAGACTAAGATGGTCTTATAAGTGAGAATTTATCTGAGTTCAATTGTACTAAAATAATAAGAATTTAAGACGACATGATTTAGAGCTCTTTTTTTTTTTTAGGTCCAGCCAAACGCTGATTCATCCAAAGAATATTGATTCACTCTTTCCCATTTACAGACAGAATCCAAATGTGGATATGACTGGAGTACACGATAAAACCACGTAGTGGTAATTGACATTTATTGCTTTTCTTCTGAGTTACGATAGATGGAGAGAATCTTCCTGGTCTATTCGACGAATGAGTGGAATTTATAATATCTACTTCGGAATTCCGTTTCCGATTTTACTCGGTTTTAAGAAATCTAGAGTAATTTCATCCTTCTTTATATCAGAATTTTTGCCAAGTTAAAAGTGAAAGTATATGTAGACTATATATTGAACTGAACAGTACTGTGCAGAAATGTAAAGTAATAAAAATATAGAATTGAATCTAAAAAAAAATTGAAACATTAAATATGTTAAGCATCTTCTCCTTCACAATATTGGCATTTTCAATTATTGAGTAAATTAAATTACGAAGATATAAATAACTTGTCTTTTTTCGTTTTCGATTTGGCCTTTAAAATTGTTGTTTTAAAAATTATTCTTAATTGTAAAATACAAATCTTAAGCAGCGTTTCGCTTAGGTTCAGCCTTGTAAGACTCCTTCACACTAAAAAACTGCGAAGCGGTTTGGATCAAAATTAAAAATCCAAAATTAAGCATCTGTAATTGATTTTCAAGGAGACTTTTGGTATTAATACCAGAATTTTAAAATCTTTGATATCTAAATTCCAGATGTTAAATGAAAATATAATATCGAAAAGTCGTATTGAATTTATAAAAATTGCACGCATAAAAACTTATTTTATACTGTTTCAGTTTGTTGGTTGGTAGTAGTGTTAAACAGCACTGTGGACAATACTATTAGATAAAATTACTATTACTATTAGATAGAGTTCAGTACTAAAATAAAAATTGATGTAAATTAATAATCTGTAATACACACAGGCAAAATGTGAAAAATTTATTTTACAATTATTTTTATGCAATAATGTAAATCCGAAATTGGTAATTATCATTTCAATTAAGGTGAAAATGCTACCTCAAACATGTTACAGCAAATGATGAGTAGATGAAAGGAAAAATCTCAGTAAAAATTTTCTTTGTAGCTTTTTAGTTTTATCATTTTATGGACACAAAGACTTTTGTAATACATATAAGGTAATAATTTGTTTACTTCAGAATATTATGTTTAAAATTGAAAAGATTTGTTTCAGTATTCATGAAAAGATAACGAAAAAAGAATTATTTGTTGATTCTTTGTAAAGGAATTACATTAATTCCTCATTCGTTGTGGGTTATTTGAGTCCTTATGTCATCTGTAGCAATTAATTCCATTCTGATTAAGCCAGAAATTTACGCCAGTTTTAAGCCACATTCACGTTTACGGTTTTTTTAAGGGATATCTTAAGGTGGTCTATTTTCGTCTATGATTAATAAGTAACTGCCATAGTGCAAATAATCTCCCCTGGATCGATTATTTCTTTCCATACTTACTTATTTTCTACTTTTCTTTGTCTTTCGATTTTCGAAAATCGTGATTTTCCTAAGTCTTTCGATTTT
>JAFIDM010012231.1:76473659-76504641 GCA_023159025.1 Thereuonema tuberculata
CTTTTTATCCAAAAACATAGAAATAGTTCCACTAATAAGAAATAAATATTGGGACAATAATGGCCCTCTTTCGTTTACAGTATTTTGATTTCTTCAACAAACATTAGGTATTCTATTCCAGGTATTCCTACACCAATAATAAAACCCGAAGTCTTCGTTTTATCTATCAAAATACTACTACTACTACTACTACTACTACTACTACTACTAATAATAATAATAGTTTATTATTGTTATAATTACATGATGTAACACAAAACTCCGGTTTACTTCAAATTCATTGTAAAGGAAATTTTTTAATAAAAACTCTTCAAAACATTGTTAAAAGAAACAATTTCTTGAATGACGTAATTGTATTTTACTGCTTAAAATATCTAAACAATATGAAATGAAAATTAAATAAAAATTACATTTCCTTCCTTTATTAATATAATACATTTGCCTTTTTAGTTTGGATATTGCACCTGTTTTTATTAGTAGAGTACAGTATATTCCGTTAGCACAGCTAATGTAAAGATTACGCCTGATGAATTAATGCAGCACAGTATAAATATTGACATTTACATCAAAAATAAATTTATCTTCGATATTCAAATTGATAAAAATTAATGAGAATGCAGTATTTGCGAAAGAGTAAATGTGAGAATAATGGTAACTTTTCACGAGTGATTAGGTCATGCAAGTATATTCCATGTTGAATCTTCATAAAAAAGGCGTGGGTAATTTTAATTTTAACATTAAAGAAATATTTCTTGCAATTGTAAATAAAATTCCTTTAAAATTTACATCATCATTTGAATGTGTTATTTTGAAATGTTAAAAATTGTCACTCGTGTTAAAAAAGTGAAAAAAAAAACAACCCAACTATAAAAGTTGCAAACATGTTATGTAATTAATGAAATAAAGATGCTTTTAATCAACATTTTAAAAAATAAAAGAATTCATTACTAATGACGTTAATTCTTCATTGTTTGTTTTGAAAGCTTCTCTTTGAGATCTAGTTTTTACTTCCAATGGTAAAATGTCATTGCATTTTCCTTCGTTGCTGATAAATTAATAATCTTTCCCTCAGAATTTTGCTTCGGATGTTTACGCAGTTCACGATGACCAAGAAGCGGAGACGCTGTGGCTGGGAAAGGACAATCTGTCAAATATTGCTGCTGGGTTTAATGTTTACTTTTGCCACTTGATGGAAGAATCCATTTAGTCATTGTATATTCATTAGAAATGATGTTTAATAAAAAGCATAATTGAACTTCCAATTCCTCTTGCAACTAAATTACCTAACAGAACGTAAAAGTCTACTTTGCTGAATAAGTTAGTCCTTAAACTTTACATTTATTTTTCTTTGTTTTGTTTTGAAGTCATGAAAACCATGCAAATGAGAACTCTACATTTTTTATTTTTAAATTATAAGATCTGCTGAATACAAACAGTAAAAATTTGCATTTTTCTGAAAAACAATTCTAAACTAAAACATCTTTAATTATTTAAATTATCTAAAGCCGATTGATTTGAATCATATCAAACCATGTAATAAATTATTATTGCAATTAATTAGGTAATTAGTGAATTAATTAAATTAATGAATTATTTAAAGAATTAATATTCATTTTTTAAGAAATCGATTGAAATCCAATTTTTCCACTCTGTTGAGTTTCTTCTGGCTGCTTTACAAGCTCTTGAATACTTGTCTTAAACCGGTAAGTGGCTCGAAGAACTCACACTTTCTCGAAAAACCTGCCACTTGCTTTTATTATTTTTTTTTAAATTCAACTATTTGGAATGTAAAGGTAATCTTGAATTCAGTTCCTAGATTATTTCTTTATTTGGGAAATGGGAGCTTTATTGTGGAAAATAATTTAGTAGTCTTGAAATTCTATAGAAAAATTAGCTCGTCATGAGCTTAAGTGTAATTAATTAAATGTAATTAAATGTAATTTAGTTATCATATAAAAATCAAGAATAAGAGAATATGACTCACTCATATATAAACTGTCGTAAACAGATTTTCAGTTGTATTTTTAACACTTACAGTACGATTTGAACTTAGACCTACAAAATCGTCCAGTCTGGTCTCACCTTAAATGTGTAAACCGAGTATCAAGATCATCGAGCTGTTCAAAATTGTTAAGGGAATACAAACACACTCATACGCAGTTTGACAGATTTGATAAGCCTAACTTTCTTAAGATAGACAGTTAGGTTTATCAATCATAGACAGTTTTAGAAATACAAGTATTAGAGGAATGAAGAAATTATGCATCATGTCAAACATTCAAATTTATGTTATAAAACAGTCTTGCCATTTTTCTGAATTTATATGTTAGATGTAACCAAAGAGAGCTTGAAAAAGAAAAAAAAATAGGAAAGGGAAATAAAATACTAAAAAAAATCCTGGAAGTTTTATTGTTCACCTTTTTTTTACAGTTGTGTATTAATTCGTTGGTGGCCCTGCTGTAGTGCAAAGAGAAATTGGCTATTATCCACGATTTTAGCAAAGATTGTTACTTGATACGTATATTTATTCTATTTCTTACCGGCATCGTTCAATTATTTAAAGTACATTTTCTTAGAATCTTTCTGTGAGCAGAAGAAAAGCAAAATTTATTTGTCTTTATTTAAAATCTTTATTAAAACCATGGATAAAAACCATTTAAGTATAATATTTCTTCGCAAAGGGTTTTTTCAGAGATATTTTTAATAAACGTAATTCATCGGATTTATTAGTGAAATGCTATGCAAAAAGTTAGATAAAGCTATCTTTGAGATAGGAATGTCATCATCTGTGGAATGTATTTATGAAAGATTAAAGAATATTGTGAATGTGAAACATATCCTTATTTTTAGTTTTTAATAGAAGATTGAACTCGCATGAGTTGAAGGCGTAAATACAGATAGGAATCGAAGAGACAAAGACCGCCTGCATTTTGTTCATGAATGCTGTTCAAGTCATGTTTTTGTCGCTTTATTGACAATATTGTTTCTGTCGCCAAATGTGTCATTACCAGATGGTGTTTTGATGGAGTGTGCAATTTCTCGATTAACAGTTTTCCTTAACAATGATAGAAAATGAATGAAAAAATAGAAATAAAAAGAAATCTAACTTCTCAGATGTTAAAAATTGACGTAAAAGGAGTTTGTAATTAAGGTTTCACTACGTAAGGTATTCTACATTAGGATAATCTTTAATGGATTTTGAAAAATGCATTTGTTTGAAAACCTTTATTAAATTAAATTTCTAAATTACAATTCCATTCTTTTTTACTAGTCATTCATTGGCACCTTCAGGTGCTTTAGAGATGTAGGCCTAAATAGTACGGGAAACAACGTAATATAATTGTGATCGGGTGGTCGATCTGATGCCTTTCCATCTTTAAGTTCGAGAAATTGGACAAAATAAATCCAATTAACATAAATAAAGTTATTTATATTACTGTTAGTTAAGAATAATACAAATGAAAACAACTATTTTTCTTCAATGCACTACATCCATCTGCACATATAAATACATAGAATTGTTAAAAACATTCAAAGATAATAAAATAATAAAATAAAATTATAAAATTATAATAAAATTGTATAATAAAATTGTTAAAAAGCCTTTCATTCCTTTACCTTGATCTTCAGTGTAATAGATATTGTGCAATTGTCACATTAGGTTTTTTTGTGTGTCTGTGTGTTTTTTTGTTTTCCGAATGCCTGGTCTCTTAGTATGGAAACTCAGGGCCACAATAAGGGGAGAGATAGTGAGCGTTGGCCGAAGAATCGTTGTCCAGTGTATGCCAAAGGAGGCAGCTCACAATATACCCGCAGAAACGGACGAAACACAGAAGAAGAAAGAAACAAACAAAAATGCCACGACCGGAAATCGAACCCGGGTACCGGCAAACTGGCCGCAATGGCAGACCGCCATCTAGACCGCACGGCCACGCCAGCACGACACAGTAACCTATACATCAAATACGGGTAAAAAGTATCTTTTTAAAATTTATGGTAAAGGTGAAAAGATTCTTACTTACTTGTGAAAATAACACTAAATTATTATTAATTAAAAATTAGTAGATTATAAATTTAACATGTGATATAAATTTCTTTTAATGGAAAAAAAATATTTACTTAAAGGAACAATTACTTTTTTCTTTTTTGTATTTTCAACAGTATTAATGGAATCTGCCTTGAATTTAATGGATCAGTTTATGTATGTCTTTATGTGTGTGGTTGAGTGTGTGTGTATGTAAGGTTTTTCTTGTTTTTAATTAACTTGAGAAATAGAGACTTGACACTATCTCGATTATCTTTTCCTTCAGGAAGAGATAAAAACTTCCCGTTCCGCAAGTACTAAATAAACAGAAGAAAAATGAAAAATAAGGAATTAGTTTAATATATCGCCGGTAATTGCTCTATGTTCTCTAAATAAACCAACAATAACCAGTATTATCAGATTAAAGAGTGCGAGAGACGAATGTCTGGTTACTTTGAATTGATGAGATGCATTTTAGTTTTACATCACATAAGACGACTTGAAACTGTTTTGTAGAGAGTAATTTGTACTTTTAATATTTTCTACTTTATTTTCTACTTTAATGGTAATGCAGAAATTTAATTAGTATTCTTGCACTGTTGTAACAGTGTTGGGGGCGTCTGCAATTGAAACTACTATAGATGTTAAAAAAGCAAAAAGCTGCTATTTAAGTAGAAATATAATGTTCAACAATGGTTGAGATCAAATTGTTTACCAAGTGACATCCTGGAACAGCTGTTTCTCCCTCTTTGGCGATCATCAGCCAGGAGCAATCACCAGTTAAACAACGAGTCTCTGTACTGAGGCTAACAGGAATGATCATCGGAAGTACAGTGGTGTCTCAAAAGAAAAAATGAACAATAAAAACTCACTCAATGCTGTTAGCCACAGTACGGAGACCTCGTGACTGGTCCTGGCTTATAATCACCAAAGAGTGTCAAACAGCTGTTCCAGGATGTCACTTGGTAAACAATTTGGTCTCACCCATTCTTGTTTACTAATAATTCAATGCGCAGATTGAATTTTTTATGCTTTGAAATAAAGCATCGAGGCCGCGCACTGCCGGCAAATGAATTTTCTCACAATTTTTCATTTTTTATTGTTCATTTTTTCTTTTGATGCACCACTGCGCTTCCGAAGAATACAATGTTATTTTACAAGTTTAATTTCTAATCTTAATTTTGAAATAATTTCCTACATATTTTTAAAGTTTTGTATTTCTTCATTTGAAACAGAAAAAAAAATGAGAATCTTAATTTTTTCCCCTTAAGTTATCTTATTCCACTATATTGTCAACGAAAAATAAATTAAGAACCTCATACTGTATAAAATATTATATCAAATATGGTTTTTAGAACGCCTTTTAATATCACACGTTTTAGCGAAGATTAGTATCAGTTGAGAAAAGTCTTTCAGTTATAAATGTTTCAGACTTACTATGACTTGCTATACTCGTCGTTTACTCTAATTTTAATTCTTATTTTAATAAAAAACATATTGCAAGAATTTTCTTAGAGCATTCTTATAAGCACAGTATACATATATAGAAAATGAAAACAAGGTAGGGATAAAGATTAGTAAACCAATCACAATGCTTTCGCAACGTCTTCTGATACGTCTATGAAAATATAATTGATATTGCCTTAATTTCATTATTATTATAAATGTGATTGTTGCGAAAGACGCAATTGTTGCGATTGTTGGCATTGTTGCTCATAACAATTATTGCGATTGTTGTTGCGATTGTTATCACTGTTGCTAATGAGATTTTAATGATACTTGTCCCCAGACAAAACGGGAATATAAGTCTGCTGATCTTGATCAGAAGACTAAAAAAAGAAGCTTTACTAAATTGCATACTATTTTTTATTTCCGATTCAGGTTATTAACTAATTTGATACTGCTATATATGAAATTCAGTTTTAGAAATTTTAACAATTTACCATTTTTTCTTAGATGTTAAGGGCATTGTATAACATAGTTTTTCTTTTCCTATGTAACAGGATTTGACAATAAGTGGTCAAATAAATGTAAAGTAAGTTTAAAATTAATGAATCGAGCATATTCTTACAATTTTATTATTAGTCCTTAATATTAGGAAAGATTGTAATACTTAATTTTCTAATTTGTTTTTTTTACAATTTTATTAGCTTTTCATTATAATTACAAAATTGTATTTACTGCATTTAATAACTGCATTCCTTTTTTATCATCACTTGTAACTTCTTCATCGGCTTGTGCTTTATTTACTGTTATTTTGCTTTAATTTAAAAATTTTCCGAAATAAATCTGACGTTATTAAGCTTTGCAAAAATGGATGAGTTATCTGAGCAATATTTGTATCTTACTACGTTTGCAATCCATTTAGTAGTTTATTTGTTAAAAGCACTTCTCCTAATAAAAAATAATGAATCAAACATAGGTGCTAGATAAACTACTTTTAAGGAAACTTTACTTCTGTCTTACAAATCAGAAATATTAACTGTTGGAAGGTGATGCTGTTTGTGTCCTTCCTCTCTCTCAGGAAGGGTAACTCTGTTCCTCTGAATGTAGTTGGACGAGTGGCAACATGATTGATCGAGAACCTACGACCATCTCTAACACAAGTCGGGTTTTATAAGAGAGTATGTTTCGGAAATACAATCTAGCTGAGGTCGATTTCGGCTTCTTTCTGCTTTCAATTTTTCCAAGAACTAAAGACTTATGTTTAACTGTTACTGTTACTGCTATTTTCTTGCGACAAACAAGATTCACTGACATTACTTCCAATAAGTTAAATATCGATTTAAATTGTAATCCGAGTAATAATAATCATCCGAAAGAACTAAGAGTGTATTGGAAGAACAATTGCTGAATAGCGTTAATGCAGATTTAGAAAAAAAGATTTCAAAACTCTAAGCGAAATCTTCTCAAGCTAAACTGCATTATGTTTCTACGTTCAATACAGTTGAAGGTGCCTTACCTAGAGGTTGAAAAATTCTTATATACTTTGACTGCATTTCACCATTTTCATTACTTATTTATTTATTTATTTATTTATTTATTTATTTATTGATTTATTTATTTATTTATTGATTTATTTATTTATTTATTTATTTATTTTTTGTTTTGCTTTTTATTTCTAGAAAAAAAATTGAAAATGTAGTTCTTTATGCATTTGAAATGGTACCTTGAGTAAATGAAACATAACAAGCATTTGATTATTTAAAAAAAAATTAGAATTTATAATAAATACGTACACATACACTTGTGAATAATTTGGTTTTACCCAGTGTTATAATAAATACGTAAAATGTATAACAGGTTATGTTTTACCAGAGTTACATAAAATGTCTGCATTTAACGAAAGTAATGTAAGTAGATTTGAAGTATTGATCTGTTTTGGAGAAATTCTGTGACAAATGTTTCTGTCGGAATAGGATTTGTAGGGTGCCTTAAACACTAGATTCCTGAGCTTTTATGGATATTTCACTTTTCTTTATGAAATGACAAATAAATTAGCTGTGTAAGATAATAGCAATAAGACCTCTTGTATTTCATAAGTTCAGGTTAAGCTTACGGTCATTTTTTAAATATTTTCTAATTTCAATCAGAAATATTGCATTATTTGTTGATTTGAATAATAAGTGTAACTTAATTATCAGTATTTGTCTAAAATTTTAGAATTTTAATCTTAAATTGCCATCTGTGGAAAAAAAAATAAAAACAATAAAATGGCGTTACTAGAACCACATATACCAAAGAAGACCCGTAATTGTTTTGAGATTAATAAAAACAAAGTATTCAAGAAGAAATAAAACATGGGAATATGAAAGGAAAATGTTCAAATGTAAGAAAGTGTATTATTTACTTACGATAATACTTTTATAAAGAATTTACTTTCAAGAAAGATAAAAATTTTCGTCACAACAAACAAAAATGTCTGTCATTTAAAATATTAAGTTAAATACACAGAAATAAGCATAAATCTTCATAGCATAATACAATAAATACAAAGTTTAAATACCAGGAAATTACTTAAAAAATGTTTTTTAGTGAAAGCTTCAACCATCAATGATTTTATTTATCGCTCTACTTCTTTAAAGAGAGTTTATTTATTTTTTTACTTAAGATCTCTTCAGATAAACCATTTCTAACTTATCAATGTTCCGTTGGTCTTAAGAAGATTTCAACCTCTTCCGTCCACAGATCTTTCTTTATGAGGATTAAAGGTGAATACCTACAAGAAGCGCAATTCCTTTGTAGCCAAAATCGATTCGCCTCTTCATGCTCTCCATCGCTAAATCCTGGTATTAAATTTCGTTTTCATGGTGGACCTGCTGGGTTAGGATTGCTGCTGGACTGGGTCGCTGCTATAGATGCCAACACCAATCACTAATGGCTCATAAATTGCTCAAGGGCCACCACTGCCGTGGTCATGAACTGGGGGTCGAAACCGGAACACTGAGCGAGAGGATAAACAAATAAAGCACTGAGAGTTCACTGGTCATGGTAAAGCCTTAAGAATCTAAACCAAGACTTCTTTCATTTTCTTTTATGGTATAAAGGAAATTGCTGAGTAAGTCCCATTTCATCGAATTTTACTTACGCTTAAGATATGAATTTTTAAACTAAAAACTAAAAACTACATCAACTTAGACTCGGTGGCAATTACTTTTACTACTACTAAAAAAGTTGCTATTAAATATTCATAAATTATTAAATTAATGAATTACAACAAAGCTATCTATTTATCAATACATAAGTACTCGTTGCTTTAGTTTGCTTACTTAGAGCAAGAGAATAATTAGAACGATTAAAAATGAATTTTTCCTTCAGAAGATACATTCAGAATTTTTCATTCAGAAGTTATAATAGAATACAGGTATGTTTAGGAAAACATCATTTGCACTATATTTAATTTATGCACAGAATCCTCACAAACCCCCAAAAAAATCCTTCTGACCTTCAACTAAGTTACGTACAAGTAAATATCACTGAAGTGTAACACTAAAATATCTAATAAAGTGTAAGTTATTATAGTTAAATTAGAATTATTACTCGGTATCTCACTCATACTGGAGACTGGCAACTAGTGCTGGAGATCAATTTGGAGGATAGGAGTGGTATGGTACCAGAATATTCGTGCTCCTTTTAAGTTGGAACATTGTACTAAAGTTTAAAGAAGTCAGCCCAGCTATGTCAGCAAAGTGAAGTAGTAAGTGGAAAGTTTATCATTTTCAAACAGTAAAACTGAATGGTTTTTTTTTCTCATCGTTTTGTTAAATTCGAATGTAATAATGTAATTTAGACTTTTTTTTCTAATTTTATTTGGAGTTTAATGGTTCAAAGATGCTCCTTCATTGTCCGAAAAAAAGTCGATTTTCTCCTGATGATCTTAGTTTCTTCCAAGTGAAACTGGCTTCATAGATTACAAACATTTATGCATAAATACTGAAGGTTGTCACAGCATTATCCTGATCCTGATCCTAAAAGCCATTCTTCACTATAAAGGAAGTCTTCTGATGAAAATCGAACGCTTTTTTTTTTTCTCATTATCTTTTCATAAGTTTTAAGGAGAGTTCCCTTTGAGCGTTTAGTTTTACGACTCGTGGCATCCTTATTTCTCATGAGAGTCTTGTTCCTCAGATCTCATCATCTTCTTGAGTGAACCGTCTCCATCCGTCTGGCACAGCAACATTATTAGACTTTCCTTGTAACAAATGAATGATCTGACGAACAACAACATCAGTTTAAGTTTATCTGAATATTACTGTCAAATCATCTTCAACATTGCAGTCCTAAATTAAACTTTGAGTAGCATTACTAATAATTTCAAAAAGGCTTAAAAGAAAATTTAATGTATTAGTCTTCAATAACACTTCTGTAGCTTTTTAATTCCTTTTACTTAAAATTTCATTTTCCATCTACAGACAATTCGATAAATTCAAAATATATATATATATAAAAACTAAAAATCCTAAAAAAGCAATTTTGAAATTTAATCCAAGCAACGACATTTTAATATAAAGAAATGAAAAAATTTAAGAGATTGCAAATTAAAGAAATTAGCAATTGTTGGAAACTCAAATTGCTGCAAACCTCTTTGTATATAAATTTTCTGTCTGGAACAACAACACTTCAGGAAACGTCAGTGAAAGAAAAATAAAAAAATACCGTCTACCGAACAACAACAACAAAAAAGTTTCACTTCTCCCAATTTGTTAACCAAAATACCGATTCCTTAGAAAAGCTTTCTATTAGACGAATCTACTAAAGTAAAAAAAACAAAAACACCCTAGAAAGTACTCAAGAAAATGTGGTTTCTCGTTTCCTTGCTCCTTTATGTGTAAAATAAAGGTCGACAGTCATTAACATATTGATCAGCTTTCAGTTTGGGAAATGTTTTCTTCAGCTAAGTCATTCAAAGATCAAGAATTTATTTTGGGATATTTAACTTATCCCTAGTTTCCTGTAGAAGCTGAGTCATCCAAAGAACAAGGAAAAAATAAAAAGGAGCGTTCGTAATAATTAAGACGCATTACAATTGTACACAAATATCATTCAGTAAATATTTTCTCTATTTTTTTGTCAGCATTTTTTCCTTCTTTCTTTGTCAAGTTTATTTTTTTTTTCCTTTTTATCAATATGTATATGGACCAAAACAGAAAAACCTACTGTAAGGCTTAATTCTTGACTACTCGGAATGGAAGGAAAATCAAAGGACAAAACATTGAATTTTCCCGGACATCTAATGATTTAAGTCCAGTTCTTTACCTCCTCGTGGTGGGGGATGGACAACGCGAGAAAGAGATAGCCTGTGGGAATCCCCGGGAACTCTGTAAGCGGCTAAATTTGAACTGGTGAAGAGGCCGGCGGAAGAATCAATCTTTGATCAACGGCGACTTCTTAAAAGATGTTGGGAATGCAACGACATCTAGCTCTGTGATGGCGGAAGAACAGTTTATATGTCAACGGCAGCACAGAACAACTGGCAGGCAGATGAACCAATTAATGGTCAATGGCTGGCAGACCGAGCCTAGTAAGATGGCTATTGCAAACGTGGAAAAGATTGGGGCCTTACCACGGAAACTTCCCTATAGTAATGGAGAGATGGAGATGGAGATGGCACGTGAAGAAGAAGAATGGGTGGGGGGGGGGTTGACTATCCAATAATAATTATGCTTATTTTATCTTGTTTACTGACTATATTATTAATGCTCAGTTAATTTCAATCAATTTTTTTGTTTTAATACCTTAGTCGACTCTTGGCAACAATTTGATATTATTCTTTTTGAATTACTTTGAGGTTGCTGATCTTTATTGATAAGTAAATATCTATGATATATTTGTTAGCCACCATTTTCCTTGATTTACCTTTCCATTTTTGTTTTTCTTTCTCATTATATTGCATATTTCCTTTATATTATATTCGGAAAAAAAAATTGATGTTCATGTTAGGATTCACACTTTGATATCATTTGCAGTAAATTATTGTTGTAAATGAATCACACATTTTGTATTCGTTATTTCAATGTGGTTCAACTGTTCCAATTTCTATATTTCAATTAAGTATTATTAAAATATTATGCAATTAAAATATTAAGGACATTGTAATATTACCTATCAGTCTGTATCACTCCAAAAAAAAAAGGGATACACGATATTACGAAAGTTACTTAAATGCATTTTGTACCCTCATTGTAAAAAGAAAAGGTCATTGGAAATGCTAAAATTGTATCATAGGAAATTTCTATTTTACATAAAGCAAAGATTAGATATTAATGCAGTTACATTCTCAATAATAATATTAATCTTTCGAAAATATTTTCTTTCCTTTGTAATTAATTTCGTTAATATCAAACTCAAAATCTTATTGTTTCTACAGTTTCTACATTAAGTTAGTTGTCTTTTTGTTTTGTTTTTCTGATTTACTTTATGAAAACAGCAGTTCCGGAATAGTGATCTAGGAGGCGGTCTGCCATTAGGCAGATATGTCGGAACCTGGGTTCGAATCCCGGCGACAGCATGTTTGTCTCTTCTGTGTTTCGTCGGTATCGGCAGGTACAACGTGAGTTGCCTCCTTTGGAGTCTAATTCAGGCAGCGATTACTCGGCCAAAAGCTCACAATTCTCGCCCTGGTCAAGGCCAATGGCAAAAGCACCAAGAACCCGGGCATTTTGAAAAACTATTCTAACCTATTAATAAAGTTAAGGATTAAAAAGTTAGAATATTTATTAATAATTTAATAAATATTAAATAATAATTTAAACTGAACTTTTATGAGATATTTATCTTCTCAACTGCTTATGCAACTATTTTTTTTTTTTTTTATGATTCTGAGTTAAGTTGTCATAGTGGTCTCTAACTATTCTTTCTGGATTTTTTTCCCTCCGGATGAAGGATCAAATGTTCCATTTAATATAAATTATATTTTTGATAACCAAATTACCTTGTTTAAAATATCAATATTTTTGAGAGCAAAGGCTGAATAGCTTTACAATTTAGGGATTACAGTCTAGATCTCCTTAAGGAAAACAAACAAAATATATTTCGGATCTGTATAAGAAAGTAATACGCCCTTTGCGTTCCACATCATTTTATCTAAAGTCTATCAGATGACCTTAAGGGTGCAGAAACCACTCATTGTAAACACCGTATCTGTTGTTGTTCATTCACAATATGACTTTTTCATCAGCATCTGTAATATATCAGCGTAGCTCTGATAATGTGTGACGTATAAATCACATTTATGAATCACATTACTACACAGAACACTCTTCATAAATCTGCAGAGCAGAAAATAAAATAAAAAAAGAAATAAGTTGTTCAGAAGAATCTCTGAAGAACTGCATGCGCTGTGTACAATAACACATCCCATATAGTATTATTTACATAACAGTCTAGCAGATGATGGCGCTGCATGGGAATATTGTTTGTTCAACTATAAGCTTTTAGAGATTCCTCCTACATTTTCTGAATGTGTCTAAGAATTCTCAATATTGGTAGCCATTGGCAGGACATTATTGTAATCTGTAATGCATTTAAAGTAAAAATAGTGAAGTAAAACACAATATTTCAGTGTTTTAGAATGAACAGAATGGAACAATAGAAATAATATTACGTCTCATATGTCTAAAATGTTATTATGGTAATATAGCGTGAACTATTCATGCTCGAAATATTCTACAAAATAATTTTACAAATTCAGGTGATTCTTAATATTAATTTTCTAGGCTTATAGCATTGTATAAAATCATCATTGTATAAACTCTCTATGATTGTGAAGCGTGGACACTTAAAAAAGATGCAAAGAATAATATTGAGGCCTTTGAGATGTGGTGTCTCAGACGAATTCTGAAAATTAAATGGACAAGTAAAGTTTCCAACCAGAAAGTCCTTGAGAAAGCTCG
This sequence comes from Thereuonema tuberculata, assembly GCA_023159025.1. Classification (NCBI taxonomy): domain Eukaryota; kingdom Metazoa; phylum Arthropoda; class Chilopoda; order Scutigeromorpha; family Scutigeridae; genus Thereuonema; species Thereuonema tuberculata. The sequence continues at coordinate 76,487,076 of JAFIDM010012231.1, forward strand.
AACAAAAAGACAATTACTGAATACAATAAACAAGAAGAAACTTGCATATTGTGGACACATCCTGAGAGGGGATAAATACTACATTCCTCAGCTAACTCTGGAGGGAAAACTGGAAGGCAGCAGACCACAGGGAAGAAGAAGACTGGGCCGGATGGACAGCTTACGAGAAGGGACTGGACTGGGCACAGAAGACATCATCCATAAAGCGAGAGACAGAGAACTTTGGTTTTTGTTAGCAGCAGAACTCCCTATCGGAGATGGCACATGAAGAAGAGAAGATAAACTCATCACTTCCACTTTTCTCTCCTAATTTCTTTTGGCAAAACTACAATCAGAAAAAAATAGTGAATACAGTGAATTACTATTTCTTTCATTATTATTTTGAAACCCATGAAACAAATGTTTTTATAAAGACAATTTATATATGATTTATACAAGTTACAGCATATCTATGTTTTGCTTTTTTTAAGTAGGCATGGGAATGGCACCTCCAGAAAAACTAAACTAAAAACAAAATACACATTAAAAATAAAACAAATAAAATTCTTGTGCTGTTCTCCGGCAGCCTCAAAGAATTTTCTATGCGCAATTAAAATAAGAAAAGCGCCTAAAAAGTGCATTAACATATTAAAAGGGTGGGTTTTTGAGGCTGCCGGAGGGCAGCACAAGAATTTTTTTTATTTTATTTTTTCATGTGTATTTTGTTTTTAGTTTAGTTTTTCTGGAGTGCCATTCCCATGCCTACTTATATTTATATTCATCTCTGTATGAGATCTAGTGTGTTTACAGTGACTACTCCCAATTGATGATCACCAATCAAGCGAGAAACAGCTGTTTTGGGATGTCACTTGTATACACGATCTCACCCTTTTAATGTGTTTTGCTTTTTTTCTTTGGTATAATGAATGAAACTCTTTTTTTACATAACAAGACCAACTGCCGTATCATCAAGACAGATTAGAAACATTTTTAAAACCTGAATTAGAATTGGATTTTATTATAAGTATTGATTAATTTGATGGTTTGAAAAATAAAATCATTTATGAAGGATTTTTTTCACTATAGTTGACCCAATATTTCGTCTGTGTCAGGAGATGTTTGACAGTTGAATGTGAAACTCCAGAACCTAGTCTATTGAACCTAATTCTTGCTTATTAGGAGAAACCTGCCAACTTTTTAAAACAAAATTATTAATTCGATTTTTTTTTTGTAAAAATTTAACTAGTCGGCTTTTTTTTTATTCCTATTGATACTTTTCAGTGGTTTTGGAGTTAGATATAGTGATGGTTTTTGAGTTACAAATAGTGATTTTTTCGGTATTCCACCTCAAAAAAAGAGTGCTTCTTTCTTTCTTGACTGTTTTCTTTACTCGGCAGATGTTGGAGTAAAGAAAACAGTCAAGAAAGAAAGAAGCACTCTTATTATTTCACACTTATTATTTCGCACTTATTTTTCAATATTACATAGAATTTGGTTAAGTAAGAATATTTAAAATATTGCAACGTTTCGGCAATTATTGTTCTAATTGTCATTTTCGAATTACAAATAAACTGACGGATGGGAAATAAATAAACAATCTTCAGATTAAAAAAAAAGGTTGAATACATTCCTTATTGATGGGGGAAGGGAAAGAACAGATAAGTCAAGCCTAATGGATAATACGTCTGACTTCGGATCAGAAAGTTTCAGGTTCGATTCCTGTCGCGGATGTTTCATTGTAAAAAAAATTATTTCTATTTTCCATTCTCACAGAATATTGCGCCGGACAGATACACAGACAGACAGACAGAGAAATAAAAGATTTTAGTAATATAGATTCTAAACTTTCTTACATACAAATGAAAATATTAAATTCTTGGTTGAACTAATATAGTCTAGGCTTATAAAAATGTGTTTACAAACTCAAAAATCTTTGTTCATATATATTTTTATCGTTTATTTTTATATTATTTTTAAAGCAACTAAGTCTTCAAGACTTGTAATAAAGCTTTAAAAAAATTTTTGCAAAATCGAAGTAAAATTCCGAAATTTAAATTGCAAATAAAAGGAAATTATAAATGATTGTTTTAACTTCAATTGAGGTGTTTAGAATTCCATATATTTTGGAAAACATAACTTTGTTGCAAATCCACAGTTCTATTTATTGTGAAGACCATATTTCTTGTTCTTCTAGTTTGATCATTCAGTTAGTAGATTCTTATAGACTTTTTCAATTGCTCAACAAACGGATAGATTTTTAAGGTTTTGAGACTTGGAAAAGTCAAAAAAAAAATCTACCAGTATCTCATTTGTTGCTGTTTCTAGATTAAATGAGAGTTTCTCTTGTTTTTGCTTCTTTTCCAAGTTACATCATTAAATCCGAATCCTTTCAGAAAGGTCTGTACTTTTCCAAACGAGACTGACCTACGCAATCAGTGCCAAAGCGAATTCCTGGAACCCCAACCGGTAATGGGATGAAATTAGTTTGCAGGAAACCATTAAGACTCACCTCTGTTGTGAAAATGAATTAACTGACGTCAATAGATTACAGTGAATTAAACTTACACAGCACTTTGCTTTGAAGAAAACGTCATATTTGTTATATAAGAAAATTGTTCTTTAATTAAAGTGACCAGATCTCATGAAATTTATTTATATCTTTTATGCTGATATATATTTTTGTTATTTAAAGGAAATGAGCAAAACAAATCAACTTTAAGGGGACTTAAAATCTTGAATGCTGCCTAAACTATTAGGAAATTCATAAGATTTCACAGAATATTAAATTCTCTTGTACCATTATAATATTTAAAGAAGTTGCGGCTTAAAATTCTAAGACCAACATTTACTGCAGGATGAAAGAATACAAATGAACGTAGTTATAACTAGATTTAGCATGTCTTGAAGTACGTGAAATATTTAAATCTATTCAAATTTAAAAATACATAAGCTTTGGAGGTTGATTTTGACAAAAATGAAATACGTTATTCTTATTTTATAATGTATTTGATGAATTTCTCATTATCCCAGTAACTAAGAATTAGAAGCAGATGTAGAGTCCCTTATTTCTGGGCGAGGGGAAGGAAAAAAAGACGTTGATGACATTTGAGTGAGCCCACGAAAGAAGAGATTAAACTACTGGACTAAATTAAAATTGGGTGACCTTACCCACCGTAGAGCAAAGATAATACATGCAATCGACAATTTTTTCGTCTGATAGCCTGTTAATATTAATTTATAGTATATACTGCAGTTCCAAGTTATATGAAAAAAAATTATAATATAAAAATTTGGTTAAAGATGTAAACTCATAATTAAGTTGTTCCAACTATTCAAATTCCGCATTTATTGGAAACAGCCTTAAAATCGAGAATTTCTAATATTTCTAAGTAATTTTTTACAGAATTACATAATTCTTTCTGTGAAGTTATTCAAAGCTTCCTAATTTCTGGCAGCATTTCCCCATATGTAAAGCTGGTTAAAATAATTCGTGAAAATTTTATAATTAAAATCGATTTAATTAAGTAATTGACAAACATAATAGTCTTTAACACCACTGAATCCAAAACAGTATTTTCTAAGTTCTTCTCTAATAAAGTAATTGATGATATATTTATTATTTATCAATATGTTCTTATGCTAAATACATTCTAGGATAAATGTCAGTAACTGAATGTCTGTGAAAGTGGTGAGGAATTCAAAGATTAGATTCCCCTCCGATATCCAATCTATAAGTTGGACGCCACTGGTAGGCAGCTTTTTAATTGTAAATATTTTTTCATTTTTTACTCAAGTGCGGCGGCTAAGTAATTTTTCATCGAAAACAAGATTTGTTTGCAGAATAAATTGCTTGATTTTTAAAGAAAAAAATATCAAGCCAAACAACGATTAATCTTAAATAAAAAGGGTTGTTTTTATTAACTATTTTTAACCATTCTTAATGTCCTTCAGCTTTTGCATATATATCTTAATGACTTCTTTTTTTTTACATACATTAGCCGACAGATATTGAAACTTTACATGCATATTTACGGACGACAATCATCTCTTCTTTGTTTGATAGTTTCTTGTTTAAATTCCTAGATCTTTCTCTTCGAAGATCATAAGAAATTTCCGGAATCCTGAAATTGAAACAATTCATAATTCACCGTCAAAAAAACAGTTAATCTCTTTTAAAGTGTAGCACTGAATCAGTATTTTGGTACCTGCATATTAAAATTAATGGACTGACATTAAGTGTAAAGCAAGAAGAAGAACAGTTAATTAATTTCCAATTCGATAAAAATTTGAATTAAATTCAGCTGATAGACTACGATACCTTAATTGTTTTTACGATTACAAAACAGCAAACAATAAAAAAAAAACACAACAACATTTCAATCAACGTTGTTTCCAAATTCCTTGGGGAGGGTCTTGTTTTTCTTCAGAGAAATTTCATCAATACTTCAAATGACAACGTTCCACATAGCATTTCTCACTATTTTTATAATAATTGAGCTCCCACAAAAAGCATTCTACAAAAACCCTTTTTTTATCAAAAGTTTCTGTTAGAGTTTGAAATAAATATGTTGTGATATTTACCATCTACTAGTTCATCCTTGCTAGATATTAATAAGAGTTAGAATATGTAATTTATCTAATAATATTTTATCTTAGAATACTTACAAGTGATTTTATTTTAATTCTCTATGAATTAAAGTTTGCCATTAAAGTTTGTCATTAGTCATTAACGAAAGGAATCTCAGAGCTGAAGATGTAGGTGAAAATAAATGAAAAGAGGAACTTATCATTCTGGCACTGCCAATTCTCGCCATACAGCCTTAGTTTAACCGACTCACTGTCATTTGGATATCGGGTTTTCTTTTTTTCTTTTTTGTTTTTGTTTTTATTTATTTTTATTTTTTTGCATTTACAAATCGCATTTTAAATCCTGCATTTACGACGCATTTACTTAAAAAGAGATTATTCAAATTATAACGTACTTATAGAATTTACAGATTATAAGGAATTATTCAACAATATATCAGGAAAATACTGTAGTAAACAACTAAAAAAAAAGGATACAGAGCCTGTATGACCAAATTATTTATTATTATTATTGATATAGGAAAAGAATTATCAGCTGAGATTAATACAAACCAAGGCGTTCGACAAGGATATACAATTCCCAAAAATGGTGAAACAAGTTCAATTCTCATTAGAGAATGGAAAAAGTATACTTGAATATTCCGAGGAATAACAATGGCAGATCAATGCTCTTTTAATATAAATGCTTTTATTTGCATACAATAAGGTTAGTCTACAAGATAGTAAGATAAATTTTAAAGGAATTAAGTTCCAAGTACAATTTAAAAATATCAATGAAGTAAACAAAAGTATGGAAGTTATTATTTAGAAAGTTTCTTTTTTTTAAAAAGAGCGAAAATTATCATTGAAATTATAATTTAGAGTAATTTCGTATTTCGATTATTTAGGGGATTGAAAGAACAGGAGACAGAAAACGAAAACAACTACAGAATCGCAGATTAATTTATATAATAATAGCAGGATTAAATATTGGGAACTAAGGAAAAAGACCTTAAACAAATATTAGAAGTGAAATTTCGAAAACTTGTAAAAGATGCAAAAGAACAGATAAGATAAGAAATGAATGTGTAAGAAAAGAATTAACTGTTCAATTTTAAAGACAATGCACAAATCAAACAAAATGGAAAAAAAAATTTGACTTTTAAGCAGGTTTTAACTAATCAACCTTACGGTAAAAGAAAGCAGGAAGATGAGGACGAGATGGTGAATCTTGATGAGACTGTTTCAGTCTAAAACTGAAAAGAAGAAAAACCCTTGAATTACTCAATTTATGACTTATTTCAAGAAGATTTTTTCGAATAAAAAAAAAAAAATCATAAAATTTCAAGAATTATTAATTAAACTACAGGCTAAGAAAATATTAATAAGAATTAAAATGTTACTTAAAACTCTAGACTGAAATTAGATTTCATGTAATCTTAAAAAAAAAAGAAAAAAGATAGAATTATTAAATGTTTGTTTGTTGAACATTTCTCTTATTGAAGATAGTTAGTGGAGCGATTTCGGAAATTTTTCAATCTGTCCTTTTCTGTATCAAATTTTTGAATAAAAGTTCATTAAATCTATCAAAAAGCTACGACGTTTGGGTTTTTTTCCTGGCAATTCCTTTTTCAGATCTTATATTTAATTTCATAATAAAATTGAAAAATACAAAATTCAAAATTCAAAATTCAAAATTCAATATGAAAATCCTTGGTTTTTGTATGCACTTCAGAAGAATATCCAGATTTTAAAAAATCAGATTAGATTAGATTAAATTAAGCCTTTAATTTAATATCATTTTTTTAATTAAAGAATGAAAGAATTAGAGAGAAAGACAGAGAGGCAAACTAAGAGAATGGAGTATCGATTGGAATGTGAGGGAATTTAAAGATGAAATGCAGTTCAGTCAAAATTTTCTCGGAATCAGAATTGCAGATACAGAAGCACAAGTTATTGGAAAAAGATGCTGAAAACTTCTAAGAGGTCTAAGATTACAAGACTGTGATTGGATTAAAAGGAGATAACTCAAATCCTTAAGATTAATTTGTTCCATCAAACCAATTTATTAGTCTCTCCTTTTTAATTTTTTTTTCCATATTCATGCATTTATCTGTTATTTCATCGAACTAAGAGATAATTACAACATTTTGCTTATCCAATAAAATACTTTGTGGCACAAAATGAAGACAAGTCTGTTTTGTATCAGAGAAAGGAGACAACCACAGAAAACAAAGAAACAGATACGGACGACCGCTCGATGTTGTTTGATATGTATATTCTTAAAAGATTTTAGTTCTTGTTTTTATGTTGTTAGAATATTAGTTGAAAAAAATTTGAGTTACCAAATAAATATTAAAAGGAAGCAAACTGTAAAAATTGGAAAGATAGTTTTGGATTAGTTTTCTGAATTTCGGAAAAACAGTGACTGAGTAGTCATTTATTATTAAGGAAATTACTTTCAAAATTCTAATAAATTTCAATATAATGCAATTTTTGTACTTTTTGCACAAGTGACTCCTAAGAGGTATTATAAGTGCATTTTCATCTCTTTATGTATTTGATAATTTACAGTACTATTTTTCTGCAAAAAAATCTTATATTCAAAATTACTAAAATACTAAAGAAGTCTGCTGTTATGGCGTTAGAAAATTTCAAACTCGAATTCATAATAGAACAAAGTGAATAAAGAAAGAAACTTTAACTTCGTATTTTTTTTCTTCGTTAAATTTTAATTAAGACAAAAACAATCATTAATGTTAATTAATTGTATCAGTTTTGTACTTTTTTTACAGTATACGCATTAAGCAGAATACTTGTCCTAACTATATTATTGAAATTATTTACGGAAAGAGAATAATGATTGATTGTCATTCTATTAATGTTTTTATAAAAGACACTGAAAAGATTCTTCTAGCAATCCCCAATTTTGTGGAATGTAAATAGTAATGTAGAATACTTAATAAAAACAAATTTTTCAAGTTCCTTATTTGAGTAGGCAAATTGCTTTAATACGGTAAAAATGACACAGTATATGTATATCATAAAATTCAATATTCTCTTTTTCAATCGACTCGAAAGTTCTTCCTACACTTTATGACGAATTGTGGTCTTTGGTATAAAAACAATACCGCGGCTTCTCTTGGGACTGATCTAAAGTTCTGTCAAATGATGCAGCAAACCATTTATCAAATTTACTTACATGTCCTTGGGACTTGAAAATGCCTGAAGGGATAGTAAAAAGAAAGCTTTCAAAGATGAATTGCCTAAATTGACATGTCATTCTATCTACCGATGTTTAAACAGAAATGAATTGTCAATGGCAACAATACGGTTATCAAAGTATCTCAAGATGAAATGTCATGAGATTAGGTTTTATTTACAGGAATGCCTTAGGGTGCTAAAACAATCGATAATTTGTGGAAACAAAAAAAGGAAGAAAAGACTTTTGAAGAAGGAAAGGGATTAAAATATAATAAAAATAGACTGAAAACTTTAAAACTATAAAAATTATTTCAATGAAAATGAATTAAAGGAAATTATTTCGACTTCAGCTAATTACAGATGGCTCGGAAAATATAGAATTAGAAAAAATAGTGAGAATTTAAAATGCAAAAAGTAGTGATCTAGTTTTACCTCTGGCTTTTACTAATTTATACTGGAATGAACGAATGCAGAAGATGAATGAATAACATGAATCTTATAGTAAACTTTCAATTTCCCAGCAGAAATATCATACAATAGTATGTAATGAAGATTTGTCATTCCAAAATCCTCAACTACAAGTGAGACAAAGCTGAAGAGTAGAATCTAACGTCCTTTGAAGATTCTGTAATAATTACTGCTCGAGTTAATTGCTCTTTAAAGGATAAAATATTGTGGTAATTTTAGACATGGTTTATACTGAGCAGATAAAATCTTTATTTGTCATCAACTCACATTAAAGCATGAATATCTTCCGAGGATAAAGAATTTTTCAGTTAATATAATATATTTTTATATACCAACCAGCTTTTTGTATCTTAGAATTTATTAGGAATTTTGCATTTCTAAATTTAAAATTTCAGTTTCCATGTTAAATAGCGTTTCACAACCTTAACAACAGTTTATTCCGAATTTCAATTATCGCTTTTATCTCTTATAATTTTAAAGTATAATTTTAAAGTATAGTTTTAAAGTTCAAGTTTAAAGTTTTAAAGTTAAGCATTGCTTAATTTTATGATTGTATAGATAAAAAAATAGAAGTTTCTAGTATTTTGAATATATTGATACATTAAAGTAAATGTTTAGTTATTTTTAATTTGAATCTTCTATTTTTTTTTTATCTACAAAGCCATGAAATTAAACATCAAACTTTAAAATTATCACAAAATAAGTACCGCGAGCAATATTTGAAGTTCGGAATAAACAGTCATTAATAATAATAATAATAATAATAATAATAATAATAATAATAATAATAATAATAATAATAGCACACGAGCTCCAGAAGCAGTGGAGGCAGGATCGAGTACGTGTTGTACCCATATTTCTGTCTGCCACTGGTCTGGTGCCTCACACATTGCACCACAGTCTCAGCACACTAGGACTTCAAAAAATCACTTATGCACAACTGCAGAAGGCTGTGGTACTCAACACTACACGCATAGTTAGGAAATTTATGGACACAAGCACACATCCCTAATCATTCTTGCACACATCTTTACACTTGGCAGTATGTGCTTTGGTCCTTGACCCGCCATATTGTTTTTGCTGGGGAAACCCAAGGTTTGAAACATACAAACATAATAATAATAATAATAATAATAATAATAATTAATTTACTAATTCATTCAAACGGCACTTTACAGGCCTATAGCTTTAGGGGGATTTTACCGCAGTCTGGCTGTATTCTTATTAAGCTTATGACCAAGTATGACAGCTGTATACAGCCGAAAGCAGCCTTTCATTACAAGCGAAAGGTGGTCGATCTTTCCTATTATTCTAGATTGTGTTGATTTCATGGTAACAACATGTAATTTTGCAGATTCCAGTAACCTCTGACTGTTGCTGATTCTTTCAGTAACATAGATCGACTTTGTAGGCGAGATTTCAATATTACTTATCTCTTCAAGCGCCATATTGCAGTTTATACAAGTACACTCTTCCAAATCACATCACTTGACTGGTGATTCGTCATTCCTGATTATGCAAATTTAATCAGTTATTTATCTTGCTTTACAGATACATGTCCTACTGTTCGGCGTAATTATATTCGGCGTTCGTTTTTTTTCAGTTGACTTCTTCATAATTTATTAGACCTTTTAAAAGAAAAGAATGGAAAGTAATTAAAATTTTAGACAATAGTGATTATGTTGAAACTCAACATTTATCGATAAAAGGCACATGAATAAAATAAACACATCGAAGAGCTTAATTAAGTGACAGAAAAATGTAGAAAGGGGTTGAAAGGGATTGGCTTTGCAATGTAAATAAGCCCCTTTCCCAATCTGCCTTTCCCTTTCATAATGCCGCCGGGCCTACTCTTACCCTTCTCCCAGATAAGCTATTGGGAAACAATGACAAAGGAATTCGAGCTGAGTAATAAGAGTAAAAATATTCTAGAATTTCCCTCTCTATTTTACATCGTTTTTTTTTTTTTTAATAAATGATTAGCTTCAATATACTATACATTAGAAATTCCATATAAATGATTTCTAAAGAAAAAAATTTTGAAACAAATTCAAAACTAATTTCCCGGAACAGTAACGAAACAGGATTATTTCTCACTTTAAGTATTTACAGAACTACTTTTAATTAATTTCTGAATTTTCTGGAATTATTCAAAATCTATATTATGATAATATGAAGTAAAATTAAGTACAGAAGATAGATAAATGTTTAGATTTTACTTAATTATAACATATAATAAGTGACTAGTACTAGATAAAAAAACGATCAAAATCATGTGACGGAGTAAAGAGAGCTAGTGCTTGAATAGTTTTACTTTTGATTGTAACTAGGATTACAATAAACTAGGATTTATTGTAACTCTCTTATTTTGAAAGAAATAAAAGGTCTGGCTTTTTTTTTATAATTTAGTTCAATTGTAAGTTCTGTTGTTTTCCAGAAAGTAATTAAAATGGAAATACAAATTCTCGCGAGAATAAAGAGATGTTATCTTGTAGAAAATGTTGTAGAAGATTTTTCAAAAAATAAAAGAGCTAATTAGGAAAAACGAATTAACGCGAAGTCAATTTAAAAATCATCACAATTATAAGAAATTGGGATCTTATGAAAAAAAAAATCTAAGGAGGTAAATGTTTCCAAGAGCTCCGTTTGTGAATAATAAAAGAAGACAAAGTTATTCTGCCAAAAGAACTACGAAATGCCAGCGCACTTGGAACAATGTAGATAATTACCACATCTGAGATCATCCACAGTCACTTTCGAAAACAAAATGGAAAGAATAAATAAATCAATTGAAGGTTGATATATATGAAAAATATCGTGGCTGGCATTGTAAATGAACAATCAAAATCTATATTTGCTATGAAAATTTTGATGTAGAACTGCACGCAATTGAGGAACTCATATAGCTATTCATTGCAATTCATAAACAGTTTACACCAGCTTTTGATGGTTCTTTGACATCTGAAACATCGGAAATTCCGGAATTATGTTCCTGTATGCCATTTCATGAAATATAAAAGAATTTAAATAATGTTTGGGAATTTAGTAACAAATGAGCAAAGGTAAATCAATAATTGCATAAGCTAAATCCAATGTTATAGTTAGTCGTGTTTTGATTCGTATTTCTGAAATTGGTTAGTTTAAATTTGGTTTCATATTTATTTATGACCAAACTTAATACCCATGTTGTATTACGTAATTAATTATGTGAATTGTATTTTATTGTTGAAAATTCCAAGCTTAACAATCTTTAGGTTTGAATATATTTTGTCTTGTGATCAGCAATTAAGAAGTTATGAAAAAAAAATACCAATCTGTGGTCTTCATATTGTAACGCTTTGATCTGAATTCTCAAGGGTTTGAAAAAAAAAAGGTGAACGAATTTTTTAATGATCACAGGTCTCTAATGTAGCTTCACTATGCGTCCAAAAGTATGCGGACATCCCGTGGTCGGAACACGGAGGCTCCTGAGGCACATATTAATTAATGTCGGTTCCCCTTTTGCATCGATAACAGCCTGTACACGTCTGGAAAGATTTTCCGCCAGGTTTTGATATGTGGTCACCGAAACTGGCTTCCGGGCGGCCATGAGAGCTGAAGTGAGTCCCGCCACGGAAGATGGGCGATGTGCGCACGTAATCTGCGTTTTAGTTCGTCCCACAGATGTTCAATGGGGTTGAGATCGGGGCTCTGAGACGGCCAGTTAAGGTGTGGAACACCCATATCGTCAAACCACGGTCGCAGATCCTTCAATGTGTGTGCGGGACAGTTATCTTGCTGGAAGAGAATGGGCCTTCCTCAAACTGTTGCCACAGAGTTGGGATTCCAGCGTTCTCCAGAATGGCCCGATACATCGCAGAGTTCATGTTGCCCGTCACAGGAACTAAGGGACCAAGGCCGAACCACGAAAAATACCCCCACACTATTATATTGCCGCTACCGAACTTAACAGTTGGCATAATGCAGTCGGATAAGAAGCGTTCGCCAGGTATCTGCCAAACGCACATGCGTCCATCGGACTGCTAGATCGTGAAGCAAGATTCATCACTCCACAGAACGTTTTTCCACTCCACCGCAGTCCAATGGCGGTGAGCTCTGCAACATTGCAACCGACGCTTCGTATTGTTGGCGGAGATGTTCGGCTTGTGAGCGACCGCACAGCCGTGGAAAACCAAGTAGTTTAGCTCTCGGCGAACAGTACTGCTGCTATCAACAACGCCCGACGCTTGTTGGAACTCCGTCGTCATCACTAACAACGGAGACTTGCGATTTTGCTTCCCTACTCTCTTCATGGTTCGATGGCTACGGTCAGTCAGTTTTCTCGGTCTACTATTTCGTGCAGCTGTCGTTTCACTGCCTCGACGTCTCCATTTTACAATTACATCACTCACAGTTGATTTCGACATGTGCAGCATACTCCGCAATTGCACGAACCGATTTCCTACATAGATGGCATCCGATTATCACGCCACGTTCAAAGTCACTGAGCTCGCTTGACTTATTCATTTTAACTTATTCATTTTATCGGGAACGCAGAATTATGACCGCCCAAGCCCCCACCAACGCTTTGATAGCGTCCGATGACGCATCAAGGTCGGACAGGTGTCCGGATACTTTTGGCCATATAGTGTACGTTTGAATGTTATCGTTACTTTATAATGACACAACGTAATTTTTATTGGGGCAGATAAAAGTAATAAAAAGCACAAGTAATACTCTACAAATCCATTCGGTCAATCTATGTTCATTTTATTGGTAATCCGGTCTCTTCAAAACTCAGCAACCCTCAATTCCCTACAAGACTCATATTTATTTTTTCTTTCCCTTCTTCACCAATTGCAGAGATAACAGCTATCGTGGTAATGACGAGAACAATCATTCTTTATGACTTTCGTCTTAAACCATTAAGACATCTAAAAATCATTCCACCAGACTTTTCTTTTTCTTTTCATAGGGTCATTAGTTTATCTTTTTTTTTCTAAATCTTTTTGTAAAAATTAATCAACTGTCTTAGTTGATAGTGAGCTAGAAATTCAGCAAAAATGTTTCAATAAAAAATTGTATCTTTACTGTTTTTTTATTGGATTCACTTTAATGATGTCAACTCTTGAGTAGAATCAGCTATTAAAATGATAAACAGAACACTTCAGTATCGCCTATTTACCTCATCATGTAAAACTATTGGTTGTTTTTCAAACAATTACTTAGTTCTTCACATTAAGCTTGTAAAAATAACTGGAATTTTGTGCAAAGTCATTAGCGGAGGATGACCATACGGTAAGTTTAAACTATCTCTATAATTATTAAATTATTTATTTTTATTTTTTTAACGATTTTTCCTATCATAAAATAGGTATGTTATAATTTATATAATTGCAATCAATTATTACTTATCTTTTATAATAGCAAACGGATAAGAAATGTTTAATGGATTTCTATTTTCGTTGTAAGACTGAAATATTAATATCAGTCAAACAAGTCAAAAATGTGCTCTCTTTCAAAATAAATAAATAAATAAGGGATCCAATAAATTATAACTTTATACAAAAAAAAAAATGGATGTGAAATCGTAACACCCTTCGAATTCTCATCATAAATTTCATCATAAAGCTTTGATGAATTTTTGCTGTATCGTAATTTTATTACTAAGAACTGAAATATGTTATGACAGAGAAAAGATAAGCTTAATGCTAAGTCCATATATATCTTATATAAGACACGTATCACATATCACACAAAAAAAGATAAGTGGAAAGAACTGAAGAATTTCTTTTAGGAAGTCACCATCTACATGTAACCAATAACAATGAATTAGTTAATTCATTAATAATAATGAATATTTACAGGATATATAAAATGCTAACCTAATGCTAAGCGAATGATAAATAAAATATAAGCTATTGAATATGTGTGTTTTCAAAGAAGCATTAACCGAATATACTTAATATACTTAACTGAAAAAAAAATTGTCGAAAAAAAATTATAAATAAAATCCCAATCTTTAGCAAAGAAACGGGAGATTTCTACTTTGAGACTTCATATCCTGCTTTACTGAATTGAAAGAATTTTCCTAAAAGTCGTATTAAGCAGCAAATTAAACAGCAAGTTCCAGAATTTAGTTTTAATAGATAAAGCGCTCAAAACAACCATACTATTTCAGGATCTAATTGTTTGAAAGCTGATGAATAACTTAAGAATACCAACAAAATTTAATTTCCAAGAATGCTATCCTTATTTAAGTAGTGAATTAAAATATTAATAGCTTTTAAATTCGCGAATAGACTTTTCAGCTTTTTCCAAATCAATAAAGACAAGCACAAGTTTCACAAGTACAGAGAAACAATGTACTGTTGTGGTTTCCAGTAGCACAAGCTGATCAAAACTTAATGGATGTAAACGAAACCCTTAATGCTACATACATCCTGTAATTTGTATCTGCGGTTTTCGAGGTCTGCGAGTTTACTTTATCATTAAGAATAATGTTAAATCACATTGCATTATCAAAGCATTCAACCAACCATTGTTGGTTGTCGAATGATCAATAACATGATTAGTTCTCGATTAGAACTCCGACATTTCTTCGTAATCAAATTTAACGGAGCGGATATTTTATGATGAAGTTGCTACTCAAAATCTATGGAAGATCTTCAGAATGATTTCCTTTAGAATATTCCCTTGGCCACAAACATCAGTATTCTTCCTTTTTCGATCTTATTTCAAGGTCATTCGCAGAAGATAGTTATACTTTCTTCATTCAGTGAGCAGAAAGTGAAACATCTCGCCCTTTAAAACTTAACAAATTCTAAACTTTCTTCTAAAGTAAAGATATGATCAAGAGAGTGTTTGTGAATAAAAAATATATATTACTTACAAAAATAAAATTAGAGCAACATGAATACGAACCAAACATACCAGTTTACTTTTGGGAATGAAAATAGTCCTAACAATAAATTATCAAGTTTTATTAGGAAACAGAATATTGAAGAATTCAAAATTCTTTGTTTTCATGGGGAATTGAATTTCCAAAAAAAAAAAATTATAGAGACAAAGGAACTTAAAAGAAAACATAAAATTAAAATCGATCATAAAATGAAAACGAATAATATTCATTTTTCTTCCCATTAAATATGAAATAACTTCTTTAACTTCTATATTTTCTAAGAGTAAAGTTAAAAACCCTGGAAAGTATGATTAAGTGTTGATAGTAATATACGATAACATTATATTTTTTTCATAAAGGCTATCAATTCGTAATGCGGTACTGTTAATAATTATTGAATCTCTATTCTACGTTCAATAATTCAAACATAACATTAAATTAGGAAAAATATTATGTAATAATCAAATATCCTTTTCTCAATTTAATTAGCGTATATAGTATGGTGCAAAACAACTACAAAAAGTACTAAATAACTTCAACGATATATATTATGAAGTAAATGGATTTATTAAGAAAAAAATTTATTTAATTTATAAATACATGAACTGCTAAACTCACAACTCTTGGTGGAATCTTGGTCGATGGTAGATTAAGTGCTGAAAATGGGACTTTGTTCACAAGACCGATTTCATAGTTCATGAGAAGGTTTTCAGTAGTCTTGGAGAATAAGATTTGGGACATCTGCTGAACAATTCGTGTAATTTTATTTTAATATCTGAGGGCGGGTCACAATAGAATACCAATTCCTTCAACATATCCCAATCGAAGGCATCAAACGATGTGAGATCAGGAGAACGTGAACGGTACGGAATTCTGTGAACCTCGAAATGTCTGACTTGTCGCCCGTCTTGTTGATTTGGGCACGAATGTTTTTTACATCCTGTTCAAATCCTGGGAGATCGGAAACAACACCTTCTCTATATAAAAATTGCGGTGACACAATCCTCTTCATTGAAGTAGGGTCCAATCATGCCATGGTAGGAAACCGCACACCATACGATGGTCTTCTCTCTGTGAAAAGGTTTCTTTTGGTTTTCTCTCGAAAAACCAAGAAATCTATTGGTTAGTTTCTTTACGTGACATCTTAGATGGAAATTCCTTTCGTTCTAGAACCAGGCATTAGGGAGGAAGACATTAGGGTCTTCACAGCAATATTGCCACCGTGCAGCGTAATCCGTTGTTGTTAAACTCTGATCCAACTGCATGAAGAGAGAACAAGCACCCAACTCCTTCAGGATTCTTTGTAATAGTCGCCTCGGTATCCCAAGTTTAGGCGTTGACTGTGTTTTGGAGACTGTAACACTTTCTCTAATATACGCTCCTGATTTGATATGTGTTCACAATTCGTGATCTTCCTAATTCCTTATGCTTGTGGCAGAACACTTCCGGTGCTTCGGAACGTCTCGATGAAGGCAATGATGACATCACTGCTGGGGCACGCCTACGGAAACGACGAACAAAGTGCTCACAAACATGTTGTACGCTTGAACCATTTGCTTTACCAACTCCGTATGAGTAAAAATAATTATCAAAAATAAAAGCCTTTTTGCCTTTTTTGTAAGATTATTTAAGAAAGCGAATAAGTTGGCTTAATTATGAATTCCTTAAGGCAACGAATCTTGAATCTTGATTAAAGCATTTGGAAAACAGAAAAAAAATCTTTTAGAAAAAGAGTGATAAACTAACATGAATTTTGCAATACATTTAGAGAAGAGTTTTTTTTTTCTTTTTTCTAATTCGTTTTTGCTAATTTCGGATATGAATTCCATGCCTTTGTGACAACAGATACCATCACCCTAAATAAAATAACGTTATCGTCCATAAATCGTTAAACCACTTCCCACTAATCTATCGCCATAATTTACAAACTACTTATCGATTTTTCTAATTAGAAAGACGAGTTAAGAGAGAAAAGATATAAACAAATAAGAAAAAAAAGTACAAGAAATATGGGTCCGTTTAATCTTCACATAAATTACCGTCTTGAAAGATAAGGCTTCCTTTTCTTTTCTTTCTTTCATTGGCAATTTATAGAGATCAAAGTTTACAATATATTTGGCTTGTGGCTATCTCTAACTTTAATATGCTGTCCTCTTGTCGGCTTTAACTTATTTTTGATCATAAATAATGGACCATTCGCCTTCTGTTTCAGTCTATTATCTTCTGCGAGATACTTTCTGTCCAACATCTGGGACCATTTCCACTCAGTGATGGATTGAAGATTCATCGAAAGCAGTGCAGACAGAAGCTGAAGCAATCGGGCAATTGCGGCAATTTTCTCGAGATTAATTGCCGTCAACATTAATGTGCTTCTGATTCTTCGACAACAACAGCATAATTCATTCCATTGCATAACGTTCAAGTTCAAATCAGAAACATTAAGACAGGAAGATTATTTGTATTGGAATA
>JAFIDM010012231.1:76524641-76568964 GCA_023159025.1 Thereuonema tuberculata
GCAGTTATCATTACTAAAGTTATAATATTAAGTTAACTGCAGTTATCATTAAACTCATTACAAACGAACTCTCTTACTTTAATATTATGACTTTAGTAATTAAAATGAGCACAAAAAAATAAAATAAAATAAAAATATATTAATTTTCCTGATCAGAAAAAAAAAGTCTAACTTGGTCTCACCCTTTATTTTAAAATACTGATCTGTTATTTTTTTTGTGAATATCATTGGAAGATGGAAATTATTCTCACACACATTTTCCAAATTTTCACTGCAGAAAATTTGACAAGCATTTGCATTTGTTCACTTTCTCTAAATTCAGATTCTATTGCTCGACAAATTGTAAAAATATTAAATGAAGGAAAAATTAAGAATGCATTTTCAGAAGATGATTTGAACATTTTATTCAAAGTGAAATTTTCTATTTCTTTTCAAATGTGTCTTATCTCTTCAATTAGAAACATTTTCAATATAAAAAACAGACTAGTTTTACATATCTATTTACCAGTATTTCGTAATTAGTTTACAAACTAAGAGCATTTGGTTTTAAGTTTCGTTTACCGTCAACACGATGTTTTTGAATTGATACTCTTTACTTAACGAAAAACAACAATTACTTTCTTGTTAAAACTGGCGGTAATTATTATCAGTAAATAAATTTATTGCAGTAGCAAATAAAGACTTAAAAATCTTTCTTGCCAATATTGTGGAGCCAGCATTTTAATCGTATTTTATTTCGTTCACCCTCCGGAAAGCGAAAAACAGCTCTGCCCTGTTGCTACAGCCGAGTCAGAACAACTAGGCATTCTATTTTATCAAAAAAACTTATAAAAAGCAAAATGATGTCGTTGCTCATAAAACCGGCGTCACAGCCGAACACAAGTTAAGCGATGGATCCAAAATGGCGGGCATGGGGGTCTCGTGGCCGTCTTACAGCCAATCACATATTCGCATTGTCGGCAAATGCCAAGATCAAAGGCTTTCTGTACATGTCTTTGAACTCAAAGACCATACAGTAACTTTATCCACTACAGTATTATTAACAAAACAGAATTTACTTGTATTAGTACAGTAGAACCTCATTATAACGGACCGTATTATAACGGACGTCGCTTATAACGGACATTTTTACAAAAATTTGTAATAATAATAAAGGATGCTAATTTTTATCAGACGAGTTTTACATTTCCAAGCAAGTGATTAAACATCGATCGAACAAACCCAGCAGAAAATAAATTATTTTTTTAAACCAATGAAAGTAAGCAATCAATATGAACCAGGACCTTCTTGCAGTGTAACTACACATCTTTTTCAATTCAACCTATTATATGCTGAAGGCTGTTTTTTTATTTGATATATAATAAACACTTTTATAGCTAACTATTGTACTTTCATTGATGTACACCCTGCTGCATTACACCACTATAAGAATTATTGGTTATAAACTGGACTTTCATTAAAACGGACAATCTTCAGCCCCTATTAGTCCGTTATAATGAGGTTCTACTGTATAAGCACATAAACGTAACAGTTATCCAAACAATAACATGTTGACACTAACATTATCCTTCTGCTTCTATGTAAATGTAAAATATGTAAATATTTCCTTTAAAAATATTATCTTCAATGTCTTTACGTGTTATGCAGTTTTCTTATCCATCAAAACAAGTTCTACTTCCAACCATCAATTTTTTTTTTTACTAGTATTAGTTGGGAATGTATGGAATCTTTGCTACTTTAACAACTTATTATATCGCCCTAGCGGCCACCTTCGGAAGTAATTTTTTTGAGCCAATCAAAATTTCATATCCACGAACATCTTCATGTGAAACATGTATGTTGTAGTTCCGCTGATTTGTTCTTCAGTTACAGCCTTTCGAAATGTGAACTTTAATTAAGAATACCTTGTATTTTAAAAAATAAAAAAAAAATAATTAAGCAATAATGTTTCCTTAATAATGAAGGATCGAAAGTACAGCATTTCAATACAGGAATACCAAAACTTATACGACGTTTCGCATTTATGACACTTATTAACTGCTATCATAACCCGACTTGGAAGTTCGGACATACTACTACCACTCCATCGGCCTTTCACTCGGCTTCGCTGTCGCCGGTAACCATACGCCTGTTACACCAAAATCTACAGAAAAAAGAAAAAGCAGGCTAGCATGGAGATCTAAGCTTTGCTTCGAATTACAAAATCTAAAACGTGTTAAGAACGGGGTTTCTCTACATTAGGAACATTACTCAATTCAGTTAATTATTAATAGACAATCTACGTCAG
Organism: Thereuonema tuberculata; assembly: GCA_023159025.1. NCBI lineage: Eukaryota > Metazoa > Arthropoda > Chilopoda > Scutigeromorpha > Scutigeridae > Thereuonema > Thereuonema tuberculata. The sequence continues at coordinate 76,526,929 of JAFIDM010012231.1, forward strand.
ACTTCGCACTTTAATTTTATCTGAATATTTTTATTATCCAAAAGAGATATTAAATGGCTTAAAAAAAATTTAGATTTAGTTTTCATAATTTGGGAACTTCAGGAAATATTTAGACAATAACCAGCAACATTCATAAGTAAATATTTATATTTTAAAATTTAATATTTGTTGTTTCCGAAAACGAATTCTCACGTGGTTTGGGAAACCTCATAATTATTTGATTAATGTTTTTCTTTTTTTCATTTCACTTCCGTTGTCATTTAAGTTTCGTGCAATATAGTTTCATGATATTGATTTCTCAATTACAATATTAGGCTGTCCCTTATGAATTATTAATTATAAGCTAATTAACTAGTAAACTAATGAGGATCCGGTTGTTTATAAACCACGAAATAGACGCTGTAATGACCACATTACTGCTCCGAAAATTCTGCACCAACTTTGCTACATGATTTAATAAAACGGGACCGACAAGTGAAAAGACAGGCTAAATTTCATTTAATAACTTTCGATTCTTACATTACAAAAAATGATATTTACTTTAAAAAGTGTAAAGCAAAATTATTACAAATAGAAAATTACGTAATGAATTTATAATAATAATCTTGCAATCAGAAAAACCATTAAATTAACTTTTCACACCATATAATTTTCTAATCTAGTAATCCATTCAAACTAATTTATTACAAGTTACATTAGATGATATAAAATTTTAACTACATCTATATTGGTTTCACGGATCGCTAATCCGGAGATGGAAATCTATATAAGGGCCGCTTATCTATACAAATCCAGGTAAGTTTTACTTTCAAATAATTTGGGAAAGTTAAACTTTTCCCAGAAGTCAAACAATTCATGTTTACTTTGGGAATTGAATTATTTTTCTTATCTTAAGATAACAGTAGTATATTTTATCATTAAAATGCTGAGTTTAATCAAAGCTAAAAATATTGGGCCAAAAAGTTAGTCAAAGCATCAAAATATTATTTTTTACAAGATCAATTTAGTAGCTGTAGATCTTACAGTTTAGAACTCTTGAAATAAATAAGTTCCAAAGTACAGAGTAGAAGAGAAGAAAATGAAATCTCAGTAAATATAACTCATCGTAATACTTCCTGATGTTAGAAAACTTTGGAAGATAATTTAACAGCATCTTAAAAAAAATATGTTTTATAAAACTAAACAGAGAAATAAAACAATGTGATAACACATTTATTGAGATAACACAAAGCTTAAAATTCTCATAACACAGTGTTTGTAATACACTGATGTCCTTAAATTAAGGGATCTTGCAGAATGAACTATTCTGGTTGTCCGGTCGGGACCAAACTTGGTAGAGGGTGCAGAAGGTCTTCCCAATATCATCCCCACACAAAAAGTAAAAATGGTGGAAGCCATTCTATAAATAAAGTTCAGAAATGCCACCTGCATAGTAGCAATAAGGGTCACGACACAGGACGACTTATGTGACAGTTTTGGTCACTGATTGTTCAGTACTGTATGTCAATTGTTAGCCATGGCCCATTGTGTCCATTTGGACCTGCAAACTAGAGGCAGAGTGATAGGACATCTTGAGGTAGACCAGTTACAAGTGGAAGTGTCTCGTGCACTGAACGTGTCGACCAGCGTCATCTCTCGCTTATCGAGGATAGAAATATTGCCGATATTATAGCAGAGGACGTCCACATGTCACCACACCCAGGCAGACCGCCATCTGTCGCTGATGGCCAGACGGAACCCTCGAAACACGCCACGGCAACTTGCCAGAATACAGATCACTGAATCCAGACAAACAGTGTACAGGCGACTCTATGCAGTTGGTCTGTATGCCAGGAGACCCATAAGGTACATTCCCTTGAGCCAAGCTCACCGGAGGGGAAGCTTGTTGTGGTGCACGGAACACGCACCTTGAACACAGGCACAATGGAGCAATGGCATTTTTTCTGAAGAGTCCCGGTGTATTCTAGACTGTGATTCACGACATTCATTGTTTCATGTTTATGTTAACGGAAATTTACTGAAAAAAAAAAACTCAATTAAAATAAAAGATATGTGTTTTTATTATATAAATTTTCCTCTTTGTGTTATTAAAACAAAAATGATTTAGCAGTTGTGAAATACTAAACTCCTATATTAAAATCACATTTTCTGAATGCTATTAAAAGTAAGAATGTAGTTGATGACGAATAACAATGGTATTTCGCATTTTAAAATACGAAAAAAAAAATCTGTGAAATCACCATGCAATTACTGAACTGTTCAAATACTTAAATGAAAATAAAGTACCGCACAGTAGAACCTCGATTACCCGAAACTCTCTTAACCGGAACCTCGTTTAACTGACTTTTTTTTTTTTTGATAAATAAACAATATCACTTCAAGGTCACCTTCTTATTTATCTCTTTCCCCCCCCATCCCCCCTCCTGTCGAAAATTCTATTCTATTGTCCCCTTTTACCGGAAATTCCATTCGTCTCCAGGACCATCTGCCTTCTGTCTTTCTATTGGCTACTTTCTGTCCGACTCAGAAGCGTTGGCTTTACCGAAATGTAGAACATTTATTTATGCCATGGAGCCCACTAAACGAAAACGCGTTTTGTTAACAGTGGAACATAAGTTCCAAATTGTGAGCAGAATTGAAGCAGGTGAGAGTTTAACCAAATTGTCAAAAGAATTTGGTCTTGGAGATATGAGACGTGATTCTGAAAAAATCAAAAACTTTTATGCAGCGTCCAATGGCTCTGTCACCGTGACTGAATTAAACGGACTTTTGAAACAAATTCCAGGCTGCGGAAATTGCGAAGAGGATGAGGTTAGTTTGTGGTTAGATTGTAATGATGATAAAGTATAAGTATAAAGTCCAATAGCGATGACGATAGCAGCGAAAGTGATGAAGATGAGGTGATCGAAACTTCTAAAAGCAACTCCGATGCTTTTGAATATTTAGCTGAAGGACTGATGTTTTTGGAGAAACACACTGATTCTGATTCTACAGAACTTATGCTATTGAAACAACTTCGGGACAGAGCGGCTTAACGATGTCAGTCATTCTTATGGCAGAGCAAATTTCCTTTTAAGCCAATGTAAAATATGTATCGTATGTCATATCAACATTGCATTTTCTGACTTGTGTGACATCTATTGAAATTTAAATTTATTGTCTATAATTATGGTCATATAATTAAAAACATCACATTTACTTATTTTGTTCAAGTGTACATGTTTAAAATCCAGTGTTAAAATTTTTGCGGTCTCCTGATGGCCATTTTTAAGTGCTCCTTTTATCCGAAATTTTCGATTTACCGACGGAGATCCGGTCCCGACCACTTCGGTTAATCGAGGTTCTACTGCAGTGGTCGGCAACCCTTTGTTGTAAGAGGGCCAAATATGTTATGTGGGGATTACTGCGGGCCACACTTGGGCCAAAAAGAAAAATCTTATTTTAACAACCAAAAAAAAAAAAACAAACGGGAAATCTTAATTTAACAACCAAAAAAAAAAACGGAAAATCTTAATTTAACAACCAAAAAAAAAAAAAAAATCTTCCAACACGCCTCGCGGACCGCACCAAAACGTTTCGTGGGCCGCGGGTTGCCGACCGCTGTTCTACTGTATAGCCTCACAGCTTGATATCACCAAAATACTTCCAGCACACTTTGTAGCTTAATAACCATTGCAAAATCGCTTTCCCAACAACGATATGCTGTTTTAAATTCAGCTAAAAAAAAATTAGCAATTATAAAGTGTTTCAATTTAGTAAATATTTTCACGATCTACAACGAAGTGATCTCTTTTGTTTTGTTTTTCAGTCTTCAAAATCCTTAAAATCAAAATCCATTATAGACCGTTCTCATTTCTTGCTAAATGCTTTTTAATAAAGCTTTTGTATAAATATTTATTTATTTTTAAATAAATATTTATTTATTTATTTATTTCATTTTGTGGAATAACAAAAAATTACTCAACAAAATAAGTCACAATTAAATATATTTAGATTTTTTGGTGACTTTTTTCTTAAAAATTATTAAAATGATTAAATCCACTCAAATACTTTCCAACATGCAATATATTATCTAACACTATCCTAATACAAATTAATAAAAGAAGTTCAAATACTCCTGTATCATAACTTCAAATTACACAAGAAATAATACTTTAATTCAAAAACTCATACCGATATTTCGTCCTAATTTAACATTAGGACTTACTCATGGTTCTAAATACAAATGAAAAGAAGAAAATGATTCTAAATTTAACAAAATAAAATATTCAACAACTGAATAACATCAAAAGTTTGTAAACAAACTCAAACCTTTGTTAAAAATAAAATAATGTTAAATAATAATAACAATAAAAACGATAATAACTATGTACAATAAATTGAAATCGGAAAGGGATTTATCTCTATTAAAACAATAACAACTATTTATCAGGCAGGATTCTAATATAAATCTTTTATTTTCGTCTTGGATATCAATATCAAATGCTAAATATGAAATTATAAAGTATAAAAAATGTATAAAATTACCTATAGGGACCAATGTTAATAGCTGTGTTAAAAATGTTTGCAAAGAGAATGAAGTAAACATAATGTATTTCAAAAGTAATAGTTTGTTTAAGAAATGTGGAAGATATGAAAAAACTTTACATAGGATGGGGGTGGTTTATGTTTTGCAATGCAGAGATTGTCAGGGGATATACATAGGGAGCACGGGAAGGGCAATGAAGGAACGATTAGATGAACACATACGAGCCCTAAAGGTAAGTGGGATATCGTTAGGGATTTTTTGAAAATCATTAATGGAAAATAAAAGAATAAAAGAAATTGTGAAATTGAAGTAAAGCAATTGTGAAATTGAAATAAAGAAATTATAGTAAAAGAAATTAAAGTAAACGAAATTATAATAAGAGATTTATAAAAGGTTTACGACCAATGATATTGTCTTTCCGATTTCAATATATTGTACATAGTTATTATCGTTTTTATTGTTATTATTATTAATTAACATTATTTTATTTTTAACAAAGGTTTGATATTATTATTATTATTTAACATTATTTTATTTTTAACAAAGGTTTGTGTTTGTTTACAAAGTTTTGATGTCATTCAGTTGTTGAATAGTTTATTTTGTTAAATTTAGAATCATTTTCTTCTTTTCATTTGTATTTAGAACCATGAGTAAGTCCTAATGTTAAATTAGGACGAAATATCGGTATGAGTTTTTGAATTAAAGTAATAAAAGAAGTGTCGATCCACTGTCTAACCCTTCTAACAGTCTCGATATATTTGTCATCGGTCACTCATAAAGACCATATAGACCGATTTAGACTCGCAATTTAAGTAAGCAATGCCAACGGAAATGTGAGAGTAGATAGATTTGTTTAATAACGTAGCTTTTTCTGGAAACATCCCCGAAAACATAGGGGAAAGATGACTTCCGTTCGTGAAATAATTAGTCCATAATTTCGATTAAGCACACACCAATGCGATTATACTTCAAGCTCTACAATTCGGCACCAGATGCACATTGCTACAGATGGACAGCAATGTGCTTTGAAAATAGAACCAGATTTATATTAGAGCAGAGGAAATAATCTCTTGATTATCATCTGATGGCCATCCGATGGCGTACAGGTTGTTTACTTTGGCACTTATAAAATGACCTTATTGGTTTGATGGTCCACAAGTTATTTATTAGGAATTACTTTAATTAGTTACGACGTAATCAGTTACATTTTGCATTCGATCATTTAAGTTGTTGTCTGTAATCATAAAATTTGTGTACCTAAACAGACTTTCTTCGAATCCAAACAATACAAAAATTTCAATTTTATACTCTACACATTACCAATACATCTTGCCAACTCAATGTTGAAAGAATATTAAGAATTCAAGTAATTTATAATATAACTAATATAAATTACTTGAATTCTTAATATTCTTTCAACATTTTTTTGTTTATTGAAACATCTCTATCTAATTTTCTGAAATCAGATGAATAAAGAGGAATTATATTCATTCATCAATACTTTCTAATCTGAACAATGATTGAAATAGGTTTATAAGTTTAATATTATTATTTAAATTGCACATATGATATATTTTCCTGTGCTTTGCTTGTTTTTCCAATGAAGTGTAAACATGACCTTCGTTCATGATTTTGTCTCGGCAAACGACGACTGAGACAGGCTAAACTTAATTAGATTTTATTTACCCAAGGCTGCATTTAGCCGAGTGCAATTATGACTGCATTTGACTTAAAAGTTAAAAAAAAAAAAAACAGTCTTAAAGAGACCAATGAATATATGCTAGTTTCTGAATTCATTGGAATAGAATGTTAACTCACGGAGAAGGTATTATAATAAATTGGTATTGCAATTGAAGGTGTTGCAATTGATTTGTGAAATCCATTTCCATAATGGTTCCCTTTGACACTTCTCTGATGCTAAGACTCAATTACAAACGTAAACATGAAAAAAATGTAAATGCGAACTGCCCTTAGTAGAATCTGATGTGATATACAATATAATGTATCCAGTATGACCTCAGAGACACAATTTTGATTTACAGTTCTATGCATTTCTGATAATGTTACCACTTTAAATATTACCAATTAGCACGAATTGTAGATGTCAAAGAAAAATCACTGAAAGAAAATTTGAAGAGGACTACGACAAATAGAAAGACTAAGTCAAAATTGTAGGTTTTTAGTTTAAAAACTTAAAAATTTTACTTTAATGTTAGAAATTTCCTTGATCCAACAAAAATGAAGTTTAGCTATTTTCTCTAATCACTAACGAAGTTTCTTTTTGTCTTCACTCTCTTTTCCTGCTTTTTCAGGTAGAATTGCTTCAGCCTTGAGACAAGTATTAAAGGCCGGATGCTCAGTTCTTTCGCCATTCTATCTTAACAGAAGGAACATGGAAGAAAAACACGCCCACACAAGGGAAAGACAAACATCCAGGAACAGAATCGAGCTCCGATCTTAACTGCACCACCACTTCTGTGCACCAATAATAAAACTTCCTAACACCAAAAAAGAATTGACAGTTTTGCTTATTATGAACATCCTCAATTATAAAATTTCAATTTTGCTTAAGAATATTTCAACAAATCTATTTCAACAATTCAAACCGGATAAATATAGTAAAACAATTATGCACGATGTTTAGATAGAACACTCTGAAGAGTCTCCAGTTACAGTATTAATACTAACCGATACTAATATAAAAATAACCATTACCCATTGATAAAACTAACATTACCCTTCATGATTAATAATTCTGCTTTAAGATTTTAAGATTTTTTCAACCATTTTATTAAAATCTCAATGTATTATAGATGATTAAACCTTCTAATAGATCATCATTGATGATCAAGATCCACCTTAAACTGGGACTATTTATTCTTAGTTCTTAACATCTATTGATCATTTGAGCCTTAATCAATAGTTTGACAAGATTATTATTCATGAAATAAAACGTCAGTTATTATTTTAATTGTCTACCGAATATTTCAATTTGAACATGATAAAATTTATTTAGATTTCCGAAACAGGCTTATGTCTATCTATAGACTTAGATCTCAAGAATAGATTTAAATCATGTTTAACAATGTTGAATTTAGAGAAAAAAAAACTAATTTTCTGATTCGATTATTCTGATGTTAGTTTTAAAGTTCGTTTTTAACTCAAAATTTCAACTTCTTCGCTAAAAGAAAATTTCTCTCCAAAAACAAATAAAAATTAGAAATACACATCTTATAAGAATAACGGAGTCAGAATATCTTCAATTTTTACTCCTCTGCTTTACTTCGTTTAAAATAATTTTTTGTATTATACAATAGCTTCTCCAGTTAAAAAGAAATGATTTTAAGAAAACGGTTTTTTTTAACGGCTATAATTAAAATAAATAAATAAAATTGATTAAAAACGATTCATACAATATTTATGCGGAATCCATTACACATGTTTTGGCTACAAAATTCAATAAAATCATAGTATTTGCAATAAAAAATATACACTAGTATTTTATAATGAAACTTATATTAAACGCAAAGTTCAGCTTATACTGTTAGTTTAAGTTGAAATAATTATTACTCTTTTTACTGTTGACAAATCCATGTATTTTGCTTCCAGATTGTGGTTAATTACTTAATTAAAAGCGATAATTTTTACAAGATCACATTTCGTGATTGTAAAGAACAGGGATTACATACAAATTTAAATACCTCAATACAAATTTAAGTAATATTCATATATTTAAATTTCTTTTATTTATTCTATTGATTGCTCATGTAAGACATTAATGCACACTGTATTTTTCTATTCAAATTAATATATTAGTTTTCTTGCATCATTGTGAAACCAGTTTTTACATAGTTACAAAATGTTTAGTAGATTGTCTTAAGCAAATTATCTTCAATAGAAGTTGTTCATTGTAAACTTAAGTTAGTGTTTTGAGATGATGTCTGTAACCTTATATAAGTTCGTTATTAGCTTAGTCAGTTATTGCTTATGCTTTAATATATCATCTGACTTATCGCTCATATTCAATTATCATAGTGGTTAAGAGTCGTTCCGGCGTGTTCTAATGGCTGACTTCCACGAAGCAGATGTGTCGGAACCTGGGTTCGAATTCCCCGGCAGCGGCATGGATGTTTAAATTCCCATCCTGTGTTTGTCAGCCTCTTCTTCACTTTTGCATCGGTTCTGACGTCGTTTTCATAATGGCTTCCTGAGGACGGCAACGGGAAACCCCTTCAGAATAGTCTATAGATAGTTATATAGTCTATTGAGTTCCATAGAATGTGTTTCTCCGTGCTCGGAAGAAGAAATTGTTAAAAAAATAGAGAAATAATCGAATAAAAAAAAAGAAAGATAATAGAAGAAATGAAGATTCTTCTAGATAATAGAAGAAATAAAAAGAAAGGAAGGACCATAATTTGTGACAGCGCGGACAAATTCAACAATGACTAAGTTTAATTCTTTAACGATGCTTGGACGGTGTAAGCTTCCCAGGAGGGAAGATAACGATTCTTCAATTCCTTTTCTAAGAAGTTCAAGTTGGTCGATCGAGCCAAATTACGTAAATAAGATAATATAAAATGACTTAAAATATAAAATCGAAAAAGAGTATTTTCCTACAGGAAATGTTGAGGAATCAGTTACAATGCAAGTTAAAGTTCCGAAATCAAGATGATAGAAGAAAAGTTAAATAATGGATTCTGTTCTTTAGGTAACAGTTCCACATTCTAATGGTAACATGAACCCTTTCAAAACATTATCAACCCTTTCAAAACATTATCAACTTTAATAAACTAACTAATTTCGACTTTTTAATGGCAATGTTATTTGAAAATATTCAAAGTAATTTAGAGAATTACAAAATCTCGAAAAAAAAATATAAATTGGAATTTACGAGAGATGGATTTTCTTTGTTAACTTGCAGTAGCTCGGAAATGCAATGTACAGAAAAGTGAATTTTTATATAATTTTTAAATTATAATTTTATTGTTATCTGATTTCCTTCCAAATTGCTATAATTCCGAATTGCGAGTTTATAATTAAAGTAAGACTTTGCTTAAATCAACTTTAATAAGGGCTTACAATACATTTTTAGAATCAAATTAAACTTTAAACTACTACAGTAATTCCCGTACGGTTTAATAAATATTCTTGGTTTATCAGCTTTATTGTATAGATTAACTTTTAAATAGAACTAGGCCATCCCCCGTGGACACGCGTTTGTTTTTCTAAATCACATAGAATTTGGTTAAATAAGAATATTATATATAAAATATTGCAACGTTTCGGCAATTATAGTTCTAATTGTCATTTTCGAATTACAAATAAACCGACGGATCGGAAATAAACAAACAATCTTGAGACTGAAAAAAAAATTGAATGCATTCATTATTGATTCCAATTTGAATTTTTGAGGAACTGTATTGAAATTGTCGTACTTTTATCTCAAAGAGATTGCTAATTATAAGTTACGTATTTTTTTAATTAAGTTTGAATATTTTCTTCACAAATTTGAACAAGTTAGTTTCAACATTCATAGAGAAAAAGTAACTTTGAATAAAAGCGCAGAAAAAATGCTATGAGTTATTGTAAATAAATACATTCATTATAATTTAAACAACTTAATTCAGGAGAAGAGCAAGGGCTTAATTTTTTTTGAGAAATGGAATCATTCTTCTGGAATTGACCAACACCTTTTTTTTTCAAATTTGTTCTGCGATGTTTTCTCAAAACGAAATCGTGATCGGAATAACAATTGGAAGATTAGGTTTTGATAAAAACAGAGAGAAAGAGACAATCGAGAAAAAAATAGTATTGGATTCCAAGAGAGAATTCCGATCTATTTTGAAAAAGTGATCTCAAAAAAAAAATACACACACACGGAAAAGAAAAAAATCAAATTTCACTTTTGTTTATATCGGCTAAGATTTAGAACAAAAAAAAAAAAGAAAGCACGAGCTAAAAAGAAAAAAAAATCACTTTTACTTCAAGGGGCAAACGCGTGAAGAAGTAAAGTCGATAAACTGCAAGGGCTCCTGAAATATCGTCGTTTGGATGGAACTTGGTTTTCCGCTCTGGAAACCTCGTTCCAGCTTCAACGTTATGGTTGAGTCAGTTTCGTACGTTTCGTATTTACTTTGTGGTGATAAGAAACTTCGCCAATGACCCAAGTATATGTTGCATATTCTTTTAAACTATATCATTAGTTAAGTCCATTTTCGAACATGAATTTAAAGTCTATTTTCCTTTAAATCTTGTCCTTAAAAGTTCTCTTTATTTTTCGTAAGTTGTGAAACAGAAAAAAAATTCAACAAATATTTTTAAATTACGATATTTATTGAACACACACAGTAGAAACTGGCCATTTTTAAAAAAGAAAAAAAAAGAATTAAATCATTGTTAAGTAAATTTTAATCATATCAAAAGCACGAGAAATTAGTGGATTACCTAAAAACGATAAACCATTGTTTGAAAACATTATTTCGAGTCTCATACCTCTCTAAGAAAATTTTTGTCTTGGTCCCACTGTGATTTCCCGAAAAGCACTCAAACAAAATTCAAATACTAAGGTTAGATTGTCTCTTAAATATGCGCATTAAGTTTCAAAAATATCCATTCAATTTAGTTATTACGGAAATACATATATACTGAGTAATTTGATGAGTCACACTTGTTTAGAAAGTAAATAAAAAGAAACATTGCAATTACCTCAATTACCTTAAGTCAAGGACAATAATCAACATACAACACAAAACTACTAAAATTGATTCCATTATTTACAGCTAAATTACTATTAAGGTAAGTGGCTTTTTGTCCACTTTTTTACGACTATCGAAATATCCATTTATACAGAATTTAAAAGAAATGGGTACATGGATTTCACAAGATTTGAAGGTGAGAGAGTTATTGTCGGATGAGTCATATTAATTTTAATTTATTAGCATTCATATTTTATTTATTTAAAGTTCCAGATTAGCTTTAGGTTTTAACAAACCTAAAGTTGGAAAGATAGCAATTAGGGAAAAATTTATATAACTATAAAGTTATTAATGAATTGCATTTAGCCCAAAATAACCGGCATTTGTTTGTTTGTTTGATTTTGTTTTTTTATAATTGATTTCTGTATTTAATGTTATAAAAACTGAGCTAAAAGTCGGTTAAAGCTAAATCCCTACAAGGCCTGAGGTGCACGGGAAGTCCAGACCGCCACCAACGGGACTAGTCGGATGGTCAGCCCGGCGGCCACTGGCCTTGAATCCCCGAGTAAGATACCCGGTGTCCATCTAACAGAGGGCTGGGGTAGCCCTAAGGTCAGTCTTGAGGAGAAATAACCGTGGGAAAAAAACCCAACCGCCGCCGCGAATTAAACCCGGACTTCCCCAGTTTAATCCAGCGTCTAAAACCACTGGACTACAGGTATAAACACTGAACTTTTACAGTAATTTCAATGGAGCGTTCCACCAAAACCCCTCGAACGAAATACATAATTAAGTATCCAAAGAGAACAGACCATTCCAAATGGCATCATATCTACAACAACCAATCAGGAACAAGTAGTTCTAGTTAACTGAATCTTAACTAATAATTGTTACATAATTTCTATTCGTTTATTATATATATATATAGAGAGAGAGAGATAGATAGATAGATAGATAAAATAAGATTTTTATTTTAACAAATTTTAACTTTATTACCCAAAAAGTATTAGGTTTAATGAAACGGTGTTAAAACGGTGTTTCATATATTTCAATAGTCCGTTTGTGTGTAAATGAATGCTAATTTTATTAATTTGTTGAAAAATCTTAATGGAGACTAAAAGTGCAGAGAAAGGCAGAAGGCAGAAGTTTTATCAGTTGAACACATTACTTACAAGAACAAATCGTTCCAGGAGATTGTTCGTAAGTCCAGCTTTAAGAATATATAAATTAAGCTATAAATGGCTAACCATTGTATCCTAGAAAACCAATATCATTTCATTGTACGATATTTTGCTCTTGATATTTCTGACACTTACCACTTTATCTTTTTCATATCAATTTTTTGAAACTTTAACCAATGAAATTTGTATCAATCACTTGATACTTGATCAATTTTCATAAGGACACACGTGAAAACTTCTTGTACAGCTTTACAAAACATTAAAAATCAGAAAGACTACATTAAACGCTTACATCGTTGATGTGACAATTTTCAAACTTTGCTTGATAAGATCCAAAAATAAGTGGAGCAAAGACAATGATAATGGTTTTCGTAATTGTATGTAATTTGTGTTTATTTAGTAAGATAATGGCGCCCCTGTATTAGTAGTTTTCGGCCCTGTTTCCAATTTCTATCAGGAAAAGGGAAGATCACATTTGGCAACTGTTTACTACAAATAAACATTTCAGTTTTGTTAGTTCTTAAGAGTTAATGCGCTTTAAGGTATTTTGATAGTCTTTTGCCTTTAGTCCTGATTTGTATAAAAAAAAATCAAGAAAGTTACTTCAATAGTTCGTTCTTGTATTATCTAAAACTCTTTAGTGTCCTAATATTTGTAGTATTTAACTATCTTCGTCACAGACATACAGTATATTATTTAGACTTCAAAATGTTTTTGTTCTAAATCATTTATTTTCTCTCCAATGACAGAAAACAGTGATGTTAAACGGCATTAGAAAATATAAAATCCTATTGTAGTTATTACGTTTTGAGTATAAATTCTTTTGTATATTATTTTTTTTAATAATTGTACATTTCTTACCTTTCATGAAATACCGTCAGTAGACTCAAAGGAACTGAATGGTTCAGATAAAATTAAAAGCAAATAAAACACTAAAACTCAAATAATGTTTCGTGAATTTCCTATATCATTCTCACTTGTTGCTATCGAAAATCCAATTTAAGAATTCCCTGAGTCTTGGCTTCATACGAAAATCAATAGTCAACCCATGCAAACACAATTACCTTTGCACAAGGCCAGTTTTCTCATATCTTTTGCACCTGAGAGATTTCAATCTGCCTGGAAGGCTTCATCACTGGTTCAGTCAGGCCATCCATCAAGTATTAAAAAGGGATTTTTGTCTTCGATTTAGAAACGTGCCTATCCCAGACACAGTATTATGGAAAAGTACATGAAGAGCAGAAGCTATCGTGTCTTGCTTGATGCACTCTTTATTCGCGCAGAAACCGTAAAGAGGGTTGATAACGAAAGATTTTTCAATATCCTCTCCTTGCTGAAGGGAGAATTAAGATCAGAATAGAAACAGGAAATTAAACTCACTATCATGGTTCCTGTTACAAGCAATAAAATAACTCAAAATTTCAAATGGTCCTAAGGGATCGTTTTATTAGTTTTAATCTTTTTTGATCATACAAACTTCAGATTACGTGAAATTAAAATAATAATCTGAACATAGCTTCAAAAATTTTCAAAAATACAAATAATTATATGAATGTTTAAATATAAAATAAACTTGGTAACTATATTTTTTTAATTGTGCTATTATTATAATACTTTTCAGTTAGCTAGATTAAAATTCTTAGATAATGGTTGTAAAGAAAATAACTAATAATTATTTGCTTGTCTATCTCTGAAATAAAAATAGATAGAATAAAATAAAACAAATGTTGATGATGGAATTTTATTAAAAATTACCCATAAATGAAGCAAGCGTTTTGTATTCAATCCTACTGATCAATATTCAGCTTTAAGTAGAATTTTCATACCAATACCACCTCACAATGACATTGCCGAGAGGATAAGTTTGGTTGTGGCGCAAGAAAATTCTGAATGTGCAATTGTAAAAAATATTTGTTTTTAAATCACATGCTAGACTAATTCTATTAAATAATTACCTAGTAATTGTAATTACTTCTAATAATGTATTAAATTCATTTTCAAATCATTTTTTTTAAATTGCAGGATATTAGTTTGTTTAAAACTGGAATTATATCGTACTGTTTATCTATAAATCTTGCTAATGTTTTGTTTCCAAAGGATTCCACTGCATACAACAAAACCAATAAAACGTTTGGTAAGTCTTGGATTGTATGAACAAAGTTTGTTGTATCCCAGGTTTTTATATATAATGATATATAACTGCATCCTGAACATAATGTTAAAAAGCATTGGTTTAATGTAATAGCAATACGAAGCTGTACAAGCATGTTACTACAGCGAATTCCTACAGTTGATAAAATATGTCAACTTAAGCTACATCAGTTACTGATATCAAGCTAAGGAAAGTTATCTACTCTCTTTCTGATAACATTTAATATTGAGCAAAACACAAACAACAGAAAATGAAAGATAGAAACCAGGAGTGCAAGCAGTAAATACAGCTAAATATCAGTTACATAGTACAGGAATACCCTATCTTAGCATTATGCATCTAATGTGTACAATACGTTCTTTATGTTCGCCGTTGCAGCGGACACAGAATATTTGCAGGAACGATAGTTTATCTTGAGATGACACGGATAGGGAAGTTTTCGTGAAGAAACTTCCTACATGTCGTAGCTGTATGACAAGTAGGCCTAAGCACCTGTTCCAAGGGACGTATTCTCGTTTTTTATTATGATCCGTGGCCGTCACGTTGCGCTGTACAGCACACTACCCCCTGTACCGTCGGAATTAATAGATGACGCCAAGAATCACACTGTCACTTGGGTCATCTTTCCGAAACATAAGCTGAAACCGCTCCTTCACATATGCAGGGCTGGTCTTTTTATCCTAGATCGAATGAACGCTTGTAATATTAGACTACGAACATTTTTTCTTACGTGCTCAGAACCATTACTGCCCAGACTGATTCAAAATCTACTACTAGTCACTATACACTTTACATTCAAATGGATCCTAACGTTCGGATACACCCTATTATCGCGTAGGGATATGAAATGTTTCACTACTGTTTATTTTGTCCAAGACTATAAAAATATAAATATTATGTGCTTATTCTATTTTTTAAAAAAAGAAGAAGAATAAACTAAGAATCTTGTGATCAATTCCAAGTAACTTGATTGATCAACTTCTGCAGTGGATTACTGAAGATGATAAAGTTTATTAAATAAACTAGTCGGCTACCCGTCGCTTCGCTCCGGAAGCCTCCGCATATGTACCGAAAAACAACTTTTTATTTATTAAAAAAACACATACACAAATTACATCAAGTAACTAAAACTAAAATTTTTAAAATTTTTTTTTAAATTTAATATCTGATGCTTATATTCTGTCAATCCACGACTGCTTTTAGAACCAGCGTGTGAATCATATATCTATGATATATTTTTATTTTTTATGGAGATTAGAATGTAGTCCTCGTGGTCTAATGGCTAAAACGTCTAACTTCGGAGCAGATGGTTGCATGTTCGATTACCGTAGTGAATTTGTAGAAATTATTTCTATTTTCACAAATTACAACAATTGCACTAGACAGACAGAGAAATAAAAGCTTTTAGTAATAAAGCTTTTATACTTTTCAGTGGTTTTTGAGTTACAAAGACCATTGGTTTTAAAGTTACAAATAGTGATTTTTCAGTATTCTTATAGAAATAGTGCTCCTTTCTTTCTTGAATCTCTTTTCTTAATTACAACCATTACCCGTGTGCAAATTGATTGATATAGATATTTGAAGAGGAGATATGTTGAGATGGATGTTTGTTAATACAGATGATAAATGAAGATCGTAGCTTGTATACGAAATTCTTGGCGACGAATTGATTGTGACTATTCTTTCGAGTGAAGATAACCAAATTCTGATGACTTGTGACTCAAAGGCATAAAGTTGTGCATGAGTGAAGACAACGTTCTCCAAATACATGGCAATTTTATTTAGAGTCTGTCCTTGAGCTTTATTGATTAACATCGTGTAAGAAGGCCTGATCGGAAATTGCTTTCTTGTGAAAGTAAATAGAAGTAGATTATCGTTTGGTTTCGTAGACATCCTATGGATGAAAACAAAATCTCCTTTGTGATTCCTGTTTTAATTTCGGCTTCTATGAGATCATTATCGAATGAACGGCATTTAAGTTGAGTTCCGTTGCAGTGTCCAAACTTGGGATTGATTTTTTGCAACAACATTATTGGAGATCCAATCTTCAATGACAAAAGATTTTGAGGAATACCGCTGAGATTCAATGAGTTCAGATATTCAGGCAGAAAGAGATATTCGTATTGTGGATTATCAGAAGTATCAATTTTATTCTCACTTAAATACTCTCTAGTCTCACCTTGTATTCTTTGACTTATCACTCGATTGATGTTATCGACAATCTCGTTCTTTGGTAAGTTCTTAACTTTGACGTGATTCCAGGTATTTGAGTTACAAATAGTGTTTTTCAGTAATCTATCTCATAAAAAGAGTGCTTCTTTCTTTCTTAACTCTGTTTTCTTTACTCCAACATCTGCCGTGTATACGCGCTTATTTTTCAATATCACATAGAATTTCGTTAAGGAAGATTACTTAAAACATTTCGGCAATTATAGTTCTAATTGTCAGTTTCGAATTACAAATAAACTGATGGATGGGAAATAAATAAACAATCTTGAGATTCAAAAAAAAGGTTGAATATTCCTTATTGATTGGGGAAGGGGAAGGAGAGGTAAGTAAAAAAGCAATATGAAGAGAGTTGTAGAACCCATGGCCTAATGGATAAGATGTCTGACTTCGGATGAGAAGGTTGCAGGTTTGATTCCTGTCGCGGATGTTTCATTGTAAACATTATTTCTATTTTCCATTCTCACAGAAAATTGCTACGGACATACAGACAGACAGAGAAATAAAAGATTTTGGTAATATAGAATGTAGATTGATACTTTTCAGTGGTTTCTGAGTTACAATAGTGTTTTTTCAGTATTCTAGCTAATAGAAGTACTGCTTCTTTCATTTTTGACACTCATTTTTATTGTAATTGTCACTTTTCAGTGACATCTGAGTTACAAATATTGGTGGTTTTTGAGTTGCAAATAGTGATTTTTTCGGAATTCCACCTCAAAAAAAAGAGTGCTTCTTTCTTTCTTGACTCTGTTTTCTTTACTCCAACATCTGCCATGTACACGCACATATTTTTCAATATCACATAGAATTTGGTTAAGTAAGAATATTTAAAATATTGCAACGTTTCGGCAATTATAGTTCTAATTGTCAGTTTCGAATTACAAATAAACTGACGGATGGGAAATAAATAAACAATCTTGAGATTCAAAAATAAGGTTGAATACATTCCTTATTGATGAGGGAAAGGAAAGGAGATATAAGTCAAAAAACAATATGAAGAGAGGTGTAGTCCCTATGGCCTAATGGATAAAACAACTGACTTCGGATGAGAAGGTTGAAGGTTCGATTCCTGTCGCAGATGTTTCATTGTAAAAATTATTTCTATTTTCCATTCTCGCAGAAAATTGCGCCAGACAGACAGACAGAGAAATAAAAGATTTTAGTAATATAGATTCTTTTTGTAATTAAAATTTTCATCATTCGTGTGAGTTAGTATGAATAACATGTAAAGATGTAATGTGATAAAGTAAAAATACCTGTTATCATTGAAATCCGTTAATAATCTTGCCACTAGTTTATTTTAGAAATCATTTGTATAGTTGCTGGAGCAACATATTCGTTGTTAGGAAACACTGACGTACGAGGTTGCTATCAATAATAACTTCATGCTGTTGTGCATACCATCACGGATTCAGGGGGGGGGTCCAAATCGCTGCGTAGTAGGCAACGCGATATTTGCGATCTGAGCATGACGTCACATGGTTGGAACTTGGAAATTTTCTTCTATTGAAGTAATGAAGAGAACTAGTGTTTCACCTTAAAAAACAAAAAAGGTTTTTGAAAATTAGCGAAATAAGATTGGAAATATTAAATTGAGAAGCAATCTGATACTCTAACAAAATAAGTAATAAATAATTAATAAAATAATAATAAATAAATAAATCGAAAAATGATCTTTTTAAAGATACTACTGAGACATAAATTATAAATTTCACTATATTGCATCAAATATTACAAAATAAAATTAGTTTTTAACTACATTGACTTCTTTTACAATAAAGACCAATGAAAAGTAAACCATTGAAGTGCTAGTAAGGAAATTGGAGAAAAAAATTGTTAAATTTCAATTTTTTTTCTTATTTTGCAATATTTAACAATTTCTTATATAGTAAAAATGACATTATTGAACTTGTAATGCTTTATTTTATTATTTCTTCTCCGATATTTGAATTAAAAATTGTGTCAATCTTATAAAAAAAAAAAAAAAAATATCTGTGAACTTGGGTGCATGGATATGTTAATCAGTTTCATTTAGTTGATTGCACGAGGAACCCCTGTAATTTCATTAGAAGAGACTTAAGCTGTAATTTAAATTCTTTAAAGGATTACCATAGTCTAGAAAAGCTTAGAACGTCCTAATAGTGATAATGTGTTCTGAATTAGATACGATGTTTTGTCAATGACAGAAAGACAAAACAATGGCAAGTTGTGCAGTTACAAATTGCACAGCTTATTACAAAATAACAAAATGCTCCGAAACTATACATCACAGATTTCCATGAGATCCAACTTTGAGAAAAGCATGGATATCGCAGTGTATGCGTGGTGATAATTTCAACCCAGACAATGCTAGAGTATGTTCATAGCATTTTCGTGAAGATTATCAGCGTGATCTGAAAGCTGAGTTACTGGGACTGAAGCCTAAAAGATGTCTGAAGCTGGATGCAATTCCTTCATTAATATTTGCCTGGTCAGAGTTCAACAAGGAATAGGGATTGTGTAATTAATCCCACTTACAGACCTCCTATGAAGTACTTCGCATCATCGAAGTAAACGCTACATGTAAGTGAAAAATGTAAATAATTTTTTTTTCCTATATTATTTATTTTTGTCCTTATTAATGTTTTTCTGTTTTAAATACGTGAAGAAAGTATTTACAAAGATGTTTTTTTAAGTAACTTTGTGATAGAATTCGAGAAAATAAAATATTTAATCTTATAATTTTTTCCGTTTGTTTTCTAAATTATCGTAACTGACTGACAAAAAATAATATTTCAATTGGACAAACATTTAAATACATCAAAACTCTTAATTTCAGTTAGAAATAGTTTTTGGGTTACACTAAAGCTACGAGTGCTCTGCAATCCAACCTTTCCATCGAGGCTGACGTTTGCCTCGCCTTCCAACCAAGTGACGTCAACGGGCTAGCCAATAAAAAACGCTTTCTCGGCGGAGACAACCTTCTCTACTATCTAATAACCTTGTCACGGATTGTATATCAATGGATTGTTAGAACAGGACAAAGCCGTTCAGTTCGTTCGAATTCGTTGTCTCACGATGTTTGATGATTTCCTAGGTAACACGATTTGAAGACTGTGTCTATGTTCTTCGAAGGTCGTCTAGGTTACACTAATGGAGTTGAGCAAAAGACATGTTCCAAGAATTTGATGTTTTCTGCTCGCAATCTCAATTCTTTGGGACGATAGCGATTTTTCATCCGATCGCCGCAGATTAAGATGAAAGATGATATTTCTACTAGAAAATGTTAATCATAGCTGAGAAGAATATTGAAAGTTAAAGTAATGAACTTTATCATAATTCTTTGGATTTGCCAAATGGAAAGGACGAATTCCAGACGTAGTTAGGGCAGCAGAAAGAGACGTGTTTCGAAGATTTGAAATGTAGTTAAATCGATGGAACGGACGAGTTTCAAACATAGTTAATTCAAGAGGAACGGATGTGTTCCGAAGATAATCCAAGTCGAATTAATGGAATGGACGAATTTCGAAGATAGTTCCTTTAAATTAAAAATTGCCTAACGAGTTCAAACATTAGATAAATCCATAAAATAAGATGATTTCTAAAGAACTGTAACTTACAAGCAGAATATTTCTAGATATAATGTTTAGATAAATAGGAACGGACGAGTTCTGAAATTAAGAATTCATGTCAAGTTTAAGAATCACATTTGTCTAGACGACGATTTAGTTATCAACAGATAAAGTTAGAAGATTAACTGTTAATTTCCAAACGGACGAGTTCGTAGTACAGAATTGCTTAACTAGAAAGATTTTGGACTAAGTTAAATAGAACGGATGTGTTGTTCTAAACAGCTGACTATAAATTGTCAAATATAAAGTTTATAATTATAAACTTTATCTAAAGTTTAATTAATAGTTGCATCAATTATTGAGCGGACTAGCTCATTTTAAATGGACATTCAATTTAATAAGATGGAGTTTTATTTAAGAAGATTAAAAAAAGAGTTTTTCCAAGTTTTGTCTATGTTTATTTAAATCAAAGATATTTACGAATTGTATGTAATCAAGATTATAAATCTTATTCGAGTTAATTTGGTGTATGAGTTACGTTATTTATTTAAGTACAAGATTCATATCAATGAAATTTACTCAATGCTATTAAGTAAAAGTTTATGGGCCTCTATTGTATGTGCTTAAAGAGATGAAGATAAGTAGTCTGTATAATAGAAGTATGTATTCTTATCTTCCTGATAAGTTTCTTAATCATTATATTCAATATTTTTTTTTCTTAGTTAGATATAGGAATTTTTAAATTTGTAAATAGGGATTTCATTTAAGAATTAGAGTAAAAATCAATTTATTTTATTTTTAGAACTGAAACTTTCAGTTGTAGTAATTAAAAATTTCGACTGCATACTAAAGACACAGAACAACGGAAACACTGATAACAATTGATTGTCAAAATGTTTGTCACAGAATTAACAGATAAGAACAATGCAGTAAAGTTGCTAGTAATAAACAATAATCAATGTAATGCTTTAGTGTTAATTTTGTAACAGCAGTGACAATAATTCTATGCTTTATTAACTTAATAACTGAGATGTTAATTGTGGCCTGTAAGAATGTTCAGAAAGCATTGACATTGTAACTAATTGACTAATTTTATCGTAAACTTGTATAAAAATTAAAAAGAGCTACGTACCCCAAAAACTGGCAACAGCATAGCAATCCAATAATGTTGTGATGCCAACCAAAATTTACTGGTAACCTCAAGATTTATCATTAAAATGACACCAAAAATACGTGAAGGAAAAAAAATCTCCATTGTAAAAATATGAAATATGTTTTCTAATAAAATAAAAAATGAAAAATTCTAAAACAAATTAAAAGAATGATTAAAAATTCAGTTTCATCTTTATACATTTAGAATTTTACGCATAATTTAACAGGTTTTTTTTTTTTCTTTCCATAATTAAACTCTGGAAATAGAGTAAATACTAGAAAGCGATTTTAAGTAAAGCGATCCTCTATTTGATACCTTAGCAAGCATAAATAATGCTTTTCCCATTATTCTACCAGAATTCAACACAAAAATGATAACAGTTCAGTAAGGAAATATTATTCGAGTTTATACATATATTATTATTATTATTATTATTATTTGTATATTATTATTCGAAAGATTGAAGTTTGAAGCAGTAAATAAAAAGGTAAGGGAAATTTAACAATGAAATACTTAGATTTTCTCATTATTTTTGTTTAGAAATCATTATATCATTCTCAGTATTGTCTTTCTAGGCTACTATAGTTCATTAGAGATTTCTATGGGCCATTGTAAGTGGCTAACGAAAAAAATTGATTCATGCTTTCTTTCTATTAGATAATGGTAATAATGAAATTTACTTATAACTCTTCTTGTTCTAAAATGTTGTTGTCATTGTTAATCACTTAATAATAGTTATGGTGAAACAGATGGAAGCAGCAACAGATGGAAGTTGCAAGTACTAAATACTTAGTGTTAATAACAGCAGTGGCCTAATAATAGAAGGTGCAGCAGGTGCAATTGCACCTGAGCCCAGAATCATGGAGTACTTAAGTCATAAGCGCAAAGAAATCAAAGAAAAGCCACGAAAATACTTTTTATATCTGGACCCTGGCTGTTACATCAGTGTAGTTTGGAAATTTATGGAACTGAAGCATTTCCTACGATTTTTTTAGGTCAGTCTTCCTTAGATATTTGAAATGTTTCCCTTTATTTCCCTAAACTGTTTTCCCGGAAATGTTCCAGTAATGAATAAGCTTTTACTTACGGCATAAGTTGCTAAGAAGATAAGCAAATGCACGGATCGATTGTCGGTGGAAAGGAATTCTCTATTATTGTGGTTTGAAACGTTGCTGCTTTAACGGAGTCAAAAATTTCTTTTATTCTGCCATTTCCTGCAAGTCGGCAAAGATTGATGAGTAAATTTTCTGAACCAGTGGAATAGAATTTTTGAAGAATATGTTTGAAAGTAAAACTTTGAAAAGCAAAAATAATTTTGTCTTGAGAAAATAAAAACACAGTAACATTTGAACTCATAAAATTAAAGATAAATTTAAAAGAATATGATTTTATGAACTTTTTTCTTTTTTTCTGCCTATTTGGAGTTACACTCAACAATATATAATTTTTAATTTTGAAATGGCCTCTTGAAATTTGAGGGAAAACAATTGATTTTGGCATACGTCGAACCATAGAAGATACTTTCTTAAACGATGATAAAGACAATTTGCATTGTTTGCAGTTTATTTAGGTTTCCAAAGAATTTCGTGAATAAATTAACGAGTATCAATAATATACGTTTCAAGCGAAGAGGAAACGAATGAATCAAACCATACTTAAATTTCCTTAATTTTACATTACGACAAACTTAGAGTTTAGGTTACTTTAAATCGACAAAGAAATTATTTCTATCATCTTAGAAAAACCTAATCTACTTTCAAACCGAACAAGTTCATATAATTTACTAGAGCATAAATTAAAGGGCGACCAATAATATTAAAAAAAAATTAAAAATAATAAAAAAAAGTACTTAAAAAAAAGTTAGGAAAATAAGAAAACCGACAAAAAACAAAACCCACTAGGACATTGAGAAAAAACCAAAAACAAACAGTAGATATGCGGATTCGCACCGACAACCTCAGCAGTCGAATCCGAAACCTTACCCATCAAGCTACAGATGAAAACTGAAATCAGATAGTTGCATTTCTATCATTTGTAAGCTTAAAAAGCGGAAATACAATGAAATGCCAAAAAAATGCCAAAAATCTCGAACATGGGGGGCGTTGGCCCCTGAAAATACCCCAGTCCTACATTGTTTGCGCCTCTGAATATGATGGTGAAGTCCGTTTATCGATCCTACCTTCCGTTCAGGAGTTGTTAAGTGGGTACAATGATAACAATGTCAAATATATCGAATATGGGGGGCGTTGGCCCCTGAAAATACTCCATTCCTACGGTGTTTGGGCCTCTAAACACGATGGTGAAGTCCGTTTGCCGATCCGATCTTCCGTTCGGGTATTGTTGTGTGTGTGTGTGGGGGGGGGGCAGACTACGAACGGGCAGGACAAACGCAATAGCTTGTGATTTTGATCGTTATCTTAATAGGTACCAAATGGGTCACTAAAAATCGGGTCTCCTTACGCTACATGAATTAAATGAAAAAAAAAAAATTGATACTCTAGCGCAGCAAGTATAATACCGATATCCTGTGACATTTGGCATTATATTTGGCACTTAATTGTTTGAGAATACTTTGTTACACTTGGAACTAGAAACAAATCAGATATCGAACATAACCTTTAGAAAACACGCTTCAAATTTTATTTAAAACTTCAAGTTTTTTTTTGCCTTCCAAAGCTGAGATACGGAAAGCTTAGGTGAGATTTGTAATCTCAACTATTAATGGCTGATGTTCTTAATACTTAGGATATTTTTAGGGATCATTCAGTCTAATTGAAAAAAAGGAATCTCGCGAAAGGCACCGTCGCTAAGCAATAAAAGTTAAAAAATAATAAACAAAATATATAATAAACAAAAAACATTTTTTTTTTTATCAATGGAAGAGCTTTAATGCGGATTTCGTAGCTAAAGTCTGACTAAATTCATAAAATAAATGTCGTTTTCAGATTTCAAAAAAATAGTTCAGCACTACTGAGACAATTACATATACAATAAATTATACAGCAAAAATCCAATTCGCTTCAATTAGCCAGTTGAAAACATAGACAATTTTGTTAATCATCTCAAATTCATTCTTTCAAAAACTGACGATTAAAAATTGTGGAAATTAGATTTACAATGGGATCACAGCTGGGTAATCTGTCCTACGTTTAATACTGATTGAAGCTTAAAAAAAAATCCGTCAGAATTTCTCGAATGCAGATTAGCAATATCGCAGATGAAGCATCATTAGTCAGTAGAGATCTAATGGTATCTGACGCTCGTCCGCCAAATCTTTAGGAAACATAACCCGATACCTTTTAACGAAGGTTAGCTGAAACCTAGTTTCCATCTAAGTAAGAAATAATCAGAGAAAAAAACTATCTCCGGGGATTAAACTCGCTTCCGCCAACATTCAAACAAACGCTTTACCCATTGAAGTAACATAATGTCATGTATAGTTCTGAAACAGTAACAGTTTTTTGCTTTGTCTTTATAAGAAGACTTTTTTATAAGAAGATATACTTTTGTTTCCTCAAATTAGATCAGTAATAGCTTTACGTGTACTCATTATATTTTTCGAAAAAATACGTTTAATCAATTGTTTCTGATCACATTATTTTAATATTTTTTGATCCAATTTCAGATGTATGTTTGTTTTTGTTTTTTGTTTTGGCCTCCAGAAAGTACACTAATGTTTGCTTCTTTAAAAAATTTCATTGAATAACCAATGATAAAAAAGTTAGAAAAGTTATTTCCTTGAAGAAAATAACGGAACTTCAATTAACCTGAGAAGTGTTCTTTTCATTCTCATTTAATATCATTATTGTTTCAGTTACCTTAGAACTCATTAAAATTGCTTTCCTTCATTCAGTGTTGAATCAAATACAACTAATTTCTACATTCTACAGAACTAACAATCTTTAAGATTTCTAATATATATGATTTAAGATACATTTGATACATTTGGATGGTGTTATGCATCTTTTTGACCATGTGCCAAAACAGATTTTTTTTAAGATTATTGTTCTATCTTTATCCTTTTTTTATCCATTTTTTATCCATTTTTTTATCCATTTTTATAGATTATCTTCCATATTTATCCATTAGCATGGATAATAGCCAAAATCATTCCCATTTACAAGAAGGGTAAAACAGATAATGCAGAAAATTATAGACCTATTTCAATTCTATCTAACGTATCAACGATATTAGAATCCTATCTATCAAAAGTAATTTTTAACTATATAATGAATAACAACATATTAAAAAAAGAACAATATGCCTATCAAAGAAAATCACTATCAACCTTCTAAATAACTTTAATGAAACTATAAATCATAATCTTAATAAAACCTATATAATTTAGTAATATTCATTGACTTCAGTAAAGCATAAATCATAATATCTTAGTAAAGAAATTGCATAATCACGGAATAAGGGATAAAATCAATAAACTGATAGAAATCATTTCAAAACAGAAAATTCAGAATAACATTAAACACAAACAAAGTAAGTTCTACAACATTAACTATGGCATTGCACAGGGTTCCAATCTTGTACCTCTTCTATTTATCCTATATTTGAATTCTCTCTCTACAGAACTAGAAACATCAACTGCCTATGCAGATGATCTTGTAATAATGAAAACATACAAAGGTTTATTAATAGCGCATATCTATTAATAGACTACAAGAAGACTTTAATAAAATAACAAAATGATCACATGATAATAAAATGCACATAAACAATGATGAAACAAAACTAATGTTGATTAAAACAAAAAACAAAAGTCAACTGAACTCCCACAAAACAAATTACATCAACACTCTTGTTACAGACAAAACAATTTTTCAATAAACTGCTCTTGCAATAAGCTAGATCTAATAAATGTATATAAATATTGAGGTATTCACAAACAATAGCTTCACATGTACTAGTTATTATATGCATACAAAAAATAGAAATGAAGACATTGAAAGGCTATTAAAGAAAATACTTAATTTAATTTTTTCAAAGTATAATACTGTAAACGAACAATAAAAACGTCAAATAAGAATCAAACACAAAATTCTATTACCAAAACAAAAAATTACCTTTATACTAATAACAAAAAACTTTTATATTTTAAATAAAAAAATAAAGACAATTACTAATATAATAAATACTCGAAGCAAGCTATAAAATCTTCTAAGGTATGAAAATCCCAAAAATAATTACGGCTTTAGAAGCAATGTCAGAATTTTAACGAAACTGTTCGGTCAGTTAGATTCTGAGATGTATAATGTAAAACATATTGGAAAGTTAAAAAATCTTCTAATAGAAAAAATAATCAACGAAAAAATCATTTGGAACATTTAAAAGAAAAAGCTATATCTTTATATCTTGTTTTATTTTATATCTTAAATTCACGTTGTTGTTGTTATTATTTATGTAATATTTTTAACACTGTAATTATGTACTCTTTTATTAAGTAACAACCATACTTAACTACTCTCAACACCTACACCACAGGTACATGAGTGTACTTAGTAGGACTGTAATGCTTAAATTTGCAAAATAAAATAAAATAGAAACAATAAAAATCTACTAACGGAAGATGTAAACTCTTTACAAAAAATTATTCCTGCTTGCTACCTCAACATTAAGTTAAAGTTAAAGACGCGATCTGGCCCAGAGGACCGCGCGAGGCCGCTGGAGGGTAGGCTCCAGTAATCATAACCTACGGGACAAAGAATTACCTCAAATAATTACCTCAACATAATTATGCATAAAAGTAATTTTGAATAAACATCAATCGACTTCATTTTGATTTAAAACACTCTTCATTCCATAAAAATGTGAATAATTCATAACTTTTGCGTTTATGCGAATATCTCAAAATCGAATTTTGGCACTTGGTGAAATGATGCATAACACCATCCATTTTAACTAGAAGTAATTAAGCACAGTACTTTCATAAACAAAGAAAGTGAGACTCATAAATTTAAAATACATCTATGTCTGTATGTGCGTGTCTTCTCATAAGCGATGACTCTTTTTGAAATTTGAGATGAAGTTCATGAACAAGTGATAACTAACTTTTCTAGTTGACAAAAAAATATGTATCAAATTGTAGAGTTGCATATTTATGGCACACTCTGGTCATGCTGTGTTGTGATCACTATGGAAATGATTTAGGCAATTTCAATTAGTATTGTGGAATTAATTATGTTTTCAGAAAACTGAAAATTTTTGAGGAAAATATTTCTTTATATTCTAAAAAACAAAATAAAGCCAAGTAATAAAAAACCTTAACATTCCATCGAAAGTAAACTAAAGTTTAAAGTTTAAATTCTTTCAAGAAAACCTTTTCTGTAAGAAATTCAAAAATTATTTTATATAAAAGTTATAAACATTTTGAAAAGTAATAAGCCTCCCTTTTTGGTAGTGTGTCTATGAAATTAGAAAAAAAACCTTTATTAGAAAATTCTAGTTAATCCGAACCGAAATGTGGAAAGAACGTCAGAAATGTGCAAACGATAAGGTACAGTATGAGTAGATTAAAAACATGGCAGTAACAAGGGCGCACGAAATTTGCTCCAACCCAACTACGTTCAGGCAGGAAGTTACACAGATTCTCAATATTTTTCATAACAATGGTTTTCCGCAAAAAGTGTTGGAAGGTTATCTAGAAAAATAGCGAAAAAGCAGGCGTAACACTAAATATCATTCCACGGATCCTACATGCAATCAAGGGGTAAACCATAAAACGCGCTATGTATCGCTAGTTTATGATAAAGACTTGTTCGTTAAATTAAAACCCATCCTATCAAAAGCAGGTTTATCAATAGCTCGTAGACCGCGCAACACGCTTGGTAATGCACTTAATCGCAAAAAATCTGTGTACAACAGTGAGAGCGCATTAAAAACAAAAGGTACGGTTTATGGACTGTATTGCGACTCTAGTAATAAGGCCCACAACGCATGCTTATACGTGGGCCAGTCAGGTAGGAATTAGGAACCCGCCTTAGGGAGCACAGATACGCGTTGGACACAGTAAACAAAGCTTACCATACAGCGACACACTGTCATGACAATGGGCATAGCATTAAAAATGATAATGTCATCATTCTGGGAACACACCAAGACCTATATCTACGAAAGTTTTTTGAATCAGACATGATTAAAATATTAGGAAGTTACAACCAGGACCTTTCCACCAAAAATGTTCTGGAATACGGGATATAAACAGACAACAACCGGATTAAAAAAAAAAATAGAAAGAAAGGAAACTTGAATAAAAGGAAAAAAAAAAAAAATAAAGGAAAAAAAAGAGGGGGAAGGAAAAAGAAAGGTATATTTTTGTTTTGTTTTTATTTCCTATTAATGAAAATCCCTGTTATAAAGCGGGTTTGATTCTAAAAGCTTCGCGTGCTTATCACCAGGGGAGCCGGTAACACGAAACTTCCAGATCTCGTGTCTTGTCTTTTTTTTTTTTTTAGTCAGTCTTTGACGAGTCCCTGTCAGGGATGAACAGATGAAGGTAGGGGGTAACACGTGGATTTTTAAAAATGTTAATTTTATATGAAGATGAAATCTGCCCCTGCGAGATTTCGAAACGTCAATAGGGGAATTTTTAAATTTTATTTTTTATTTTAAAGTTTTTAACTTGTTCACCCATTTGTGTCGAAAAAGCGGTTGATAATATAATTCATTTATTGTTGTTCTTTGCTTGGTAAATCTTTTCCACATAAACATTTTAATTTTTGTGAATTTCTTGCTCTAACTCAGTGGTCCTCATACTTGTGGATCCCTCGTCTCCCTTTAGGTTTTATAGACATTTCTCTACAATCATATTCAAAGAAGACAGGAAATATTTTCTTAACACTTAAAAAAACTAGAGAAATATGCTTAAATACAAATATAAATTTAGTTGTTCCTTAAAGAAGATGAACTTGTGGCTTAGCGTCTACTTCTGTATCACCAGATATTTTTCTGTTCATAACACTGTGCTACTCATTTCTGATATAGACTTATTCTTAATATAGATGTTTGATATGATCAAATCATATCAAATCAAAAAAGTCATTCGAAGCCTTGAACATGAACATTTAAAGTTAGATTGATTTAATTTTTGATTTCCTTGCAACACTGATCCATCCACTTCTCATCCTGTTTTCATGATTCTCAGAGCTCTTCCTTAAATTCCTTTTTTTATTTTGGATTTCTGGAATTCAGAACTTAAATAGATATGAATATTTTTTTTTCTATTTATTATTGAAGCTACGTTGCTAATTACAACAATAGTATGGCTTTAAATAAGCTTTTATTATTGATATTTACAATCGGGACCAAATGCAAAAGTCTTTTTCCGTACCCTTAAAATTAAGAACAAAATCTATCTTTTTTTTAGTTTTATCAACATCTCTACAAAATGAAAATTAACAGTAACTTCCGTTTATAAATGTTGTCCATAAGTCTTTAAATTTTGAAGACATCTATTTTAACTTTATTCGTGGTAGCTAACAAGCAATCCTTGTCTCTAAGACTAGGTAGACTTGCTGCTTCTCCTATCGCTACGACACTTAGTAAACGAGATTATTTCTTATAGAAGTGTGTTGAGTTTGATATTCTGTGCTAATAGACGTGTAAACAATGTGATAATAGGCTTTACAAGTATTTCATCTGCTTAGTAACTTTGTACTGTTCTTACTACAAACTTTATTTTTTTATTTATTTCTTCTCTTCTCTTGTTTGTCAGGGTGTAGTTAATTAGTTACGACTCCTTAATTAGATTTCTCTAAGAATATTTAATTTCTTGCAAAATACTTAGGTGGGAATCAAGAGCTTAGGAAATTTCCTCTTTTTCTGTTACGTTTACTTGCCAATGTTTACGACTTGACAGTAAACAGAAAAATTTCAAGTAGGTAACTTTGGGCTCGATGAATAAACTTCAGTTACAGAACTTTCTTTTAAAATCACAGAGATATTCATTGTGATTAGAGAATAATATTCTCAATTGTTGTTATTCACAGGACTAAAAGTAACAGAAAACTTTATGAAGATAATAAAACATAAAGTAAAAGATACTAAAAGTCAATTCGTGTCAGACAACGTAAGAAATAGAAAGTTATGTTTTAGATGCAAAGAATATGATAGATTGAATTTCAAAGTTATTTTTAAAGGAAAAAAGAAACTTCGAAAAGGAGATTATGAATGTTTTATTGCAGGAAGAGTAATAAATCTTAAGAGATGGAATGGAAAGAAAAAGAAAAAAAGACAAACGGAGAAATAGGTTGCTAATAATGAATCGGTATAAGAAAGGAAATCGAAATGCAGGATATGAAAAAAGGTTTCAATGATACTTTAAAATAAATGTTCAACTTTAAGAGAAAATATAAGAAAAAAAAATATTCATCCTCAAAACTAACTAAGTTTTATTTCGCTTTTGAATTAAAGCATTAATGGTAAAATTCAAAGAGGCAATAATATTTAAATTCATGAAATTTACATCTTTAAATGCGGCATAAAAATTACAGTTAGCTAAAGTTCATTGAAAGTTGAAAAATATTTCCTTCTGTAATTCCCATTTATGTGTTATTGGTTACAATGGTTTGGAAATAAAATTCAGCAGCTTTGCAATACATGAACGCTTCACTTGCGTATGACTCAGCAGGACGGGACACCTGCTCACTTCGCTCTTACTGTGCGCGGATTTCTGCATGAACATTTTCCCGGACGCTGGATTGGTCGTGGTCTCCAGCATCGCCAGCTCCATTGAAATGACCACCACGAAGTCCTAACCTCAAGACGCCTGACAACTCATTGTGGGGAATCATTAAGGCCTACGTGTCTGAACGTCGTTATGCTACAAATGAAGAATTGCACAATGCAGTTGAGGACGCATTTCGAACCATCACACCGGACATGCTCCAAAAAATGTCAAATAGAAATGGTGGCATATGTACTTGTGTGTACAGCATGATGGCGCATTGGATACTTAATGTGTAAATATTTTATTAAAATATGATTACCAATTAAGGGGTACGGGAACTTCCGACCAAACAGTATATTATAGTATCCAATAATGCAAAAAAAAAAAAAACATTATTTAATAAAGCTATCTTTCAAGTATGATTAAATAGTGGTTACAAATCAACTTATAATTTTTAACTACAGAGACGATTATTTTTCTAAGTTGAGTTAGAAAATTGTTAAAACTTCATGAAATGGATATAAAAGTTTAGTAAAAATACTTGAAAACTGATCGTGATTAGCTGATAATGTGATAAATGAAAGTTTCCTTTCAGTGATTCTCCATAATATTGAGTATTACCAAGCAAGCCATTTTGGTAACACAAAAAATACATGAATTTATCGTATTATTAACTACCAAAGAATTATTTTAAAGAAATTGTAAATTTACTGTAAATCAATGTTTAGGTAAATTAAAAATACTTAAAAGCGAATTTTTAACTGATTTTTAACAATATATAGTATTTAAAAGCTATAAATTCGAGTTTGGTGTCCGAATTTAGAAGTTTAAATCTATGAATGCTGTTTAATCACCGAAAACTCCGCTCTAATCCTGCTTTAACCCTGCTTTCATCTATTCACTATACAGCAATTATTTAAATGGAACCTCAGATCATTATCTAAATGATTTCACCTTTATCCTTTGCTTTGTTTTCATTCGATATCGGCGAGTCAATTTTCGAAAATTTCCCCATTAAAATTTTAATCAGAATTTAATTAAAGTTAGCTAAGGCCGCTGCAGTTTAATGTACGAGACCTTAGACTCAGCAAACATCATCATTTCCATATGAGTTCTGTAATTATCAGGCAAGATGAAAGGAAATACCAAGGTCTGAAATGGCGAACAGAGAGGCTGGAATATTTGTCTCTCATATTTACCCTCATTACTAATTCGCCAGAAGCAGGAATCTTTTTCTCGATAGATGTTTCTCGGGTAACGATGGCCAAGAACTTAAGAGACACAAACGTGTCCGGAATTCTTGCGGTGGACGAAGGCCTCGTAGATAAAGAAGAACAAACCAAAGAGAATTTGAGGGCATGATTGTCAGTAATGGGGTATTACGAAAATAAAATCACCAATTTGACTTTACACTTTATTATTTTTACTATTTTTCACAAATTTATAAAGAATTTTTAGTTCTGCATTCTTAGTAAGTGGTCGTAGAGTGAAAAAAAAAATCCTTTGTATGAAATTTGCTGTCACACAAGAAAGATACAAAAAGAAACAAACAGAAGTGAATGATTGATTACTGCTTTTATATTAGACTTAGTTTTGCTACTTGAGAAAATGTAGCCAACTTAAAGGAATTTCAAGAATCTGTTACAAAATCAACTTCTCGAGATGCCACTGTTTATGGCATTACAGCCGCGACTAAACATTGTCTTCATTTCAGAGAAAGTGTTTCGTACACTCCAAAGATTCTTGTTAGAATTCTTGTTTTCTTTTGGTTCGTTCTAAAGTAAGTTCAAGAATTTTTAGTAACTCTTTCGATCATTCCAACAATGGGCAATAAAAATAATCTGATAGAAGGAGCAAGAGTTGCTTGGGTGTGCAATAACAGATTCTTGTGTATAGCATAACTGAATCTAAAGTATTTCGCCTTATTTAAGACAACTTTGAACAATTCGATTTTTTATTGTAAATAGGTTTTAGTATTGAGGAAAAGTTTTAAGAATGTTGTTACATTTTCATCAAATTCCTTAAAACTTAAAACTAAGTTTTTAAATTTAGTTATTTTTGAGTGTTTCTGTTTTTTTTTTTCTTTATCCAAATAGTTTCATGGAATAGGTACAGTACTAATCAACTGAGTCTTAACGTAACTTTTTATTATTATTATTATTATTATTATTATTATTATGTTTGTATGTTTCAAACCTTGGGTTTCCCCAGCAAAAACAATATGGCGGGTCAAGGACCAAAGCACATACTGCCAAGTGTAAAGATGTGTGCAAGAATGATTAGGGATGTGTGCTTGTGTCCATAAATTTCCTAACCATGCGTGTAGTGTTGAGTACCACAGCCTTCTGCAGTTGTGCATAAGTGTTTTTGTGAAGTCCTAGTGTGCTGAGACTGTGGTGCAATGTGTGAGGCACCAGACCAGTGGCAAACAAAACGATGGGTACAACACGTACTCGATCTTGCCTCCACTGCTTCTGGAGCTCGTGTGCTAGATCAGTGTATTTACTGATCTTGTCTGCGTGAGTTTTCTGCATGTTCTTGCTGATAGGCACTGCAACATCAATTAGATAGGTCTGTTTGTTGACCTTATCAACAAGTGTGATGTCAGGTCTGTTCTGATGTATGGTTTTGTCTGTGTGAATGGGGCGGTCCCAGTATAGTTTATATGAGGGTGATTCTAATACGCTTTGTGGTATGTACTTGTAGTACGGGACCGTGCTCTTAATAAGTGAATGTTTGTGTGCTAGTTGTTGATGAACGATCGATGCTACCTGATTGTGTCGGTGGAGGTAGTCTGTTTGAGAGAGAAGGGGACAGCCTGATATTACGTGGTCGATCGTCTCATGCGTAGTGTGGCATTTCCTGCATTTGTCGTCATGTGTGTTTGCATCGTGTAGAATGTGTTTCTTGTAGTTGCGTGTGGAGATGATTTGGTCCTGTATTGCGATCATGAACCCTTCGGTCTCCCCAAACAGCTCACCACTCGTCAGCCATCTGTTCGACGCTTCCATGTCGACATGAGGCTGGCTGAGTTCGTGATGATGTCTGCCATGGAGTTCCTTACGAGCCCATGATTCACGCAGCTGCTGAGTGTGGGTGTCAGGGGTGGTGAGTGTTGGAGAAGAGTTTTCGAGGTTCAGGGGTGTGAGGTGTGTGTCAGCCTTGACAATGGCTGAGTGAAGTGAGGAGTCTTCTGCTCTTTGGTGGAAATGTTCCCTAAGTATATATACTTGTTTTTCGTGTAGGGTGATGAGGTTGATGAGTCCTCGGCCTCCCTCCTTGCGGGGAAGAGTCATCCTTTCCGTAGCGGACTTGGGGTGGTGCATGTTGTGTTTCGTGAATGTAGTGCGTGTTGCGCGTTGTAGTGCTTCGAGTTCGGTGTTTGTCCATGGAATTATGCCGAACGAATATGTTAGTGTGGGAACGGCAAAAGTGTTGATAGCTTTAATTTTATTTCTGGCGTTGAGTTGTGTTATTATTATTATTATTATTATTATTATTATTATTATTAAAATATCCTTAAGTTACAGTCCTGCTAGGTTCTGATTCAGATCCTGTCTGCAGGTGCTGACGATACATATTGCAATATATAAAACATAATCAAGTAAAGATTAATACATAACTACTAAAAAGTCAAGAAACAGGAAAAAAAATGAATACTAAGTTTCGTACTAGAAAAGAGCACTTACATTATACAAGATGCATAGCACATAGATACATAGATATACACATATTCAAAATTGATGTAAAAGTGGGAGACAGAACGGCTAACAACCAAAGGGAGACACGAAACGGAAAATACTTTATAGATTCCATCTGATTTTACCATGAATTAAATCACTAATTAGGTAGTGTTTGATTTTTTTAAAAGAATTACAGTTAATTCTTGATATGTTTATCTAGCTGAATAAATATTTTGTTCAGGATTCTATCCCTATCCCTTTTAGTTTACACTAATAAAACAAATATGTGCATATTTGATTCTCATTAATGGGAAATGGGTAATCACTGAATCGATATGGGAAATAAAATAAAAAAATAAAACTTATTGAGGCATCATTTACAAATACAAATAATGTAGGTAAATTTCGACAATTTGAATTCAGTATTTCCACTCTATTTATGACGCGTAGGAGCAGTCACCAGTAAATAATGAGGTTTCTGTACTGAGGCTAATATGAATGATAGTTGGAAGCGTTTCCGACGATCATAGTTAACTGTGTTTCCTCCAAAATTCCTTAAATGACTTTATTTATGCTTTTCCCGCCTGGCTTAACTATTCTAAAATTTCCTGTCCTGTCCAAATTTGA
Source organism: Thereuonema tuberculata (assembly GCA_023159025.1). Lineage (NCBI taxonomy): Eukaryota > Metazoa > Arthropoda > Chilopoda > Scutigeromorpha > Scutigeridae > Thereuonema > Thereuonema tuberculata. Next base: position 76,562,401 of record JAFIDM010012231.1, read on the forward strand.
AAACTTCATAATGAATTAAAAAAAACCCGCCGCATTACAATTACTTTCAATAATAAGATCTTACGTCGAGTTGCTCTTTTATAATTGAGAATACTGCACATATATGTTTGAAATACTTATCTGAACAAGCGTTTCATCTATAGATATTAGACCATAAAAATGTTTATTTAAGTAAACTTTTTATTGTTTTTAACTTTCTCACGATTTAGAAGTCTTAAAGATATGAATTTCATAATAGACGTTCATTCACTTGAATTAGTTTGATACACAAGCTAATACAATTGAAAGCAATAAAATGCAATCGAATTAATTTACAATAAATTTAATTGGATGAAATAGAAATGGCAAACCTAAATAACAAATGTCTAAGTGTAGTAATTGCTTTTTGATATTCCTAAAATTTTACAAAAAACTATTTATGGTGTGAGTCTATTCCTATTAATGTTTTTAGTTCAGAAGTTATCATTAAGTCATCAATGCATCCTAAAATAATCTGTGATATTAAAATTATCCTTGATTTTTCCCTTGATTCCTATATAAGACAACTCCTTCTTCAAAATATTGTCAATATTTGAAGAAAGAAAAGAACTAATCTCTTTAAGAGTCATCGACATGTGAAAAGAACGTAGTCTCTGTGTTGAAGTGATCTTAGTTTAAGCCAGATGGTCCGTAAGGAATAAAGGGCAATTTAAGAGAAACATTCCGTGATTGGCTAGTAACCACTACCAGCTGGAACTTTCCCTTCAAAAAAATAAAAAAAGTAACGAAAAAGGAAAAAAAAAAGAAGTCACTTTGACTGGCGCCTCGAAGATTGAGAAATTGCTTGATTCTGGTCTGGTATTGGTGTGCTTCATTCGAGAAGTTGGTCTACAAGTTAGTTAAAGTTTCTCCCTTCGATAGGCCATGGCTGGCCTGTGGGATCGCGGGAGGTCAGGCTCCCGCAGCTCGACCAACGGGACGAAGTTGGGGCCGGGGGGTCAGCCCGACGCCCGCCCGCCTTTAACTCCCGGGAAAGAAACCCGGTACCCATTCTACAGAGGGCTGGGTAGACCCTAGGACCCGTTTGGAGGAGAATGGAGCGTGGAAAAATTCCCGCCTCCGCCGAGGCCGGGAATCGAACCCGCGACCTCCAACCCGCAGCCAAGCGCGCTGACCACTCGGCTACCGAAATTGAATTGCATCTGCTCCAGTTAGTCGTAAAAACTGTAGGAAATTCACTCGTTCTACGTTATCCGTCTATTTGAAAATCTGTGACCTCATTGCATATTTTTTTAGACAAAGAATTCTGCTCTGTTCTTTAAAATAAAAACGTTAGAACAGTTTATTTTACGTCAAAACGTCAAACACTTTAGCAAAAGAGCAATTTTAATTAAAATAAAATTAAGGCTTTAAAACGTATTTGTAAAGGTATTTAAGAAATCTTTCAGAATAGTAAAACGTGAGCAAAAAGTTCAATAACTTAATGTTCTGTTAAAGCAATTTTGCAGAAATGCATTAAAATTGGATGGAATTTTTCAGAAATGCATTAGCACTGGAGGGAATACTTGTAAAGAAATTACGTGTAATGAGAATAAATAATTGTAGATAAAAAATTGTGGCCTGATAGCTCAGGGTTGTGGGCAGATTCGGTTGGGAGGTTGAAAATTTTCCCCCTAAATTATTTCTTCTTCAGAGTGGTTTTAAAATGGGGACCGGATATCTTTTCCTAAGTTAAGGAGGATGAGCTCAGAATGATCTACCGACCACAACTTACTCCCAATTAAGGATCACAGAGCACCTTTATCTTTCCTATTCCTTTGCACAGTATTCCTTTATCTTTGCAATAGTTTATCAGTTGATGTTTTAATAAGAACGAATTCACACAAATCGACATCCATTCATGGATAAATTGATAAAATGGAATAGTAAAAATTTGTTTGAAAATCAGTCCTTGTCGGGGCTTACAAGTTATGTGAAAAGTATTAATTCGTTCTTCATATACAATTTTATTACATTTAATTAGTGAGCTACAAAAAAATCCATTTTACATTTCCTTATATTTCTTATAATTACTAAAGAATAGTCGATATTAAAAAAAATGCAGTTGTTGTTAAATGTATGTATTAAATGTGTGTAAATGTGTGTATAACAGAGGTGATGAAACTTGCTTAACATAAGAGCCTATATGATAAACTTTTGATGTTTAAGAGCTGCAAAACATGAACAAATATTACATATACGTTTGTATTTTTACATGCACATGTTTTTACAAAAACTTTATATAAATATTTTTTGTTGTTGTTAGGTTCCATCAAGTCGTCTACGTAGTTTTTCAGTTGTTAATTTGTAGTAGTTTCAATAATTAGACAGTATACACAAACACACATACATACATATATATATATATATATATATATATATGTATGTAGATATATATCTACAATATATGCCAAATGTTTTCAAATTCCTGACTAATTATTGTTTTAACTATATTGAGCGTATTTAATATATACTAAACTATAGAAATATCTAAGGAAAATATGCAAATTTTGATTTCATTAATATTAAATTTGACTGCATGAACACTAACCTTACGTTTTAACCCAAAGGACTCTCAGTATATATCTAGAAAATAATTATTTAAAGCTTGAAAAATTTTTTGTTAACATTTTAGATTAATTGTATAATTTTAAAAAAAGTAGCATACTCAGGCAACATAATTCCGCGAGTCGCACATTATATGTCAAAGAGCCCGCATATGGCTCGCGATCCACTGTTACCACCTCTGTTTGGCAACTTTTGTATATTTACTAAGTTGTGGTGCAGTATTTTAGCAGTGAAAAAATTAAAATTGTAATTAGACAGATATTTACAAATGTCACGATGAATAAAACGTATTTTATTTCCTGACTCAAGTCGTGCAAGGATGCAAACTCGCCTCATTCAAATGATCCAGTCCTAACAGTTCCAATACTGTCTTTATGAGTCGACGCCTACGGTAATTTACAAGCTTTCTGCTGGTTGAAAGGAAGCTCATCAGCAACAAATTTCTGCAAATTGTAAGGTTTTCTAATGAAGGCAAGTTGAAAACAACTTAGGAAATTTAATCCAAGAAGGAAAGAAGTTGATAAGTTATAGAAAGGAATTTAATAATAAAATTTACTTGAGTTTTAATGACGACAACACATTTATGATAACGAACCTAAGATAGGTTATAAGATAGTTGGAGTTTTGAATTATTATTGTTCAACAATACAACAAGACTTTTCGTGTCTCTGCTTAGTTGGATAAATTCAAATTTAAACACTGCAAAATAAACAAGCTAGAATGTATTAGACAAATATAACTCTTTCACACATCACATTAGTATTTAAAATATTTATTAAATACTAAATATAAAAGACAAATTTTCAGGAAGTATACATCTTCCTTTGTTTAAGTCAAAAATTAGAATAAAGTAACAAACAAACAAAGAACGGGTTGAACAGCATAATATAATAAAGGCTTGGAATATCAACAACTTTAATTGTTGTTACAATGATAATTTAGTATAAGAGGATGTCAATTATTAACAATAATTACTGATTAATTAATCATTCATATATATTATTAATAATTTAAATCTACAATAGTTGCTATTTTTTTTGGTGTCAAAATTTAAATAATCTTTAATGAGCATAATGATATTATAGTCTACGAAGGCTCCTTCGTATCTATTGAAGTTTTTGGTTTTTTAATTTTTAATGATACAACTTTCTAAAATTTTCCTTAATTCTAATTTAGTTTCTTTACATAGAATTTGTACATTGGTGTCCATGGCATGACCTTTTGTTAAACAATGAAATGCTATGTCGGAAGTATCCTTGTTTTTATTTTTTAGGGCCCTTCCGTGTTCCGAGACCCGTTCCGCTAAGGTTCTTTTAGCTAGAATGTAATTTATTTACTTCAGCACTAGCTAATTTTCGCTTATTAACATTAAAAATTAAAGTGAATCTAAGATTCGATTTGAAGATCATCTTTCCAGCATTAATTTCGAGTGAATATATTGAATTCTTCCGGTCAGGCGCAATTTGCGGTATTTCAAATGAGCTAAAGCACGGAGAGACCAGATTAAATCAAGGGAGTCGGAAACCGTGTGGACGATTAAGTCGCTGATTGGATATTGGAATGATGGTAGAACGAACATTTTGCTGCCCACAGAGTTAACTCAGAAACCAATTGGAATAACTCTTGAGTCTTTCTAATAATCACGGTAGAAAACACAGTGTTTGGAGTTAATAATCAATGAATAAACTACAAATTTAAAGAGAAATGTTGTTTACGAGGCTGAGTAAAGACATTTAAACCGAAAACCTGATAATCACTTTGTTATTCCAGGCTTACTGTTTTCGGAGATGCCATCAGATAAGATTTAACTGTTATATATATATTCCGACGCATTGCAAACAAAAGCTAATCAGGGTATTAAGACTAATAAATGAAACTTTCTTCAGCCGTTAAGATTTGGAACTACTTATTACCATTTCATCGTCAAGTAGCTAATTATACTCAAACCAAAGCAAGATAAAATTAGCGTTAAAGATAATATAAATAAAAAACTACTCCCCTTAAATTAATAAAAACGGAAAGTAAACAGATAATATTAAGGACAGTGAATGCTTAAGTAAAAGTTTAAATACAAAAGGCAGAACCTTTTCAACTTTTTCAGCATAATTTTTTTAGGATTTTTAAACTGTAGAAATTACCAAAATAATCCTTAAAGTCAGAATTAACTTTGTGAAGATTAGTACTACATAACTGAATAAAATTACTGACACAGGGAATTATCGAATCTACGATTAAAGTTGGAACAAAATTATGATTCAAGTTTAAGATATTGTATAGAAAAGAGTAAAGGTAAGGTACATCTTGGAATGTATTAGTACAGTATTAAGACTTCGGAAGGCAATCAAGTCTTGATTTTAATTTTCTTCTTGTTATAAATTATAAGAATATTTTTTTTCAATAAAGCAATTTACAAGTGCTTTCCAGATTAGACAATGCTTATTTTATTTTGTGTCAATTTTTTTTAAATTTATTATTACTTTTGAGTTATCCCTTTTCAAGCTATTATCCATATTCTTAGTAATCAATTTTCTTTATGCTTTTCTGCAATTATGTCCAGTTTTTGTTGGTCTTTTTTGTTGAGGTTTTTTTTTTTTCCTTTCAAATGCTCTTTTTGTATTTATGAAAGATATGAGAAAGATTCAGGAGCGCCCACAGAATATTTTGTAGAAAGAGGCAAAATATATTGGCATTGTAAAACAAAAAAACCTATAAGTATTGTAGGCCAACTTTAAATTTTGAAATTATATACAATAAATTAACAAATATAGTAAAGAAGTAAGCTAAAATAAAATTTATCATTTTTTCTATCTTTTTTTCCTCTCAAATTCAAGAATTATATTGAAATTGAAAATTCCAGGATAAGGCAACTGCTGCACATTGTCCATAATAGCACTTCACTTTAAAATGAATGTAAATATTTGGGAATCTGTTCTGATGGCTTTATTTACATTGTTTTAAAATATTTTGTAACCAATTATTAAATGATATCAAAGCCGCGAATGTGTGATTGGACTAATTATTCAATCTATAAGATACGAGACTATCTGCAATCATTTCTCATATTAAATGATTTTTCCATCTTTGTCTTCAGCTTCTCAGTTTTTTTTTTTTTTTTTTTTTTCGCATGGTTTTTCATAATATCGAAATAGTATCACAAACAGTATTTGCTTGATTGCTTGATTAAAAAAGTGAGTTAAATTAAAGCTTAAAGCGTCTTAAAATGTTCTATTTATTTTTTATTTTATTTTTAAAGTCGTGAAAACAATAAAAAAAAAGAAAATTGAAACTTTTATTTTTAAATAATATCTGTTGATTATAAACAGTACAAATTTTCCATTTTCTGAAAAAAAAATTAATTCAATCATCTTTACTGAAGTTACTTGAATCTGCTTAACTACAATCATATCAAAGACTCGCAATGGATTACCTGAAAGGATTAATATCCTTCTTTTGATAGCCTTCTTTTGGTTCTAATGGTTATAAATTTTTGTCACGTTCAAGTGGTGATTTCTCGAGAAGGATCGACAGAGAAAAAATATCGTAAAAGTTAGATCGTTTCGAGTGCGTAAATGTGGTCTATATTATAATATCAAAGTTTCAAAAAGATACCGCCAGGGGTTCAAAGGTATTAAGAAAAGACATACACAACACTCATGCCCTGACACTGACACATTATTGAATGAGGACATCAATAATGACGAAATAAGTCTTTTGCTCTTCTACTGTATATAATGCATATATAGTAAGAGCAAAAGTTTCTTATTCTTGCTGTTATTTATATGTAACTAGCAAAAAGACCCGTTCTTCGCTCGGGTTACAAAAAACAAATCTCCTAATGTGGATGATAAAGAAATTGCAATTGCGAGATCACTTGGAACTTTCCCGGTTGGTACAAAAACAACAAAAAAACAACAACTCAGAAGATCTGATCTCATTACAAATCTATATCTATCCCGAAAACCTCGTAGAAGTATCTTT
>JAFIDM010012231.1:76568974-76583977 GCA_023159025.1 Thereuonema tuberculata
ACCCTATCACTTTAAACCTTTCCTAGATCATAAAAAATCATCTGATCATTACAAATCTATATCTAACCCGAAAACCCCGTTGCTATTATGCATAACAACATTTTAGTTCCACTTGTTGCACAACAATATTTGTATAGTTCCCATTCTCGCCATCGGGTGCATATGTAGCGTTATTGTTCAGGACAATATTTTAGCTTCAATTGTTGCATAACAATATTTGTGTAGTTCTCATTGTCACCACCAGGTGCATTTGGGGCGCTATTTCATGAATGTCACTTCTTTTCATGCCCTGGGGGTGGTGTGTCCAAGTTCCAAGGTAGCCCGTTTCTTCCGCAGGGTCCTAAAGAGTAATTCTGCAAAGTTTGACCCAGATAGGTCAAAGGGCCTAGGAGTGCATACGGGACAAACAAAGAAACATTCATTTTTATATATTAAGATAAGAGCAAAGTTCAAAGAAAGGCAACCAGAGGTTCAAAACTTTTGTTTGAAAGGATGAAACTTACAGAAATAGATTGAAATTTTTTGCTGAGACTCATTTATCTAGAAATTGGGCTAAAAATATAAAATCTTTTTTTGTAACTTTAGTCAACCAAAAATAGAAGTTATAAAGTCTTCATAGTTTGCGTCTTTATGTGTAAGTTCACAGGAATTTTTCTTTTCTGTGAACAATGCAGAGAGAAGCAAGTTCCTTTCCTCCTATCTGTAGCATACTAAGCAATTATGATTCACGCGCTGTCTATATATCAGTCGGAAACGGGCCTTAATACCAACGTAATCTCTTGGGTTGCAAATCATTGTGAAATGTGGTGCAAATGCTCCGCACATTCGTTTTCTGTTATACAAAGTTTCATTGTGATTTGAAGTAGAAGCTTTCGATATTTCCACGACGAATCACTGAATTATTATTAACAACCAATCTGTAAAATATATATTAGATGAAGAAAATGATAATAATAATAATAATAATAATAATAATAATAATAATAATAAACGAGTCATGGTGATTTGTATTCTATTTAACACTCCGTCGGGCGCAACCGATCTGCTAGGCACATCTCGAACTCTTTTGTTTGCCTCTCCCCCGCAAAATTTTTTCGCGAGGTCTCCATCCTAGTAGCTTCCGCTTTTCCAGTGCTAATAACAACGGCAAGGTCAGTTAGTGATTTTCGTTCTTCATTTCCGGTTGACAGACGAAATGATCTCATAGGCTCATTGCCCGATTACGTTTTCAACCGTAAATAAAGAAAGAAATCGCTAACTGACCTTACCATTGTTAGTGGTACAAGAAAAGAGGAAGCCACTAAGATGGAGAAGTTGGGACGACGTTTAGAGGGACCGGGGCAAACGAAATGTGCCTAGCGCCTGACAGAGTTTTTTCAATTTCCAATTGCCATTAACTATTCCAAATTCTATCGATAACGGCAACAACCGTTTTATAACGTGTTGGTGTTTAATAATAACAGTTAATAATTGTTTTTTGTAAGAAGAAAAGTTTTTATATGTAGAAAAGAGTAGTAAATCAAGCAGTGTCTCCAAGGCTCAATGCGCCCGACAGTGTTCCGAACCATATTGCACCCGACGGAGTGTTAAATTACATCTTATGCGTCTTCGTACGTCTTTAACCATTCTGAAACAGATTAATTAAATGGTGCACTTTACTTCTATTCATTTGTGCATATACCGTTAATTTTTGTAGCCTTTTAGTGGATTTAAATATTTTTTTGTCCCGTACAATTAATTAACTTATTACTAAAACTTGCAGCTCTCTCTTTACGAACGAATTCTGTTACAAGATGTTCTTCATTACGTGTATCTTGAATTCCTGAGTTTTTACAATTTGTATCATAGATATTAGTAGTCATTTTTAAACATCACAACCACATATTAAACATCGAATGCTATGCACAATACGTTCTAATTTTTCGAAAGTAGTATGAGTTGGGTTTGTCGTTATGTACAAAAAAGAAAAGAATAAAAACAAGATATTGTACTTTTTAGTTTTAATTCAAAGAATTGCAAAATAGAAAAAAAGAAAATGAGTATTAACATGATATGTCTACGTACATGTGAATGTATATGTATTCAAGTTTTACTCGTCAATATCTTTATCAGAGTTCATATTTTTCGTACATTTGACATTAGTGTTGTATGACTCGTTATAGCGAATGTTCTTCATAGCACTATGCTTCTTCAATATAGTCATAACACGAGACTGAATATACAGTAGTTTGATGTAGCTAACCTAAGATCGATTGCAGTTTGATTAATATAATATCGAAATTTGATCTTTCCTTTCAGAAATAATTTGATACCATCTTTTATTAGCATCATTCATGAAGATTGTCATGAATTCATCCATGCCTTCATGGATTGAGACTCTTCATGGCCTCCAGACACAATTATCAGAAATTCTAGCATATACAGATGTACTAAAAATAACATTGGCCAAAATAATGTTTCGTTTTAACTTTTGCATTATGTTCATTTCAAGGTAGATGGGTTGTAGTTTGATTAACATAATATGAGATGGAATATAGCTTTGTTTGACATAATATAAGACAGAATATGCTGTTCAGGCCCAGCCTTGTAATCAAACCTTACGGTTAAGGCGCGGCCTGCCATGAGGCTGATGTGTCGGAATCTGAGTTCGAATTCCGGCGTGAATGTTTACTTCCTTTCCGGTGTTTGTCTGCTTCTTCTTAATTTTCTCTTTTGGTATGAAGCCATTCCATAATGGTTTCCTCGGAAAGGCAAGGTAAGCTTTAGAGTAATTCCCGGATCTTTCCATGGGAAAGTAACTCCGTATCGGAGAAAGGACTTCAAGAAGAGAAGTATCGCACAGAGGCCTACTATGAGATGAGACCGAGTAGTCAGCCTACGCTCACCCGCCTGTACCCCCGGAAAAGAAACCCGGTACCAATTCTACAGAAGGTTGGGTAGGCCCTAGGACCCTTTTGGAGGAGAATGGAGTGTGGATAAACCTCTGTCCTTCCCCGAGGCTTGGGACCTAACCCGTCATCTCCAACCGGCAGCCAGGAGCCCTTACCACTCGGCTATCGGATCCGCACTTCAAGAAGAAGAGACGGAACGTAGTCATTAAGAATTAGCTTCTTTCGAAAGCATTCAAACTGAGCAAGAAAGGACCGCTGGGTTCTTAACTGGCTGAATTTTGCAATATTGAAGTTTTTTATTTTTAATGGATTTATTAAATCTTCTATGTTAGTATTACAGAAAAATTCTAATTATAGATTGTAGATCACATAGTTAGTCTTATAATATTACGAAATTTAGAAGTTAATGGTACTAAAATTTCTGTTAATGGTGCATGAATGTTTTTCAGGGCTTTTAATCTGATCAAACGGCATTTCAGCTCTTAAATTGAAATAATGAATAGTAATTACAATGGCTAATTTCAGATTTTTTAAAAATCTTTTTTTCAAAAATGTAAGAATGATTTAAGTGAAATAAAATTGAGCATCTGATAAAAAGAATAAAAATAGTAGGACTCGTTTCTAACGTATGAGAACACTAAAAAGGCCTGAATCTCCTAAGGGAATTAGATGATTTGCAAGATAGGTTCAGCGAGTTCCACTGAACACTCATTTGCTGTGACATCAAGTGGTTTCCGCATTTTAAAAGTTCAAGTGGACGGAGTCATTTGGGACTCCTTTTGAGATTCGTCAGCAGGAAAACAAAAGAGAGAGAGACTGAACATGTTTTTACATCTCTTCAAAGAGTATTATGCTAACTTCACTTTTCTTTTTTCTAAATTAAATTTTAGAAGCAGTTTCAATTAGAACCTTTGTTCCGATACTTCTCATTAGCAACCAATCTGATCAAAGATCAAATGATTATATATATTATAAATTAAATATTAATAATTCAATAAAAATAAAAACAGAAATAAAAATGAAGTCAAATAAAAAATTATTAAAATTAGGTAGCATTTAATTTGGTAATAATAAAACATCAGTTATTTGTTGATACTGGCATTTTGTTAATATATTGCTTATTTTTTTTCTTGAGAAAATTCAACGACTTGATGTATTTATTATCTAAGCGAATACATTTCGACAAATTAAATTGAAACCGTTCCAAGATCCAAGTTGTATAAATTTAGCTTTCGGTGGTCCTGTTCCAATGGTCTGTTTAAGCGTATCCTCACGAACCATGTGATATTATGTTGTAGTTCAAACAACCAATGGGGATGTTTAATGTTCTTTGGTTCCAGGCTAAAAAAGTCACGTGATGAAGGGACTCACGTTTTAATCCTTCCTAATACTGCTGAATTTCGGATCTTTATTCAAGAAGATTCAAACTAGAATTCTAGTTTGAATCTTCTTGAATAAAGATCCGAAATTCAGCAGTTTTTAGGAAGGATTTAAAACGTGAGTCCCTTCATCACGTGACTTTTTTAGCCTCGAACCAAGGACCTTAAACATCCCCATTGCTGTGGATGTTTTAATATAGTCAAGTACTACAGCAAGCGCTTGTTTGTCATTTTTTTTAAAAGAAGTTCAAAGAAAACTATCTCAAAGTAATTTCAGGATTTCAAGAAAGCTGATTTTTTTTAGGTGTTTCTCATATTTGTACTATCATACTACGTTACACCATATCACGAGAGCCGTTGATCTGCGCGCTATAGTTACTTAATTTTCAAAAGCGACGGTCTAATTTCACGTACTGAAATTCATTTCTTAAATAGGACTGAAGAAATGTAAGTTAATTTTTATTTGTCAACGTACAACTCAACAGCTCTTGTGATCGGATATAATGGTGTAATGTACTATAGTGAAAAATATGCAAAAAAAGCTTGCTTCATAATTGATGTTTGTAAGGACACAAGTTAAACTATCTATTACAACGTTATGGTGAGATACATATGGTGTTTCTTCCATCCAATAATTATGGCCTTCAAAGTTATAAACTAAATGTTGTAATTGCATAGTTCAGTGTAACATCTACAATATACTGTAAATTGTTTTGCCACGGAAAATATTTTGATGACTCAATAATTTAATTTCACGACTTAAATTAATTGAATCTAAGCACAAACTTGGTTATCTTAAAATATTTAATAAACTGAAATTTTTGATGGTACTCATTATAATTCGGCATTCATTATTTTTATTAATAAAAAATCTTTTTCTGTTGAAAATAAAGTTAATATTTTTCAAAACTTCCAACATCTTCTAGAATCCACACCTAGAAACTTCGGGCTGCTTTAAAGGTCGAAAAGGGCACAACCACTATATAGTACCTAATAAATTTTTAATATTTTGCTATATAATAATTCTGTTCTTATATTTGGTAAAAAAAATTAGTAATATGTTCACTTAATAAAGATTAAGTGCTTTCATCGAAAATTCGTCAAAACTAACTCAGAATTACTTTAGTATTTCCTTTCTTGAACGGCCGATTGACAAATTTTTGATACTTAACATAATTGATTTGTAAAAACTAGATTATCTTAAAATTTTCTAAAATATATCAATAACGCATTGAAAAATTATATTATTTACTCGAAACTTCTCTTGTCTTTGAACGATAACTGAAAATTGAACTTTTTCTTAATTTCATTATTTTCTTAATACTAGGGATAACCTAATTGCTTAAGGCAAGAGCTGAGAATACATTATATATTCATATTTTAATGACTAAATGTTAATTTTTGTTTTTTACCGAACATACACCGATATACCACTTTATTAGGTTCACCAATATAACACCTACGTTACGCCTTCTTTGGCCTCCAAAACAGTCTGAATTTGTCTTTGCGTGGATTCTGTAAGATTCTCCATGAGTACTGTGGACTCATTGTGCACATTGTTCTAACATTTTATCATGATTGTGACGGGTACAGTCTTGAGACTAACAAGCCTTTCTATCTCATCCCCAAGAAGTTCAATAGGCTCGTGATCCGCGGACAGTGCAGTCCACGGAAGGACCAAAACTTGTGCTCATGTTTCTGGATATTATCCGAGTAAGGATAACTATAGCTAGGAACGGATGAAATTGATTAGAGATAATGTTCAAATAAGATTGGATACTCTGACATTGGTTCTATGGCTATCAGAGGACCGAACGTGTGCCATGAAAACATTCTCATGCCATTACGTTCTCAACCTGTTCAATAGCTTGTACTGTTAACTACAGAATATCATATACTGTATAAAATGGTCCAAGGGCTCGTGCTGTTTACTTCAAATTCTAAACCTGCCGTTAGCATGGTGTAAAAGAAACTTTGATTTGTCAGACTAGACAACTTTTTCCATTCATCAATGCTAGTGTTAATGTTCTGAGTTCACAGAAGACCCGCTTTCTTGTTCTTTGTCGAAAGCATCGTTACACAGAATGGTCGTCGGCTGTTACAGCCCATTCTACGTAAGATATTTTTCATGGTGATCTTCTGCATACCAAGGTTGTATTCTGAAGCAATTTGCCTGGTTGTGGCCATCTGTTAGCTTGCGCGATTCTCCCCATCTCTCTTCTGAATCCCTGATCACAAGCGGTTGTCTTCCATAAGATAGTTCTTATTTTTCGCATCACTCTCGCTAAAGCATTGAAATTGTGGTGTATGTAAGGACGACAGCCGTTTAAAAGATGCTCGATTAGCAGTACTACCCTTGCCATGGTTGACGTCAAATCCATTATGGCTATTTTACTGCGTCTAACTGACACTGGAAAGGCAGTCTATCTCGTTGTACCTTAATCACAATCACCTGACGTTATCTGTGGTATCTCAGTGCAAAACCACTTAACAAAAAGTAACATTTTTGATATTTTAAAGCAAATTATCTGATTTTGTAATTCAATAAATTTTGTAAACCTGAAATTGTCCAATATTGGGATGAACTATTAGACTACTTAAAATTAAATACATGTAGAAACAATTACACGACATTTATAGATTTAGTGGAAACAGAGTAAGAATCTTTATAATGAGGCAAATTTGAGTCGCAAAAAGTAAGTGATATTTCAACTTCATTGGGATATTCGAATAAGAATAGTCTCACTTCTAAATTACCAGACTGATTAAATTAAATTCGAATTTCTATTGAATATTAATTATTTAAACAAAGAAAGTTAAAAGTTTCGGTATATTGCATTTCCTTCCTTAATATTGAATATTTAAGACCATAGCTGTAAAGGACTTTAATATGATTGTAAAACTGGAATTTGCAGAGGATAAATATTTCGATTTACCACTGACAATAAATAAGGCTGTGAATCACGAGACACGCTCTTCTCCGAATGCAACAATCGCTTCTACGAATGCACAAACTTCCTTTGCTTCGTTGCTTGTCTTATGGCCTCATACATTTGCATCGCATTACTGGAGACGGTTTGTGAACATGTGTTAGCTAAAAGTGTTCTCGTAGATCATGGTACGTTGCAGAGTGAAATATACATCGTTCGACGATTACCCATTTCACAAACATATATAAAGTCCTGTTACAGTTTTAAAAACAAACATTTGGTTTTCAAAATAAAGTGTAATAGCGCTTTTAGTCGACACTTTCCATTCATCTCTTTTCCTCTCCATTTAAAATGTAACATTGCATTTTGATGAACTTTGCTATTCTGAAACTTAATAAAAAGTAAATATAAGGATTAAAAGTCAATTGGGCCTTTCCAGAATAAAATTTAATCTTACTCCATTAAGTTAATTGCAATGAGGATGAATAATGAAAACCTATTGGAGATATTATTATTACTAACTATTTTTTTTTACTTAAGTGTCTTTTTTAATTCAAAATCAGTTCGTTTCGTTAAAAGATTTCATTTGAACCTTTCATAAAAAAAATATCGACGTTCCTTTTCAATCAATATATTATTCACTGCTAAGCTTTGCAAATTTTTATTAAATATTATTAGCCTACCTTCTTCATACGGTAGATCACTCATTCTCTGTGTGTGTGTAATTGCGCATCAGTAATCCTTTATCCGCCCATAACTTTTGCTACACTTAATGGATCTTTTTAAAATTTTGTACGTTTCAGGAATATAGACTACTTCCGTATAGTATGTGAAAGCTTATTTATATGAGCTGGGATTTCTTTTTTCATTTTATTATTATTTGCCCAAGCTACTTTCTTTTTCAATGTAAATTTTTTGATTGAAACCTTTTTGTGGATAAATTATGAATAAAAGAAAATTGTAGTTTGTTTATCCTACAAGCAAAAGAATCAAATTAAAATAAAACAAAGATAACCATGGTGATGTGCTTCTGTGAAGATAACAATTAAAGTGTAGAGTTGAAGTGATAACTGCAAAAGCGAGACCAACAATGGTCTGCACGAGACATTCTCGAAGTGCGGAAAGAAAATAAGTGAAAACCAAGCGTATAGATGCTACAGTTTACATGTAAAGAAATACATATGCTAAATTTGCCAGTGCGGAAGACATAAATTCAAAATAACGATAACGTGGTCAAATTAGTTTATCGTTGGAAGACAAGTAAATGACATTACGTCTATAATTAGTGCATCGTTAATAGAAATGATTATCAGCCCGAATGATCATTGGTTCATCAAGAGGCTTATTATGATTGTTCCGGATGTAAGCCTACCTGACGAGAAGTCAGATATGGAATAATGAATCTTTGAGATATTCAACCCAGTAATAACAAAGGCATTGTCAAATAAAGGTAATATTGGTGTTAAATGGGAGATTAGTTTATTTTATAGATTTATTACAAAGCTATGAACTTCAGTTAAAGAATCCAAATCGTTAAAGGGTATAAATATCTCCTGAATCCGTGGGTTCAGGATTATAAATACGTGACTCCTTGAGTGCCATCCCTCAAACGAAGTAATATAGAGAGTTATTTGTAAATCCCTGAGTAATAACAGTATACGAAGAATAAGTCTGTTTTCCTTTAATCGTATAATTATTTTTTCGTTTAGTGCAAATTTATATTTCTTCATTATTGTCAAAATAATAATTAATGGCCAAGGTAATGTATTGCTAACTATGTTATGAATTTCGAAATATTAAGAACATAATTTGAAAAAAAAAAACACCTGTTAAAAGCAATTATGAAATCTCAATAACTATAATTCATATCTTGATAAATTAGTGACTTTATGACAAAAAGCCAAAACTTTTAGTTTATTTATTTAATTATTTTTCTTTTTTTTAAAATTAAAATATTACTTTTTTTAAGGCAATTCAATTCTAAACTAATTTTTTCCGTTATCTTGACAAAATGAAATTGCGAATTTATGACAATGCCAACGATTTCAATTCAGGTATATTATAACGGAGAGTACGCTGACACACAAATATTTAAAAATCGTTATACAGACTAAAAATACATTAAAAACAACGAACTGTTTCGCTTGTGAAACCAAGCTTTGACAAGTAATGACAATGGAAAAAAACATTGTATGTAATCTAATGGAGGATCAATACAATTTGATATTAAAATTAGATACAGCAGGAAGCAAAGGAATTTCTTTTGTATATCGCAGGAAACGTCTGTCTACCACGTGATTGGAAGTTTCTATAAAGATTTTAAATATTTTAAACTTGTGTGTCGACGTACTTTGCATTATAACTTAAACTGCACACGTAAAAATTGCTTTTTCTATTAATATATATTTTATCAAAATATTTGTTTTCGATTTTAAGAAAGAAACACAAAAATTTGAAAAGAAAAAGCTAATAAATAACCAAAAACCAAAACAAAAAACCAAGTTCATCTTATAAATAGGTTTTTCTTGCCGAAGGCAAAACATGTATTGGGTCAACTTCTAAACATATTTTTAAAATTAGAAATTCTTTCCTCCACATTATATTTTTTGCCTAAGGTTATCTAAAGCATTGAAGAAAATATTTTCAAGAATTTAGACAATTGTTTTTATTTTCATTATCAAATGGATTTTCGCTAAACGGTTTCCTTTAAGTTAATAAAAATTAATGTTTGTTTAAAGTGAGGGTCGGAATGTTTTTCAAATGATTTACAATTAATTTTTAACTTTTTTTTAAGTGTATTCTGTTGCAAAGGTTTCCGTAACCATTTTTTTTTTAATTTTCAGTAAATAACTTTCAATAATAACAAGTAATAATAAAAATAACAGTTAAAGATTGTCAAATTGATCATTATCTTTTGAGAGCCATGTTTGAAATCATATAAATCTTTTATTGCTGATAAACGACAGTAGAGAATTTGGTTTCTGTTGTTTGAAATGGTCAGGAAATAAGAACATCTCCATTGAGTGACCAATGTAATGCCATCCACCCCGCAGACTGAATAGATCTTGTCCGCCTACATTTACGTTCTTTTCGCAGTTGTGGCGCGCAACCAACTAGGCACTGCATCAGGAAGTCAAATTTCTTCACGAGTTGGTTGTTGATTTTATATGTTAATATCGTTGTGTTGTATAAATTAAAGTAAGTAATGTTTCTACGACTGAATATGATGGCTGATGAGCAGTAGACGGCTTGAGGCCTCCAAGCTGTTATCGAATTAATAAATAGTAGTGGTACTGGACATTTGCTGGTTGAGCAGCCATCCATAGACATAGGATTGGTAGAAGCAGAGTCACAAAACGAAAGAGGAAGGCTGTCTTAACTATTTCGAACTCTTTTCGCAATAAATAAAAAAAAAAAATATGACACTTATCAGATGTCTCCTTGGAATAGGAACACAAGTCGAACTGAATCATATCTTCTAACGATAAAACACTCCCAAGTATTACCAAAAGCAAAACGACTGAAATTTTAAACATCAGTTTCCACAGGGTTTTTTTATGCTCTTAAGAAGGCAACGTTTACCCACAGTCCTATTTGTTTTAGTTTTTTATTATTATTATTATTATTATTATTATTACCGACGCGCACAAATTTCCTTTGGCCCAATGCAACGAAATTAAGAAGGAAAAAAGTAGATTACCAAAGAAGAAACAGAAATAACAGATTTTTATAATTTAAACTTATATTTTACTTTTAATTGATTAAAATAAAGAATATTAACCATCTTTTTATTTATTTATTCAAAAAAAAATATTGAAAAAAAACCAATGTGATACAACCTTAACTTCATCTTTAAAAAACAAATTAATCGAGTCAATGCCGTCCGCCTTCACTCTCTGGAACTTTTTTTTTAAGTACGTATTTGTTGTTGAGTAACGAAATGAGAAAGCTTCAGAATTTCAGAAAAACAGACCTGATTCTACATTAAACATTAAATGAAGTTAAACGATAAACGAATAAAGTTTATAATAATTGGTAAATAACAGTTTTTATTCAGAAGTATTATTGTTATCCATCATCACTAAAAGAATATGAAAAGGAATATTTCCTGTACCGTTTCTTTCCTCCCTCTTCCACTTTCCATCCCTAATTTCGCCGTCTCATTCTTCCATCGTAATTATCGTGAATACTTGTAATTGCGCGCATATTTTGCACCAGATCTCAACTTAATGAATCACATAATTAAGCTCTAATTAGAAACGATGAAATATGATCAGCCATTCTCAAGAGTTATTTTTATTTACTATTTTACGAAAATATTACTTATAACTTACTAATTCTTCATGGTTTAAAAAATGATAGCTAGAAGAATTGTGAATTAAAGTAATACCTATTAGATATAGTCAAATTAACTGAATTTAAGAGGAATTTTGTAAGAGCCATAAAGAGCCCTGACAAAATATGAATACGGTCTTCGTCTGACAATCTAGACACACAAACTTAATTTTTTTTAAGTTTGTGTCTAGATAGTCAGACAAAGACCATATTCATATTTTGTCATTATCTTCTGTCAGTTAACTGTGATACTGCAGTTGATTGAACTTTCGAATTCTTACTATTTCACTTAAACATTTTTCTTCTCTGTTTTCTTTCTGAGGAGCTACAGCATTTGCTAATCTCCTATCAGTAGTGCCAAACATTGGCTCCACTCTTATTTCAATGAATATGAGGAGGATTCACAGAAGATAACCCCACTCTTACCCAATTCTTTTTATTTCACTTTATTCTAGCGTTTATTATTGCAGCCTTAGTAATAATTCATCTTATTTTCCTTCTATGTCTTGACTATTAGAACGCCGATCAGGTCAAAACGACCGGAACGATTTTCATAAAATTTGGAACTTTAGTTTCTCCATGAGCCACTTTAAACCTCGGGTACATTTTTTTTTTTGGTCTCCATCCACCGATAGCTGAAACCTTATTCGCGAAA
The DNA here is from genome assembly GCA_023159025.1 of Thereuonema tuberculata. Lineage (NCBI taxonomy): Eukaryota > Metazoa > Arthropoda > Chilopoda > Scutigeromorpha > Scutigeridae > Thereuonema > Thereuonema tuberculata. Next base: position 76,581,165 of record JAFIDM010012231.1, read on the forward strand.
TCCCTCGCTAAACACTTTGGGCTAATTCCTTGAAATTTGTTACTATGCTTTCATTTATGATCTAACTTAAAAAAATGACAATGATTTTGTTGCTAATCCATCGCATCCCTCTTCAAGTATTAGATTAAATTTAAGTAATTTCATCAAAGTAAATAAAAATTTAAAAAATACGTTATTAGAAACATTTGTTAGAATGATTGATTTCCAATTGTCAACGCTCTATTATTTTTGATAATTTGAAGAAAGTAGGTTTAAAGATAGTTTTGTTGTTATGGTAGATCACGACGGATGAACTTTCAGTAATTATATATAGATATATTCTAGAATCTCACAATTTTAATGACGTTTTTATTACTTGCATCAATTTCTTGTAAGTACCAAGAAATCTATACTGCACCAGCATTAATCTATACTGGTGATTCAAAATTCCCTAACAAACTTTAAAGGTATATCAGGAAAAACAAACCGTATTCATAGTGGAACGTATGTCCGCAAACGCCACCCGAATATGCTAGAAGGTACACTAAGAATCAGAAATAAAAATAAAAAAAAGAACTCCATGTCATTGGCGTAAAAAAATTCAGTATCTGTATCAGGTTTTCTGTTTTAAGTTTTAGTTTTCTAAGATTTTTTTCCCCCAATTCCGTTTACTAACGATAAAGTGCTAATGATAATTTTTTTTCTTTAGTGCTCGATGTCTAACGGAGGAGAAGGCTCGGGACATTGGGAATTGCAGAGATGCGGCTCATTTAGAGAAAATCCCAACATCGTCCCATCTGGTTTAGTGAGTATGATTTACTTATTATTTCTAAATCACTGCATGAATCTATACATGATTTGAAAACTCCTCTTTGATAGATCACAATTTAGTGTCCTATCCTAGTAGATGAGGCCAGAGCAATCAAATTTTTAAATTTTTATTTTATTAAACAGCACTAGGCCATCCCCCCTGTCTCCCCCTGGTAAGTATCAGATAATCCAAGAAGAATCGATTCCAAGCGGTTATGGCAAAAAGTGATATTTTATTCTCATTATTTTATACTCATTATTTGGTAGCGCGCGAACAAATAGAATATAAGTAGGATTGGATATTGGGGCCAGCAGATGTCCAATGGTTAGCGTTCCTGACTGCGAGGACGAAGGTCCTCGGTTCGAATCACGTGCAGGGCGAAAAAAAAAATTCATAATCTTGCTTTCTCAGCAAGAGAAACTAATAATTAACAATTGCGCCGGAAAGACAGAGAAATATAAGATTTTAGTAATATAGATTATAAAACATTCAAATCTGTTGTCCAGGGGCTCATTCAAATTCACCCAATGGTCTTTAGTATCGATTACATAAAACTCTCTTACGAATATTTTCGTTCGTTTTGTCTTGTTAGGAAATTGGTTCTCTAATTTATTCTTCTGATTTCTGTAGGATGAAACAAAGAGGAATAATCCCACAATTAAAAGTGATGACTCGAGATCACGTACCAGAGTTGGATTATAATAATAAAGTGGAAGAGGAAGTGTATACATCTCGAGTCAAATTGCACCCGCGGATGAAAACTAGATCATTTTATGAAGTAAAAAAAAAAAGAGGCATGACGGCCCTGTCATGCATTTTTCATATTGGAGAAACATTTTTATTGTAAGTGCCCACAGCATTCTTGTAAAATAAGGAGTGAGATTAAAAATTAGCAAACCTTATTCTGATGAGAAACAATCTTTTGTTTGAATTTAAATGATATTTGCCTTAAAGATAAGTCATTTTGTTCCACTACTTTAATTACTATCAGTAATACTATTCAATCATATATTACTTTTTACTTGTAATTTAATTTAAGTAATTATTGATAGTCAGTTTCTGAATTTAAGAGATTTAAACCATTTCAACTATTTAATACATTTTTAAATCTTCAATTTATTTTTTACTGTAATAAACTATGCATGAAAAAACAAACATTGAGTAAATTATTTATTGTTCCCTTCAGAATTCGTCCGCACTCCTCCAATAAGATCAAATGTCCCATATTACTGCAGTAAGAGTTCCGTTTTTTTATAAGAGGCATGAACAAAAATAACATTCCAAAAAAAAAAAAAAAAAAATTGCAATGAGAGGTTTACTTAATGCATGCTGGGAGTATAACAAATTACATACTGATATTGAACTATCTTTAAGATCTGTCAGATGTTCACGTTCCATAAAAGAACAACAAAAAAAGAAAATTATACGTATTTTGTCGAGATTGCTTATATCAAATGCATTTTTGTCACCAGTCAAAATATCCGTGATCGTGCCCTTAGATTATCAACAAACAGAAGAATTTCCACTACAACGAAAAATGCATTTTTAAAAACAATTTTTGAGACATATATTTAAGACGAAATAACTGAAAAGTGTACTAGAAAAATAGTGATAAATTGTTAATCCGAAATAAACATTTTATATCATCTAAATCTGAGGAAAAACAAAAAAGTCTTTGCTTATCACAGTAATCTAGTAAGCAGATCTTCGGATAAAGAAATGATCAGAACAACATTCATTTAACTTAAAATCAGTAACCGCAGTTGTTAAAGTCAATGTGACCATAAGTAAGTGCGTCAAATTGAAACATAGAAATGTACTACAGATTTCGATACAGCAAATTAAGGATAAGTCAACAAGCTCTCTATTCTTAAATTAAGAAAATTTTGCATTTTAGTGACAGGATTAATTACTGGTCATTTTCACCTCAAAAATCATCTATAAATCATGAATCTTTTCAAAGAGAATTCTAATATCTAGATGGTGTGATGAAGATATTATCTTCAGATATCAAGCTTTAGCT
>JAFIDM010012231.1:76588977-76603850 GCA_023159025.1 Thereuonema tuberculata
AAATATTTAAAATAGGGTATTTTTTTATTTTGAATTAACTTCTTTTGGATTCTTTTTTGTTCCGTAGCAAAATATAAGGATGGAATTGATTTGAATTTCCTCTTCCCTGAGTTGCAAACACTTTTCGATCAATTTAAACGAAATAATCAGCTTCCTAGCTGTTATGCCAAAAAAATTGGCGTAATAAACTGCATTTTTGTTGACGTTGGCAAATTAGGAAAGTGTTTCAGTTGTTGTGGAACTCTCTTTTCGACGTAATATTAGGATTCCGGCGAAACCATTATAGAGAGGGAGCCTAGTGTTTTCGAGCAGGAATTTTACCACGACTCGATTCCACAACCGCATTATAAATCCCCATTTTGCCTAATTATTGAATTTAGAAACAGGAGCTATTTGCGCCCCGAAGCTGTCTGGAGGACAACAGGTTTCACTGCCATTTGCCAATTTGTTCGAAATCCCCATGAATTATTATTATACCTCCGATCACCATTGTGCATTTGCGGTTTTAATGGTCCCTTTAGGGTTTGGTTACTGCGATGACAGAATTACAGTTTCAACAAATTCTTCCACGCTTTCGACCCAAAGAGGAGAAAATGGATGTAATGGAGAGGAAAGATGCTAATTGGATGGGTTTGTAGGGAGGACGATGATGATGATAGAGGATCCTCTAGTTGGGTAAGCCCTTGCTTCCTGTGGCGAACATAAAACACTAAATGACAGTTTGTGAAGAAGAGCATCGTAATAATACAGCAAACATAAATTATTGGATAAAATGTTTTTTGCAGCAACTGCAATTAATGTCAAAACTGGAACCTAAATAATTTGCTGTCTGTAATCAACACTGCATTGTTGTTGCCATCAAGCATAATTCTCTCTGAAAAAAAATATTTATATGTACACTTTTACATGTTATATTCTAAAATAACATGTAAAACTGAAATTGAAAGCTGAAATTTAAAAATATTTCTCAAATATGTTTTCTACATCGTTTTTTGTTTGTATGTTTGATATTTATGTGAAATTTGGTCACCGAAAAAATGTAAGTATCGTACATTCTTCTAATGTTTAGAATGCAGTTATTAAAAAAAGATGTTCACTGTCTGATCATCCATTTCTGATGAAAGTAACAAAAAAAAAAAAAAACAACATACATCTTATAAAGTTGAAACTTTAGGTTAAATAGATTCTTAATATTTTTGATACAGATGAAGAGCTAGCGACCGACAAATACCATTACTCGTAGTCATCTTGAAATGTATATATGATTGCTCAGTAAATATCAAGAATTACTCAAACTAGAACTCAAATTTTAGTGATAGATTGATGTTATTAAATATAAGGTCTACATTGATTTTGATTAATATCATCAGACCTTAATTTCAGGGATTTAGAACCAGAAAAAAATGAATTCTCCCTAAGTATAATAAGATTCTGCCCACAGAATTGCATATAGCGAATTCTTAAAACATTTTACAAAAATTAGATATAGAAAACCTTAAGGAAATATATAAGTAGTATCTCTCAGAAACGATAGTTTGCTTACGAAAAATTCCTCATCACTGAATTTGTAATATTGCAGTCATCCCTCAACTCGTTCCATCCGGCAGAACGTAAAGCAAACGGACGTAAGTCGATACATTAAATCAACAGTGTTATTGGGGTTAGGGACTTAACCGTAATTAGTATCCTGTCCCAAACACTGTATATTTCACTGATATTGGATTATTAACAATTATTATTGATAAGAAACAAGAACATTGTAATGATTAAAGAGGGAAGAGGAGATCGTAATAGTCATCGCTGAATAGTTGCTGAACTTTGTAGCATTACATTAGAAAGGGACCTTGTCATTGCTTCGTTACTATCATCGATTTAATGGAAGCAGGTCGTTTCACAGCCTCTACGATTTTATCCTTATTTTTCAAAATGGTCGTCACTGTAGAATGAGACCATCCGAAGTCATGTGAGATTACATTGTTGGGTTTACCTGCTTCATGTTGCTTTGTAACCTGTAACTTCGTTTCAAGATAAATTGCTCGCCTCTTTTCCTGTGATTCATTACTAGGTTTTCTGATTGGGCATGGAGGAGACATGTTGCACAAGATCCCGCGAAATATTTAACGCTAAATACACAAATAACCCTATTTTGAAACACAAAATCAACAGAGGAACTGTTGAAGACACGTGCCGATTGCAGACTGCTTAGGGAAGTTCCGCTCAATGCGCTGTTGCCACTGTGCATGATATATTGTTGCTAAATAGAAACCTTTTTCTTTCCCTCGCTTTTTTAGAAAGTATAGTCGAAAATGTTTAGAAAGTATAGTCGTCCCCGAGCGGACGTAAGTCGAGGAATGACCGTACTAGGTAGTGTTTTATTTCCATTAAGTTTAAAAATATAGATCGAATTAAACTTTTTGAAGCAATAATACTTAAAATATTTCATTACAATGATCTGAAATTCCTTCGTCTTTGGATAGTTTTCTCGATATATAGTAGTAAATAAGTTATATATGATAGAAATAAGTTGTAGATACTGCAAAAATGAATAATATATAATTCGGTAGGTTCCTACTTACATGTACCTACGATGCATGCATTGTATATGTGTGTATATATATAGAAGCATGTTGTACATAGGCTTTATCAGCACATAAATTCTTCAGTATGTAATTGACATAGCATCTATACAACACTCACAATGGCCTTATTCGTAGATTGCCATTTTCCTGAATTTCGGAAATCATAGGTTGCTTTAATTAAGTTATGGGACGGCGGCTCTTTGAAGGTTGTTGTGCGGCTTCCCACATTGGATTTTTTATATGATGTGAATGTTTCTTTGATTGAATAGGGGGGATTGGCGGCTCTTCTGAGCAAAAAATTGCAGCCCTGTGATTTAGACTGAGTGAACTAATCTACCATTTAATATAGAAAGCCCTCAGTACACTTCGTCAGCGAAAAATATCAATACTACAAGAAAGATTAACATTCTATAATGAATCTGTCATTCTCTGTCTCAAAAAATAATATTGGAAAGATTTGGAAGCTTGATCAATTGAGATTGGAAGCAACACTGACATTCAATCTGTGCTTTAGTAAAAAAAACCTTCACAGATTCCATCCCTCCAATCTTAATTACATCAAGGATTCCAAAAGAAAAATTATATCTATCTTCGAGAAACATTGCTGAAAGGGAATGTCAGTGAAATTGACTTTGATTGATCAGAATTACAGTCTCATATCGAGGATAATCATCTCTCTTCATTATCCAATTAGTTCATTTCATTAATAAGTTGAACATCAAAGATTATTCACAATTTGTAATTAAATCTATAAATGATTTACATTAATTAACTTTAATTATTACAGAAAAAACAGTTTTTGGCAAATGAATTGCGTAATTTTATGATTTCAGAATCAGATAGATTGAGATAAAACAAATGTGCTATTGCAATCATAAATCGAAAGAAGCTTCTTTGATTAACATTTCCGTCTACTTGCATTTATTATCTTATGTTAAACTAGTCGGCTACCCGTCGCTTCGCTCCATATGTAACGGAAAACAACTTTTTATTTATTAAAAAAAATCACTCAGACAAATTACATATAGTTGCTTACAACTAAAACTAAAAATTTTTGAAAGTTTTTTTTTTTAATTTACTTACTGATGTTTATATTCTATCAATCCACGAACACTGCTTTTAGAACCAGCGTGTGAATCATATATCTACGATATATTTTTATTTTTTATAGAGATTAGAAATGTAGTCCTCGTGGTCTAATGGCTAAGATGTCTAACTTCGGAGCAGAAGATTGCATTTTCGATTACCGTAGTGAATTTGGAGAAATTATTTCTATTTTCACAAAATACAACAATTGCACCGACAGACAAGAGAAATAAAAGCTTTTAGTAATATAGATATACTTTTCAGTGGTTTTTGAGTTACAAATATAATTGATTTTTAAGTTACAAATAGTGATTTTTTCAGTATTTTATCTTATAGAAATAGTGCTTCTTTCTTTCTTGAATCTCTTTTTTTAATTACAACCATTACCCGTGTGCAAATTGATTGATATAGATATTTGAAAAAGAGATATATTGAGATGGATGTTTGTTAATATAGATGATGAATGAAGATCGTAGCTTGTATACGAAATTCTTGGCGACGAATTGATTGTGACTATTCTTTCGAGTGAAGATAACCAAATTCTGATGACTTGTAACTCAAAGATATAAAGTTGTGCGTGAGTGAAGACAACGTTCTCCAAATAGATGGCAACCATATTTAGAGTCTGTCCTTGAACTTTATTGATAAACATCGTGTAAGAAGGCCTGATCGGAAATGGCTTTCTTGTGAAAGTGAATAGAAGTAGATTAACGGTTGGTTTCATAGACATCCTATGGATGAAAACAAAATCTCCTTTGTGAGTTCCTGTTGTAATTTCGGCTTCTGTGAGATCATTATCGAATGAACGGTATTTAAGTTGAGTTCCGTTGCAGTGTCCAAACTTGGAATTAATGTTTTGCAACAACATTATTGGAGATCCAATCTTCAATGACAAATGATGTTGAGGAATACCGCTGAGATTCAATGAGTTCAGGTATTCAGGCGCATAGATATGTTCGTGTTGTGGATTATCAGAAGTATCAATTTTATTCTCACTTAAATACTCTCGAGTCTCACCTTGTATTCTTTGACTTATCACTCGATTGATGTTATCGACAATCTCGTTCTTTGGAGTTAGAATTGTCCATTCATTGATTTCAGGTAAGATATTTTTTCTATGAACTGGTTGAATTACTCTATTTTGCTACAAAGATTATCAGGCAATGTTATCATTCCTTTTTTATCTGGTTATCGATTGTCTCCGATTCTGAGCAAATGTTCGACAAAATTTCTCTGCTTCTGGTCATCTTAGTTGATGAGCCGCATAATATGATAAGTTCTTGACTTTGACGTGATTCCAGGTATTTGAGTTATAAATAGTGTTTTTCAGTAATCTACCTAATAGAAATACTGCTTCTTTCTTTCTTTCTTTCTTGACTCTTTTTTTTATTCCAATTGATACTTTTCAGTGGTTTTTGAGTTACAAATAGTGATTTTTCAGTATTCTACGTAATAGAAATACTGCTTCTTTCTTTGTTGACTCGCTTTTTTAATTCCAATGATACTTTTCAGTGCTTTTTAAGTTACAAATAGTGATGTGTCAGTATTCTATCTAATAGAAATACTGCTTCTTTCTTTGTTGAGACTCTTTTTTTATTCCAATTGATACTTTTCAGTAGTTTGTGAGTTCCAATAGTGATTTTTCAGTATTCTATCTAATAGAGTACTGTTTTTTTTCTTTTTTGACTCTCATTTTTATTCTAATTGATACTTTTCAGTGGCTTTTGTGTTACAAATATTGATGGTTTTTGAGTTACAAATAGTGATTTTTCAGTATTCTATCTAACGAAATACTGCTTCTTTATTTCTTGACTCTTTTATTTATTCCTATTGATACTTTGCAGTGGTTTCTGAGTTACAATAGTGTTTTTTTCAGTATTCTGGCTAATAGAAATGCGGTTGGCTGCGGGTTGGAGGTGGCGGGTTCGGTTCCCGGCCTCGGCGGAGCGCGGGAATTTTTCCACGCTCCTTTCTCCTCCAAACGGGTTCTAGGATCTACCCAGCCCTCTCTAGAATAAGTACTGGGTTTCTTTCCCGGGAGTTAAAGGCGGGCGGGCGTCGGGCTGCTTATTTTTCAATATCACAAAGAATTTGGTTAAGTAAGAATATTTAAAATATTGCAACGTTTCGGCAATTATAGTTCTAATTGTCAGTTTCGAATTACAAATAAACTGACGGATGGGAAATAAATAAACAATCTTGAGATTCAAAAAAAAAGGTTGAATACATTCCTTATTGATGGGGGAAGGGAAAGGAGAGATAAGTTAAAAAACAATATGAAGAGAATTGTAGTCCGTATGGCCTAATGGATAAGGCATCTGATTTCGGATCAGAAGATTCCACGTTCGATTCATGTCGCGGATGTTTCATTGAAAAAAATATTTCTACTTTCCATTCTCACAGAAAATTGCACCGGACAGACAGACAGAGAAATAAAAGATTTTAGTAATACAGATTAATAAATACTGTATCTATTAAGAATAGGCTTTAAATGTATCGGGTGTTGATAAATATAGATTCACAATATAATATTAGACATAACAAACTGTAGTGAAAGACAGAATCGAGGAGTGGAAGCAATAAATGTAATTAAATAGGAAGGAATAATTAAGGTGTGTACAATATGTCTAAATGTTCGTCGTTACGGCGGACACACACTTCATACCGTTCCTGCAAATTTTATACCTTGAGATGGCACTGCCAGGAAAGTTTTTATACAGAAACTGCCAGCACGCCACAGCTGTATTAGGTAAGCATCTGCTCCAAAAGATGGCCGTTGTTATTTCGATTCGTGGCAGTCCCGTGCACCCTTTGCGCACACAACCTGTCTGTCGGCATTTTGAACGAGACCAAGAATCACATGTTACTTGAGATATGTTTACAAAACGAAGAAAGGAACGTTTATATAAACAAGACTGGGGTCGTTTTTTCGTGTAGACCGTATGAATAGTTGTAATATTTGACTAAAAATACCTTTTTTCTGTATTCAGAACTATTATTGCTCGATTGATTCAAAACCAAATATCAGTTAGTATACAATTTATATTGAAATAGAACGTGACGTTCTGACTCGCCCAATGAAATTGGGGGTTATCGCGTATGTTTCACTGCTTTTGTTTTGCCCAATACTGTTTTTACGTAAGAGAACCCAATTTCAATAACAATTTAAAGTAGTTTAAAAGGCCCATAAGTACAAGATAGAAAACATTTGATGAACCCTTATGGTAAGTTTTAATTTAATAGTAGCAAACTTGTGATCATGTGATCTTGATTCTGAGTTCGGAGACTGTCTCGGAGAGTTAAGCTCATATTTGATCGTAAGTCACGTGATTTTCGATTGACCCACATAGATAAAAATTTGCCACCTTATTTCTATTTCAGTATCGTATGATTGCGGAGAAGATAGGGCCAGAAAATTCAACTGTTCTATTAATTGTATGGATAATATCAAAAGGATCCAAAAAAGAAAAGCTTCTACAAATTTAATCAGTTAGCTTTGATATGATGTAGGATCAGAAGAAAGTTTACAAAACTTTTATACAAAGCAATCCTTTATGGGGGGGGGGGGTGATACAAAGTCACCTTGACAATTTGAGGCATTAAATTTTTGTTAATATGAAAAAAAAACAGGAAAGAAACAGAAATCAAGAATTTTAAAGTTAATCAATTAAAATTTAATTTTAAAATTAAAATTTAAAAATGTTCAGTTTTAATGATCTGGGTTAAAATCAATTGTAGGAGAGATTGGGAAGGGGAAGGATCAATGATTCCGTGATTTGCAGAATATTTTTTAACTACTAATTAAAATTAAAGTATATCATTACAGGCCTAAGTGGTCTTGGAAGAGCGTGAGGTAAGGCTCAAACATTCTATGACCAATTAACTACTGTAAATTGAGTTATGGTTGAAGCCTAACATTGGGAAGTCAGCTTCAAGTCAGTTTCCACCTTGCGAAAAAAACTTGCTACCCATTTTATATAGGTTTGGGTGGACCTTATCTGGAGGAGAAAGATCCACTGATTATTTAATAAAATATCATATAAGGAAATTTATAATAAAGCATAAAAATATTAATATTTATTATTGTACCTTTGTGATAAAAAATTAGCATTCTTTTATTTATATTATCATAAAAATAATTAACATTTTATTATCATATAATCATTTATCCCACGGGTCCATCTCTCCTACAGATAATTTTAACCCTTACAGTTCGGCACTGTTTCACATCGATTCATTTGGATCTATTGTTCTTTTTTCTTGTTTGCTTTGCAGCCAAAGAATGGTTAGTTACTATCCAATGTCATTTTCATCTTTCATTAATGATATTGAATCCGCGATGAAATGCAAAACGGAAAGATAAAAATAGATCACTCTAAACCATCGTCCTGCATGAATCAGAATGAACTAAAAAAAAAACTTCTCTGAATTCCAGCTGCGGTGAATCCTTCTTTAAAAATGATCCATTGGAAATTGGAATTTCGGATGTCTGATGTTCGTTGTCGACTGGAAATTTTTCAAAAAAAAAAAACTTACAGCTTTCTATCGAATTGATTCATATAATCGAAGGACCATTCATTCCTAACAGATTTTGAAAATGGAAATTTCTTTTGAAATTTAAATACAAATAATTAAAAGAACATCTTCTGTATTTGTTTTATTAGACTACATAAGAAATTGGCTGTAAAAGCTGTATTAGTTTGTTAAGAAATGTAAGTTATCTTAGCTATTAAACATGATATTAAGTAGACAAACTTGAAAAATAAGAAACTCATCCAAGTAAGTCTCGAAAGAGATTTATTGCATAAAAAAGCGTAGTGCTCAAATTTGGAAGTATTTAAAAACATTTATTATTTTTGTTTTTATATCTGCATAATAAACACAGTTACTGAAGGATACTACAGTTTGTAGAATATAACCACTTTTTTTTACATTTTTAATGGGTTTTCTAGAGAAAAAAGGAATGCAAACAAACTACAAAAAAATTTAAGTAGGAATATTCATGAATTTCATCGAATCTCTTTAATCACAAAAACTTAAAGCTGCTACGAAGCTTAAGCTTGAATGATAAATTGGAGTTATTAAAAGAATGAACCATACTGATTAACTGCTAAAGAAATAGCACGTAAACTAAATCTAATCTTTAATATCACTGTTTTACTATTAAAAACAAGATATTACTTAATTTTTATGTTAGATCTTCAGACGAGAAGCTAAAACCAGAAATTGGCAAATAAAATTACATTGGCAAATAAAAGTATATCTATGAGTAGCGTTTAAAGGCACACTTCAAAAATTTTTAATCTTATCTAGCTTTGTGACAGATGGATGATATCTGATGCAATATTGATTTTAAGAACAGGGCCAAGAAATGAGAAACTTAATCCCTAAAAGTCATCAACAATGTCTCTTCACATTAAAAGTCTAAATCTTACTAGTAAAATTTAGATTTTTAATTGTGCATTAGAACAATTACTTTTGGGTCTCACTTCGTTTCCCTAGCAGCAAAGTCAAAATCCACATTTTTTTTAATTCAATATTTCTGTTAGTTGAATATTGTTCCACTGCTTCTTTCTTTCTTAATTACTTTTTCTGCCAACTTGTTTAATTTGCTTGCTATTTATTATCTTTATTTGTTTTAAAAGATTTTTAGCAAATATCCTTTTTATTTGACTTCTATTATATTTAAAATTATGATTTTAAAGGGGCTTTCTTTCTGTTTTCATGGATGTAGAAAAAAAGTTTTAGAAGACTGTAGAAGAAAGCTTTTAGTGCTGTTAAGAAACGAACAGAGGTTGCCTTTATGATGCAGACTAGCTGTACCCGGCATGCGTTGCAATGCCACTCAAAGACAGAAAGGGCTCGTGAGAAGGGGCCGTAAATATAAGGTCCCAGTGTCGATCGGGGGTGGGACACTTAGGCCCTTGTGTCGCCATCCCCACCCAAGTGTGGTGGACCTGTCCCCCATAGCAGAGCGAATTTTTCTTTTTCCAATTGACTTAGGGGCCTCGAGAAGGGGCCCTAAATATAAGGTCCCGGTGTCGATCGGGGGTGGGACACTTAGGCCCTTGTGTCGCCATCCCCCCACCCAAGTGTGGTGTCCCTGCCCCCGTAGGAGAGTGAAATTTTCCCTTTTTGCAATTGACTTGGGGGGGGGGGGGCCGAGGAAGGGCCCTAAATATAAGGTCCCGGTGTCGGTCGGGGGTGGGGCACTTCAGCCTTTGTGTTGGCTTCTTCCCACCCAAGTGTGGTGTCCCTGCCCCAAATAGGAGAGCGAATTTTTCCCTTTTTTGCAATTGACTTGGGGGGGCCCGAGAAGGGGCCCTAAATTTAAGGTCCCGGTGTCCATCGGGGGTGGGACACTTACGCCCATGTGTCGCCATCCCCCCACCCAAGTGGGGTGTCCCTGCCCCCCATAGGAGAGCGAATTTTTCCTTATTTGCAATTGACTTGGGGGCCCGAGAAGGGGCCCTAAATATAAGGTCCCGGTGTCGGTCGAGGTGGGACACTTCAGCCTTTGTGTTGGCTTCCTCCCACCCAAGTGTGGTGTCCCTGCCCCCCATAGGAGAGCGAATTTTTCACTTTACACAATATTTGTGTAGTTCTTATTTTCAATACCAGGTGGATATTGGATTTTTCAGGGCTTTTACCCCTTTTCAACCCCTTTTGGGGGGTGGGTCCGGGTTCTAAGGTAGCCTATCTTTTGCGCAGGGTCCTAAAGAGTAATTCTGCAAAGTTTGGTCCAGATAGGTCAAAGGGCCTAAGAGTGTATAAAGGACAGACAAAGAAAGAAAGAAAGAAAGATACATTCATTTTCATATATATAGACAAGGAATAAGGCCGGATTTTCCGAAATTCCCACACGATAGGGAATAAAGAGGATTTACATTTTAGCTTTAAAGTTACCTTTTCGGTATATATAAGTGTGTGGCGCCAACCCGCAATACATCTGAGTTATCCAGAGAAGGCCACAAGAGGCTGGGAACTCGTATATTTTCCGATCTCGATATTAATTTGCTAAATAAAAAAAGTTTTTTTATGCTATGTATGCCAGGGTTCCGGAGCGAAGCGACGGTACCCGGCTAGTGTATATATATTCTTGTCTTCGAGATCTGCTGTCATACGAAATGGTTGCCATCACTATTATACCAGATGTAACAGCTATAATCTGATAAAAGCTGTAAATCCTGATAATAAATCTATAAATCCTGAATAAATCTTTAAATCCTGACAATATTGCCAGGATTTGAGGCTGCCCAGTTCTCCCCCATACGCAGATGTGATGATCATCTGCTGCGAGACAGAAGAGGGGCTCACCACTAAACGAAACCATTCGAAAGCAGACTACCTCTCTAGAGCAAGACACCACTGTAGATGGAACCTTCAGGACTGGGTTTTTAAAGGCATGCGTCATAAGGCATGCGAGGTTTAACGATCTCAGTGTATGCAATTCGTCTAACAAAGATAGATTTCGATTGCTGTGATACTGTTGAGTCAACCAGAGGCTTTCGACGTGAATGAGTGCCTCACAGAACCGTCGATTCCATTACCTTCCCACAGAAGCATCACTACGACCCAAATGGCGAGCGATTCGTCTGCATGATCAACCGGCTTCTCGCAATTCTACTAGACAGCCTCTCTCGATATTTTGCTCTTAGTTTCGAGAGCATCGTCGTAGCGTTACTGATGATACATTGATATGAATGCTGTTCTTCCACGAAGCAGAATGTGTCTCTTAAGATTCTATCTAAAGGAGTCTTTACATAGATCACAAGATGGGCCCTTCCATTGAGCTGTCAGGGTGATGGGGACTTTCTTGAAAATTAAACATCAACCATTTGCAAATCTAATAGCAAAATAGTGCTTACGGAATCTCATTCAAATTAGACGCTTCATTCATAGTGCTTCGATTTTTTTTTTGTCACAGAATGTATGTTTGTATAATTTTAATAATCAAAGGAAAATATACCTTAATTAATTTTTAGATCTGCCTGATAAAATTTTAATGATAAACTGCCTAAGAACTGGCTGATAAACTAAAAATTTCACTAAGCAATCCGTCAAAAGTAATCTGAACTATTTAAAACAACGGATAAAGAGCTGAACGAAAAAACCATTGTGCCTTTGGAGAAAACGCTTTTGGAGAAAACGGTAAAATATTGACAAGACAATGAAAACCATACTCGCACATAACTAATAATAAAAGGAATCACTGATCTGTTTTTGGATTTTTCGACACAGGGAATCCAGAACAGCTGTTTCTGGGTTCCTACCCGTCATCAGCTGGACTCGCCCAGTGTCTTAACAGTCAGTGATTCCTCGAGATATATAAAGAAAACAAAAGAGAACAAGAAAAACGGTCTAGGAATCACCGACTGTTAAAACACTGGGCGAGTCCAGCTGATGACGGGTAGGAACCCAGAAACAGCAGTTCTGGATTCCAGGTGTCGAAAAATCCAAAAACAGATCAGTGATTCCTTTTGTTATTAGTTATGTGCGAGTATGGTTTTTATTGTCTTGTCATTATTATTTTCGCACGTTAAAACTTGTTGTTAACGGTAAAATATTGTGAAGAGGAATCAAAGAGTAAAAAAAAAAAAAGCATAATCTTCATTTTCCAAATAATAATTTTCTGATATCTATGGAAAAATAAATAGAAAATCCTAATCTTTAGTAAACGTTGAATAATCAGAAATATTGAAAATTTGGAAAATAAAACGAGTATATTTACAAAGTGTCCGTAGAGCTCCAAGAGTATTCCAAAATGCATAAGAAACCTGATAAGAACTATTGGTAGAGTTGAACTTTGCAAGTGCTGCGGGCATTTGAGACGAAGATTCAATTTTTCTATGCAATAAGACATTTGGACATTGAATAGAAATAACAGAAGAAAAGACAAAAGCAAATAAAGCAAGAAAAGATAGATCTGTATTGGAAAACTAGAAGAAATTGTCAGAAGCATAACGAGAAGGGAAAAGGGAATTGATTTTAGTCATTTAACGGATAAAAAAAAATTAACATCAGAAAATATCAAAGAAACGTAAATCAATTTTATGTTCTTCAATAATATCCCAAAATAAAATCTGAAGAAATAAATGATAATAAATAGACAGATAGAAGAAAATGATAAACTTAAAAGATACTTTTTTGGAAGAGCAATCCCTTGGAAATAAGATACATCTGATAACATAGGTTATTTGTCGAAGTTGGTTCTGCAAAGCATTTCTGGTTTAACCTGGAATTTTTCTTCTTCAGCTTTTTCCTTTAGAGACAAAGTAAACCAAAGGGATATGCAGAAAGAAATCGAATAGAAGACGGGAGAGGAGAGGCAGAGCAATGGATTCGCAATGGAATACGTGAAGAAAATTAAATTCCTTGGCATCATCCCCACTACAAACTCCATTCTTCCCTTACAAAGACCTGCGTGAGGCGAAAATTTCCTTTTGTGTGACTGAGAATCCTAATATTCGTCTACCGTCAAATGAGGATAAAATTAATCTTGCCAAGCAACCATAAATTGAAAGAAAAAAAAATAATGTCGGGGAGGAAGATAGAAACATTGATTTTTTTTTTCCTTTTTTTAATTTGGCTTTCGGCACAGTGCCACAGTGATCTCTAACGAAAGACATTTACAAAACGAGGTGATAAAAATGTTTAATTTTAATAATTGATCTCTGCTGATGAATTGGGCTTAAGTCAGGCTTTTAATTTAAAATTAATTCGAAGATAGCTAATCACCCCTTTTTTTTTCTTTTTTGCATTTTTTTTTTGCTTCAATTAATTATCTTATTATTTGTATTTTAAGTTGACTATATTTAGAAACTGACTATACAGTCTTGTTATTAAGCAATAAAAAAATGTTAATGTAAATAGAATAAAAAAATAGAATAAAACTCAACGTTGACTGTAACTTATTTTAATTGAATATCAATAATTTATTGTCGTTAAATTTTCGTGTTTATTTATGAACAGGAGAGGATAGGAAAAGGTCCTATAGGATTTCTGTAAGGTCTGCTAAATGTTGCGAGCGATTAGTCATGGTGATCTTTAGGGAATCAAGGACAATACTGGATTGTCCTAATACTGGTAAAGAGGTCAGTAAACCTTTTTCTTGCATTGCCAGAAAGTATTACATTTTATATTGAATATAGTCCTTATTCGTGTAGAATGTATCTTACGTGTCTTAAACGTAATAATATACAGTGGAACCCCGCTATTCGTACACAATCCGTTCAGGGAGGCGCAGTTCGAATGGCGATTTGTACGAATGGCGAATCATTTTTTCACGTAAGATATAATGTAAATTTTATTAATCCGTTCCAGAACCCAGAAATGGTTGCTTATTTAAACCTTTGTAATAATATTTTAAGCATAAAATACATAAAAACTATGAAAACAATAAATATATAGGCCTCTCTTACAGGCCCGGATTTAAAGACCCAGGGCCCCTAGGCCCCACTTACATTGCCCCACCCCCAGCCCCGGACTGAAACACCCAGGGTCCCGAGACACTTGATATTTGCCCCCAAGCCCAACCCGAAAATCTACAACCAAAAAAAATACGGAATCTCCCTTTGAACAACCAAAAAAAAATCCAATATGACGGGGCCCTCGGCTGGCTGGGTCCCTGGGCCCGGGTATTCTAGGCCTAGGCGGAAATCCGGGCCTGCTCTCTTATGTCTTTCTTTTTCAGTATAGACGATATGGTTGATTTCGCCATGCCATACTGAGTTGCCAGGTCAGAGACACGAGTTCCACTTTCAAACTTCGCAACGAATTCTTTTTTCAATTCAATTGTCGTTATCACTGCTTTCCTTTTAGGCTGGGTTGAATCAGTAATCTTTTTTGGACCAGTGGCTGCACTATTTTTAATAAAAATAACAAAAAAATAACATGAAATAGCACAAAGTTTCATGAAGCTTGCGTGGATGATTCGTAGCGTACGGAAGCTAACACGAGACTGAGCTGAAACGACCGCGTGAGGCGGCCAGTAACAAGGTCCCGCTGTCCGAATTGCGAGCAAGCGTACGAATGGCGAGTTCAATTTTACTTGAAAAAGTTGGACGAATAACGAATTGTACGAATAGAGAGGCGGACGAATGGCGGGGTTCCACTGTATAATCAACCGGAATTAAATTAATAATTTTTAATTAATTTAATGTTAAATTAAAGTTCGCACCAATATTAAGTTCGCGCCAACTTTTCTTA
>JAFIDM010012231.1:76603950-76637943 GCA_023159025.1 Thereuonema tuberculata
ATCCCGAAAATCTACAACCAAAAAAAATACGGAATCTCCCTTTCAACAACCAAAAAAAAATCCAATACGGCGGGACCCTCGGCTGGCTGGGCCCCTGGGCCCGGGTCTTCTAGGCCTAGGCGGAAATCCGGGCCTGCTCTCTTATGTCTTTCTTTTTCAGTATAGACGATATAGTTGATTTCGCCAGGCCATACTGAGTTGCCAGGTCAGAGACACGAGTTCCACTTTCAAACTTCGCAACGAGTTCTTTTTTCAATTCAATTGTCGTTATCACTGCTTTCCTTTTAGGCTTGGTTAAATCAGTAATCTTTTTTGGACCCATGGCTGCACTATTTTTAATAAAAATAACAAAAAAATAACATGAAATAGCACAAAGTTTCATGAAGCTTGCGTGGATGATTCGTAGCGTATGGAAGCTAACACGAGACTAAGCTGAAACGACCGCGTGAGGCGGCCAGTAACAAGGTCCCGCTGTCCGAATCGCGAGCAAGCGTACGAATGGCGAGTTCAATTTTACTTGAAAAAGTTGGACGAATAACGAATTGTACGAATAGAGAGGCGGACGAATGGCGGGGTTCCACTGTATAATCAACCGGAATTAAATTAATAATTTTTAATTAATTTAATGTTAAATTAAAGTTCGCACCAATATTAAGTTCGCGCCAACTTTTCTTAATAATTATAAGAGAGATTATGTACAATCTTTTCAATTGTACATCTGTAAGTAATATTACCTTAATCAAATACTTATATATTTTTAAATATTTGAAAATACTTGGGAAAGACTTTTGATTTCACTTTTTACTCCTTTCCTTTTTTTTAAGATGTTAACTTTTGCTATTTGACTTCAGAGAAGCTGAAGGTACATTCAGGGGATGTAGAAAACGATGATAGACTTAGGAAATAATGTTTATCCTTCAAACAATATTACTTGTTTTCCCTTTTTTTATTAAATATTGTTGTAAATATAAAAATAGTTTAAGAACAATTCAAATTAAATATTATTTTTTTAATCTTCAAACTGCTGATTTATATAAAAGAAAATCTTATTTCAATCTATTTCATTTAGTGTTGGTTAATTTTTCTGAAATAATGATTATCTTTTCAAAAACAGCATCCAAATCATGTCATTCAGCTCAGAAACAGAGGCAAGGTCAGCTAAATGATCTACCATAAGTCTCTACTACTCGGCCACCACGCTTTGTTGAATGTGTTAATAATAGAGATGGAGTTCCTTTTGATGATGTGCCTCAATTGTCAGCTAATTACCTATTTGTTTTGACAGTGTAATCATGTTGCTCACTTGATATCATATTGCTCACTTCCTGTGGTGACTGTTTTAGACATAATTTATTTGCTTTATGTCTACATAAATGATCACTACATAGTTACATTAACAAATCACGTGGTTGAAAATGCCAAACCCTCAGCAGATGTTGTTTAAAAAAGCCAACCAAACAATCCAAATAATAATAACAAAATAACTCCTTAAAATGTAATTATATTGTTGAAAACAATATCTTTTACAAACCAACTTCCAACTTCTTCTAAACCTTAATTAAATACACTCGTTGACTTAAAGATTTGTGCCCCAAGAAAAAATTATTCTATAAACGCGAAAATACACTAAAAGCTACGGCGAGGGCAGATACGCAAATGATTAACATTTGGTGCGATTGCACATGGCCGCTCGTCCTACAGCGGCGCTGCAATCACAAACCATCGGGCTTATAACGCACACGCAGTGGCGTCCACATACACTGTAAGGTGATCATGAGAGGTCCGTGAGTGATCAACATGCCGCGAAGATGCCTTAGACGTCAGTCTAACTCATGGTATTTGAGAGAGAAGGATCATCGGACTGCGAAAGGCAGGCTGGAAGGCGAGGCGAATTGCCCTCATTTAGGCCGTTCTAATAATGGGCACGTGAAGGCACTTCTAAACGACAATCGGCTCTGAAACGACCCAGACAGACCACGAGGAGAGAGATGTCATGTTATCATCAGAGAGGCACGAACAGATATAATGACTTCCTCGTCCACTATTCAGCAATAAGGGAACCTGTCTCTGCCAGAACTATTTCTAGACGACTAGCAGAGACGAATTTGCATTCTAGACGCCCCTTCCGTTTTGTGTCTTTGACACCGTCAACACATTCAACATCGACAGCTGTATTTGCAGTGATGTCAGAAGAGAGCAACGTGGAATGCCACAGCCTGGCAACGTATCGTCTTTAGTGACAAATCCCGCTTTTGTTTGGGAACAGATGACCACCGTGTCAGGGTTTGGAGGACCACAGGTCAGTTCCACAATCCCAACCTCTCTTTACTACATCAGCTTACAGCCCAAACTGCAGGCGTGATAGTTTTGGAGGTCAACGAATATGATAGTCGTTCGTCACTAGTAGTGCTACGATGGACATTGACAGTCCAGCATTGACATTCAGGAGATCCTGCCTTTCCTTGCCCAAAAGAAATTTTCCAACAAGATAACGCTCGTCCACACAGCTAGGGTTTCACAGGATTGTCTACGTCATGTTGTGATACTTCCTTGGCCTGCCCGCTCACCTGATTTGTCGCCAATCGAACTTGTCTGGTACCAGATGGGACGCTAACCGTCTCCATGTAGCAGTGTTCATGATTTAAAGTTTTAATTGCAAAAACTGTGGGCAAATCTGTCGCAAGACAACATATGGCGTCTTTTTGACTCAATTCTCGACGATTCATCACACATATCAAGGCATGAGGTGGTCCAACGAGGTACTAAAGGTGACCTTACTGTGTATCGCAACTCAGCTTGATATCGTCGTGCTGCAGTGATGTTGTAATCACTTCTGTTCTTTGTCCTCTTCTATGTCATCACACTAATAAAATTTCATTTGAATCCAACGCTTCCTTTGTTGTGAGCAATTTTTTTGTCAATGAGTGTATCAAGGTTTAATAACAGATTTCAAAGTTATTAGTTGATTTGTAAAACATTTTGTTGTTAGCTTATTAGAAATTGAAGAAAGTTCTTAACACAATGAATATTATGCAATCGAATATTAAGTTTAGAATTCCTTTAAATTCATGCATGAGCTCATTTAATTAAGTAGAACAGTTAACTCAAATAATTAAATAACTAAAACATTTTTAATAAATTTTAGAAATACTGTATATATGGACAGTTATCACATAGATATTGTCAAATCATCTATCGATTTTTGAAATATAAATAATAGAATTGTCTGCAAAACCTCGTGAGTTCATAACTTGTAGGAAACATCGTCGTGTTCTTTCTTCTTTAAATTTGAGGAACACATTCGGGTTTCCAACTCGTTGGCTTATTTTTGACACGTACTTTATAAGCATCTTCATAAATCTAAATGATCATTCTCGCCTGATAATCATTAATTTTACCGAAACACTGATTTAAGGATGTATAAGTTTCATTGGATTCAAAACGATAAATTCATTACATACAGCTAACGTTATTTATGCCTAATCTTGGCAAGTTTAAGTTGGAATATGCATCATCTTCCGTCTGTTTCTTTTGGTTTTCTGTGACTAACATATAAAAAGTCAGAGGCTAAAACGATCCATCAGTTACTGTTCCATTGAGTTTCAAGATAAATGAGAACTACATATTTATATACTACGAGCTGTTCAAGAGATCAGAGGAAAATGAGAGCGCCACAGTCATTTCGAATGATTCAGTGCGACTTTAAGGACTGTTTCGATAAATTAACGTGATTGTAGTGTTGTTTTCGCTGTTTACTTACCATAGCCATTTTGCGAATGTAGGTATCGTAATAACATACAAATAAAAATTCTCGATTGTCGTAAATTCTCAAAAGAAAAGAAAAAAAAAGGCAACATTTCCATAAAAAATTGGGAAATACGTATCGGAATGCAAGTCTGTTCTGACAATAAAACATAAATAAAGTGCTATTTCTATATAATTATTACTATCATCACATTAACCAAATAATTTTTTAATTAAGATTTGCATATCAGCTGAAGGTAATGTAAACAGTAAAATTGAAAATTAATTGATTTAAGTTACTGATTCTATGTTTAATTTTAATTTACTGTCTACTCTCTTAAATTAGGAGAATTATTCTTAAGTTCATTTTTTTAATTATACTTTAATAATTAAAGATTAGATCAATCTATCTTTAAATAATTTTACTTAAAAAAAATCTATTACTAAATTAATGTAACAGATTTTTTGGAATCCACATTTTTTATTCTTGTTTTTTATTTTCTTGATTTTAGTCTTTGAGGGGTCATAGTTTCCATCATGTATTCTTAATACCTACCCTCGTACACCTTTTGAGTCCTGCACTAGCTGATTAGCTCTGGCTCAGGAGAGCCTAATAAGCTCGAAACGGCCGTCCCAGAGTATCAGCTCGACTCAAAAGGCATTCTAATTTAAATTAATGTGACTGGATCTTTTTTTCCTTAATTTTTTTACATTAGTTATCATTTTTATAATGATAGTTGATTTCTAAGTTGCCGTTTAAATCTTCGATTTGCAGTTGATTTGTTTAAAGATTTTCTTATTTTAATATTTAAATTTTCTTGTTTAAGTTTCTTATTTTGTATATCATTGCCTATGTGAATCTATTAATATTAATCAAAAAAAGCACAGAATACAACGGTTAACAATTATTTTAATGTAGTGAAGTTTATTTCCCAAAAAAGACAACAGAACAGAAATGATACAGAACTATAAACTATCTGAGCTTTCATCAATGAGAGTTTGGGACGGACCGTTTCGTTTAGTTGTCATTTTCCTATTCTTTCTTATTAATTTGGTTAAATCTTTTGTTTATATTAAACCAGGTTGGGTTCACCTTGATTCTCTTTACATTCAAATTCCTTTGTACCTGAGGGTTTCGCAGGCCAGGATTTGAAATTAAACCTATTTTGTTTCTTTTTTAAATAATCTGCTTAAAATTTAAGGGTTCATGAAATAATTTTTATAATTTTAAATAATGGTTCACGATAGACTTTTTAATTTTTTAAGCATATTAGCCTCCATTTTACAGTATGCTGAGGACCGGATGGTCCATTCGCATAGTAACTGGATTTGTTGGCAGGAAGAGCCGGATTCAATCCCAAGCTGGGGTAAGGGATTTTTCGCAGATTATTTCTCTTCCGGATAGGCCGTAAGGTTCACTGGATCCTCTGCAAAATGGGAACCTTTTTTTCCCGTAGGATAAAGGCGGGCATGCAGTCTCAATAATTCCCAATGATTATTGAAACGCTGGAATCTACACATTTTGTGTCGCATGAACCACGATGGCTTGTACGGAAAATGTCTATCTTACAGTATGCTAATTTCGATCACCTTTTGGAACATTTTGGAAAAGGTTTCCTGCAACTTTACAATGTATATACTGCAAATACATATATGGTATTAAATTCCTTGTAATCTTTCTGTTTTGTATAGATAAAAGATTTAAATTCTTTATAATGGTGCTTTAACATTTCTTAAAATTTCTAAAACCTTGATGTAATCTGTTTTTTTTTTTAATCAATTAACTAATTAAAGCTTCAAATGTCATAAGAAAAACAACAGAAGAAATAAAATTAAAACAATTGTTTTAAGTTAAGAAATCTACGTTTTTGTCTCAAGTAATAGGTTTGGTTTTACAGAGATTTTTCACAAGAAAAAAAAAAAGAAGTTAAGAAAGGATATGATGATAAATAAGATCTGACAACAAGCCAAGAGCAACCAGAAAGCTTGCTCTGACGATTGAATTGTGGCCGTAGATTAAAAGAATACGCAGTGTGATCGTGAAATATAACAGACAATTTGGCAAGAATCCAATAGCTGGTCACGAATTATTTTTTTTCCTCCATGTCTGCAGTTGCTGAACTTCATCTTAGCAAAGAGCTACTGTTTCTTTTTATGTGAGAGGGAAACCAGACTCGGTACTTTTCGTTTTCTTTTATTTCGTTTGGAGAAAAAGTAGTCTTGAAGTAAGTTTGTTATTTCAATCTTGTATTCTTCTAATGTTGAATCATTTCTTATTAAAGAAAAGGGAGTTACTTTATTAAACAGTAGGAGGTCGAGTTACCTCCTCCCCCAGCTCTTAACATTGAAGCTCGGGTTTTCGTGTTCTTAAAGCAATGTAGTTGATATCGTCCTAGAATCATTGAATACAATTACACAGAAATAAAATCTACTTAAATAAAGTTCATAACTAACAGAACTGAAAATATCTGAATAAGGTTATTAAATATAATCTTATGGGGCTCAAGAAATATAATAATCATGATTCACAATATTTTTTTTTCCTGAGCTTCATTTCCATTTTTAAGGGATGCAAATATTTCTCAATCTGATTCAATACAGTATAGTCCCGATTGTCCGAGTTAATGTGGACCAAGACAAACTCGGATAACCGAAAAACTCGGTTGAAGCGAAAATTGTAACTAAAATAAATCGTGTAGGTGTAAATTTATATTTTAACAAATACAAAAGTTATATAGATACATTTAATTGCCGAATTCCATATCTCTTTTCCCAGCAGTCCAACCATCGACTACTAGCAGTGAAATCTTCTCCAGCATCGAACATTTTATGAGAGTCCACTGCTTTTGCTTGTAGCATAAGCACTGATATTGGAATTCCCTTCTCTCTTAATTGTGTGAACCACAGAAATAATAATTCTGATGTTTTTTCGAATTCACACCTTTTCGGCATTTTTTTTTTTTTTTTCAATTTTTTTCGTTAGTTTTAAAAATGAAAAATGTAGAACCAAAAAAAAAATCCTAGAAATATTTGATAGTTCGGTTAAAGCGGAAACTCGGATAACCGGGGTTTTACTGAAATATGGTTTTTATTTTGGAAATAAACGCATATTAACTTTTTATGCTGTAGAGCATATTAAGAGGATAAATAAGAGCATTTTTGTCATAAATAAAGTAACTTAAGGGATGATACATCGGAAGCGCAGTGGTGCCTCAAAGGATAAAATAAACAAAGAAAAACTCACCAATGAACCATTAGTGAGAAAATTCATGTGCCATCAATGTACAGGCCTCAATGAATTTTTTTAATGCAATAAAATTCAAACTGCGCGTTTGAATTATTAACAATAACAATGGATGAGACCAAATTATTTATAAGTGATATCCTGGAAACAGCTGTTTCACGCTCGTTGGCGATCATCATCCAGGAGAAATCACTGTAAATAACAAGGTCTCGCACTGAGGCTGGTAAGAATGATACATTGGAAGCGCAGTGGTGCCCCATTGTTACTTAAGGGATATTTTTCTTTTTCTTAGGAATATGACCTCAACCTGATTTATTTTATTTATTTATTTACTTATTTATGTTGAATAAGCCCGTATTTAGGTCATATTTTTTGAATCATAAGTAAATGTTTACAACTAAATTTTTAAAATAGGGGACAGTATTATTACTTTTAATATAAAAGAATGTCTTGCAAAAATGTAAAACTAAAAAACAATTAACACAATGTATTATCTCATGAAGACGTTAATGGATCCTTAGGATACTAAAGAAGAACTAACTAAGTAAATTCATAGAGAGATCTTATGAAGTGAAGTCTTTATGGACACTTATAATACCGTAACACTAATATTCTTCACCATCGAATATATTTTAAGAAAGATCAATTTAAAATGTTTCGAATCTAACGCTCTTAGCAGATAAAAAAAAATACTTCTCAGCAGATATAACATTAACAGAAACACTCAGAAAGAAAACATTCCCAACAGAGATGATGATGTAACTTATATCAATAAAATGCGGAAATACTTCATTCCTTTCATCTGAAATAACACAATTATACTACAGTAGACAAATATCTGAGGAATCTTTCGAATGAAGACAAACATGCTTATTCTAAATTAAAGAAATTTGCATAAGTCATATTTCAACAAAGTTTCACAGTTTTTCATTAAAAATATACATCATAATATATTTTTATGGTGTAGTTTTAAAAACATTTTTATATGTTCTTCATCCTAATTTTTCACGGGTCACTGTGTTTTCTACGATTGTAATTTAATTTTTCCTCCTTTACGCTTTTGAGAGTTTCAGTACTGGGCAGCTCTGACTGAAGAGAGCCTAACAAGCAAGAAACAGCTGGACCAATATCTCAGCATGACTCAAAACCTCTGTGTTTTTATGTATTATTGATATACAGTATACAAAAAAAAACCTAAAGCATTTTAAGGTATTTTTGTTAAACTTCAAGGGCAAATTTCTAACTTGGAACACAGAGAACCACAGGAAAATGCTTACAAAATATAGAACCCTCTCAACTGCAAGTATGTTACGAAGAAGATTCATTCACTAGCTCAGAAGTGATTTTCCTTTCTTCAATTTGCTTCAAAATTAGGCTAAAAATATTAATATTAGGATTTCTTATCTTCATTTCCGATAAATCGAAGTCTAATCCTGAAAATATTGTGAAATGAAAATTTGGTAGTATAAATAACCCGATATTCATTAAGAACAAATATTGAATTTAATCTCCATAAACTAAGCTGCTCTAAATATTTCTCAATTCTAAATACTCCGAAATGTTGTTTAATTTTAATTTAATCAAAATGGAATGCCTCTGGCAGTGAGAATTTTCTAGATTCTCTTAAAGTAATTTTTCAATTTATTTTTTATTGTATCTGAATAAATCGAAAAATAATCTAATGAGCTTCAAGCAACCTTTCTCAATTAGACTTTGATAATAACTTTTTTAAAAAAAGTTAGTTTTCTAATTGTAATCTTAAGCAAATTATATTTTTAACTCTAGTAGAGTATATAACTATACAAAATTAAATCTATCTTTTAAAGCTTTCTTCTTTAAAAGAGAAAGGACACTTCAGAATTAAGCAACAGTTCAGAAAATATCTACCGTCAATTGAGGATAATTTATTGTATAGTCCATTGACGAAGAATGTCACATGAACGAAATAACTTTAGAATTTAGACATGTTATTTAAAACCAGAGATCCTTTAGATATAAAATAAGTGAGAACTACTATCCTATCAATATATTATGGTTTTGGGAAAAAAAAAACCTAATAACCATTGATGGTTATATCGAATCTATTACATCCCCTGTAGCGGAATACAAAGTCTTTTTTTTTTATTCCAATTGCACCATTTAACAGATGTTATTGACAATTCATTGCTGAGGGCTAAACCAAGAATAGCAGTTAATTTACACGAATGCTGAAATTCAAATTTATTGTTTTTGAAATCCAATTTATACATCTTTGACGTCAAATTATGTAGAATATGTTTTAAATCTGTATCAAGTATCTTAAGATCCGTTGCTTTTCTGTAATCATGATAACAGCGAAAAATTGTGCATTCCTGCAGTGATTGATAATAATCATTGTTTGAGATCTAAATATTCTAAAATAGACAGATAGAGTAATTTTATCACATAGAAAGCTGGGATTACTCTAGAAAATGCCTTGTTTTTGATTTGTTGGTAATCCACTGTTCATCCTCTTCAATGATCTGCATAACCTGGTTTCATCAGATAATTTGACTAATTAAGTTTATTAGTACCGTTCAGAAAGATTCCGCTCAGCATCACGTTTTGCAATGTATTCAATGAAAATCTCCTCTTAATCTCGAGCATCATTGGATTCAGATATCTCCTAAATGAACAGCAGCACTTGCAATTTTGATATAAATAAAGAAATAAATCTTTGTTTTTCTGGGATTACTGGGATTTTTTTTCAGCACCGTCTTATTAAATCATTCTTTCCCTATTTTGTATATCTGTATTTTAATTTATGAAAATTTTGAAATACGTTTTATCGCATTTATACTTTGCCAACAAACACCATTCATTGAATAATGAAAACTACGTTTTCCGGACCCAGATTTATTTGAACTTTTTTGTTTGTCTTACTGAGTAGAACCTATCTTTAATGTTTGTACAGGGAATTTTGAATCGCCCTGTAGATTAGAATCGCCCTGACATTGATAACGAAATTTTCATTTTCCACGGAGATTTCGTTTTAGCTTGAGGAAATATTTATCTATTTATTTACATTGTTACTGAGACAAAAAGGAATAGACTGAAACATATCAGTTTAAACTCTAGAAATCAGGAGCTCTTGTAACCAACGACCGAGGTCTACATTTAGTTTTAAGACTAGATGATTAACAAATAGAAGGAAGCTTTGAACTGAATTATAGTTCAAACGCCACTAATAATTCATTGATATTTATTTTCTTTTAACTCTGAAATTCCAAAGCTGAATAGTAAGATAACATAAATGTCTATTGTGTTAAAGCGCTATTTACTTTGAAAAATCGTTGTATTAACTAAATTAGAACTATTAAATACGAATTTCATTTATATTTACTGCCAGAGGGTGTGTTTGAAACTAAATTAATCAACAGCTTTAGGGTTAATTCTCCTAACGTTTATTCATTAAACATGAATCATATTGCATTAAAGAGCTGCATGTAATGAATTAAAGACCCGCAAATGATGTAGCTGCCATTAAAATTCAAAGCGAAATAACCTCACTGCAACCAGAAACATTAGTTTATTAAACAACAGCAAACCAATCAGCTTTTGCTGATTTAATTCTAAGCCGAACAGTATGTATTGTATTTACTAATTTCTGAATTGCAGCTAACTTTGATTTATTTATCTTTGGATCTCTGTGATGGTCAATAAATAAGTGAAAATAAACAGACATGATTCAAAAAATCATACAAGTTACAAGTTCACGAACAACTAAGGGAAAAACAAAGAATTTTGGAGTAAATCCGTGAATGAAAGCAGAAGAATGGTGTTTTTGGTTTGAAATATCCATAAATAAAACTAATGATTTAGTAGTTTTTATCCTTGTAAATTTGGAAACGTAATTACGTTTGTTTCTAATCGAAACCATTTATCTAGTTGTATTCATGGGAATTGCATTTATGATATGAAAGTATAAAACTTTGCCTTAGTAGAAAAGGTAAAGTTATTTTCTTAAATTATCAAGTAACGATTAGATGATCGGAAGAACTCGGCGATCCTACTCCATCGGTAAGGATCGATCCGAGAAACTTACAATCTGAACATCCTTAATAAAAAATAACGTGAAGCCTCTCTTAATAAATAACAATTAGGATAACAATTAATCGTAAGATTAAGATAAAGGTGCTACTAAGAAAACCAGAAATTCATTTGATTTTTTTCTGTTTTTTTCTTTTTTAATGCCGGAAGGAGGATTTGTCCATCTGTGAATAAGATAAGTAAAAGATTATTAACTTTAAAAAGTTGAAAGTTTAATGGAAGATCAACATGAGATCTTTATTCACTTTGATACAAATGATAACGGTGACTTGAAGCACAGAAAATACCACTTGACAATAACTATTTATTTTTCAGGACGCTCAGATTTAAAATTATCCAAAACGAGCTTTTTATTAATTTTTTATACAAACTGAATCAATAAGGAAAGAGTACAGGGTAATACATCACTAAGATAAGGATGATAAGAGGGAATTTATTTTTGTTGTCGAAGATCACTTCAGCTGGTGATCCTTCAGCCGTTGCAGTTTTTAGTATTTTCATTAGGGCTAAAAAAAAGACCTTCAGGTGCAGTCCAGGTAGTTGACTACTAACTAACTTGCCGATTCTTGGATGTTTCCATTTCTTTCCTATATTTGTCCTTCTCTTTGTATCCTTCCGGCCTATTGCCACCGTTTACTCTTTGGGTCTGTACAACAGGCCAAAACAGACCCCAGTATTATTAGAGTGTAGCATTGACCTTTCGAATAAAAAATGAAATTTTATTTTTATAGATAAAACTTATTTTTTTCCATGGAGCTTTGCTTCCAGATATTCGTTAATTTCGTTTCATTGTAATCAGCTTTATCTGAAGATTGCTGTGGCTGAAAATGATTCAGGGTATTTTTAAACCATTAGTCTTTACCATAAAACTATTAGTTGATAAATAGATTTATTGCTTTATTTGTCTTATCTTAATCATTATTAAGTTTGATTTCTAGGGTAGCAGTACAGCGTTTATTAATTAAAGTAAATGGAAATAATAAAATTTTAAACTTTATATTTTAAGATTATCAATACTTGAAGAGAGTGCATTGTGGATTGGCTATTATAAAAATTTTAATGTCCGAGATAAAGTCCGGAATTCTAAAAGCTACCGGAAATTATTTTGATAGTTAATTAGGACTCATGGATAATAAGTCAGATACAAAAAAAAATGTAAATTGATCATGATCTTTCGGAATGCTTTTCAAAAGACCTATTGGGTCTTCAAAGCGTTAGCAATCGTCGCTCCGCTTCAATTTGCCATTTACTTAGTGATCCATATAAAAGATATTTTTAGAAATTCAATATTCTAATACCTGCTGATAATAAAGCTGGTAATTTAATTATTGATTATGCAGAAGCACAAGAATCCAGACTTACAGATTTTCTGATTCATTCAATTCCATTTTTTTTTTATTACGGCTGTCTGAAAAAAAAAGTAAGCTAAATTCTTCACTGTTTTCTTAGGTGTTTTCGTCTTTAATGTGAACACAGACCTTCATTTATCCATAAGACACCTGCTGAAATTGGAAAACTTCCAGAAGAACTTCGAATCAATAGCGAAATAATCTGTCGATTTAAATTTAAATGTAATGTAATACATTCTAACTAATATACGAAAAGTATTGCCTTCCTTTAAGAATAAATGCTATGACTGTAAATGTCACCCAATAAATGATGAGACTAAGAATTACATATTACTTTTTTTGAATTGTGATCAATGATTTTACTGATCGTCTATTGAGTTTATTAAATATAAGACACTTTTAATATTTGAAGCTAAAGAAAAAGAAATGAGAAACACATTTAGAAATCATAATTAACAAAAGAAATCGTACTTTTTGAAATTTAGTATCTAATGATCTGACTTACACAAGTTCCAAAAGTTCTGTTCTTCCTTTTTTCTAAAATTAATGTTAACTCATAATTATCATTGTATTATATCAAAATAATGTAAACTGTATTTGATAAGCATAGTATTAATGACAGTTTCAAATAAACTTACTCTAATGCACATCGGATAATCAAAAATGAAATTCCCTCCAGATAATGAATTCCTATTTAAAACTGTTATTTCTATCAGATTCAGCAATTGTTTACTATTACTAGATACAGATATGCATAATTCTTCTATGAAATCGTAACTTAACAATACAAAATATTCTTATGTTTATTTGAAAGATTAATACTTTTTTTTTAATGTAGGTTGAAACCGTAATGATTAATAAGTTTTATTTAGATTGTAAGTGTGTGTTTATTGGATTACTTATTTGCATTTATTAGATTCTCAGAATTGTACAGAATTTCTTTTGGGCAGATGTTTTTGCCTAAACCTTCTATTTTCCTGAGAATAAATGCTTCAATAGCAAAAATAGGAGACATCAATTTGGAAATACTTATAATTTTAACAAAAATTGTCTGTAAATCCAAATTGTCTCTTCTAGATTGTTTAGAAGACTGCAATAACAAGATCTTGCTCAAAAAGCTACCTTAACAGTGTAACAGTAATGTTGATCTTCTTCATCATTGATGAAAGGTAAAGGACAAAGACTTTCTGAAGTCACTTATTACAGGTTAATCTTTTGCGTCCACAACTGCACATTGAGTCATTCTTATTTTATACTTATTATTTAAAATAGCTTCTTATTTATTCAAAGATGGCGAACAGATAAAGATCCAAAATAACCATTACGTTTCTTTCTTTTTCTTGTTTGCTTTTTTTTATCTTTAAGATTAATTCTTAAAATATTACAGGCTTGGGTAATAAATAAGTAAAGACTAATAGGAAAATCCTTTTTATTTTTATGCAAATAAAGCAACGGATGTTTACCGCCCATAATTGAATCCAATATTTCATTTTCATGATTTTGACCTCATGAAATAGTGGTATTACGATGAGAAAAGAACGGAATGAACCTAAGAAGAAAGAGAGGAAAAAAAAAGAAGATGAAATACGAAAGGTTGGAAAAGGGTAATAAATTTTTTGCGCAGAAATGTTTCACATTCCACGGCTGTTTAAGGAAGAAAAAAAAAAGAACAAAGGAAGAAGAAGAAAAAAACTCATTATTCCTGAATTACAAAACCTATCGAAGGACGAAAGATAAAATGCATAAATTTTTATTTTGCGTTGTTTTTTTTCAGGTTGTGGAAGACGACGATCGATATATAATCAGGAATTTCAATTTAATAGGCTATTTTTTATTCATCGATAAACTAATCATTAATTACTGAAAATAAAGATAACAAGAGATAATGATACAAACTAATATTTTTGGTTATTAATTTTGATAAGATGATAATGAGTGTTATTTTTCAAGCATTGCCATCCCTTTGTTTTAATTCATCACTGAATGCAGATGTCAATTTCCTATAAGTATTGAAGTTTACGAATGTTTACTGATTACAGCCAGTTTCAGAAAAAGATCGGGAGTAACGTCATTGAACCAAGTTACACAATATCCGTCAGCCCGAAACATAGTTCCACCTTTCTGTAAATATCGTTCTGTAAGCAAAAGGTTTTGCATGATGTGAAATACTTTTAAGTTTGTACTGATATGTAATAAGTGTATAAAATTATTTTTTGTGGAAATTTTCAAACTAGAAAAAATCAAACATGCTATTGGTTATTAAGTTTTCGAACTACTTGACATCATGGCTGCCTCCACTAGCTTGCATGTGTCTTCTCAAATATACTTTAAAGTTAAATTGTACAGGTCAGTCTTTGCGTGGTCCTGGGTTTTGACTGACGAGAATAAAATATGTGCAATTTAAACAAACTAATGTGTAATTTAAACAGGATAAACTAAAAAAAAAAAACTAAAAAACTGGGGAGGAAGAAAGATAAAAAACAAAACAAAAAAAGGGCTGTAGGAGAATCGATCCAGCGAACCTTAGCATAAAGGACGGATGCTTATACTCGCCACCACATTATAGATTCCTACGCCTGACGTCACTCCCGATCTTTTTTGAAACTGGCTGCAGATTGAAAAATAATAGATAATTTTGATTCAATTAATGTCTTAATTTTGGTATTGAAAGAAAATTCGGTCCACCAAAATAAAAACTTGTCTCTGCAAGTAAAATATTATAGAACATTCTGAAGCCTACAAAAATTTAAAATGTGTTTATTATATTCTTTAGGCCAATGAAATTTTTATAAATATATCTCAAAATGACATAAACGATTCATATTATCCTTAGGCATTGTCCAAAATTTAGGTCTAAGTTTAACTGAAGTTGTTGGCTCAAATTGTTTCAAAAAGTTATTACTGTTTTATCAGATGAGGTTAGAAAATTGATGTCAATAAAATGTTTGAGCTATATTTTACTAAAGAGAAGTTTTCTAGTAGTTATACAGCAATAGATGCATCCAAATGTGCTAGCGGAAACTGTTGCAATCTCACGTTTGCATTACATCAGACAAAGCATTCAAGTTTAGTTTGGCAGAACTAATGGAATTAAAATACCATATAAGAAATAGTAAATATGGAAAGAACTGTTTTTCGTAATAAGTTACCGGGAAAATATTTAAAATAAGTCATCATTAGAGCAATTAGGAAAAAAAAGGGAAGATCTTTTCATTTTTTTTTTTTGGTGTGTAACAAATTTTAAATAGTGATTTCTGATTGGCAAATGAAAACTTCATGCTATGAACTCTGTGGAGCTGAACAAATGGCGAAAAAAAAGTTACAACTAAAAATTATCAAAAAAAGATCAATAACATGGTTAATAAGTCGTACATATCGAAAAAGACGGGAATTAATCAGTCACAATAACTTTTCATTTAATGTATTTCCTTTGTGTTACATAATTAGTACCGCCCTTGCAGCTGGAGCAAACAGTTTCACATAAGTCAAAAATAAGGCAATTACTGTAATTACATGTTTATTGGAAACGACCCGAAAGCGATCATTATAATGATTATATTGTGTCACAGGTTTCTATGGACACTTGTTACTTAATTAACAAGAGACAATGACGCTTGCTTAGTTTCCTTGTATTGTTGTGTAATTTAGCTACTTCCTGAAATAAGGATTGTAAGACCTCGCTTATGACGTAGAATATTTATTGGAACATCGGACATGAAAACATCACGTACAGACGGCAAGGCTGACATCATCTATCTCACTTTGAGACGACTCACAATAACACCTCTGGTGGTAGCATGGTGACCTAATACATTAAGATGCTATATATACAAGACATACATAAAAATATATATTTATTTATTTATTTCTTCTTTTTTAATCGACAACGGTCGACTTTGGACTATGATCTAGCCCTATCTGACAACGTCAGGGTGAAGCTAGGAAATTGAAGAACAGGAGGCGAGATTCACATCTCAGCCAGAAATAACCCTGAGATTATAAGTCCCAGGGAGAAACGGACGAAACATAGAAGAAAGAAAGAAACAGCCATGCCCAGGCCGGGATTCGAACCCGGATGCCGACACATCAACCACATGGCAGATCGCCGTCTGGACCGCTCGGCCGTGGCGGAACGGAATTTATTTATTTATTTATTTATTAAATCGAAATAATAATGAATTATAATTATCGCCCTTCATTATTGTAACAATCTAACATAAAGAAAGCATTGGTCAATGTCACGGTTAATCACAATGGTCTAAAGAAAACTGTAACAGATTGTAGTTTCTGATAAGATATCTTTGTTGCCAACAATTGCAGCTTATTGTAAGTATTTGATAAATAGTAAATCTTTTGGTTTCAACCACTTTTTTATAGACAGTTCTACACAGAATTAGCTGATAAAGAAGTAGATACTTTCGAAACCCCGTTCTGTGCTTAATTACGTTATTTATTGATGAGTGTCTTTATCTGAATTACTATCTTATGATATTGTATTTACAGATATATTTTACTTTTACAAGAAGTTCAGATTACAATTCATAAAAAAAGGAATTTTCGCTATAAGTATTTTTTTTTATAATTTGCATTTCAAATTGAATTGAGAATTAAGTTTCTTGAGATAATTATAATTCATGCTTCACTTTAGCACCTCATCATTTTTAATATTCGTCACAGGTGCAAAATTTTACCAGTTACCGAATTCATTAAAGTGCTCATTATAGGAGGGGAGAAAGTCACTTGAACTTATTTGCAGACGTGGGTCGGAACTGCTCAGTTCAACTCATAATCTCATTTCAGTCCGACCCAAGACCAATTTCAGTTCCCGGAATCTGCACATTTCGTCATTAGATGGAGCCGTGCGCAAATTAATGGCCGTTATCACTGACGTCATACCGTCGAGGTTTCAACCATGTACATCTGTAGGTTTGTTATTATCTCCAACATCTGTGGAATTAGTGAAACCTGTCATCGTATTTCACTACAGTAACCTTTTTTTTTTCTTTGCTTTATTGTCCTTTCTGTTTAACGTTAATTAGAACACAAGATAAATGCGAATATTCAGTCGAAACGAGTCACCGGAGCAGGTGGAAGACAAAGACGAAATAATCATAACGTCTGCAGTTTATTTATTTTGTTTTGAATTGGAAAGGCATAGGATGGAGTATATTTCTTAAAATTCTTTTAAGTTATTTAATATTTGAATTGTTTTGGCTTATTCAAAATACGATGATATTGTAGCCTACATTAATAACTTTCACATTTTACATTGAACTGAGATTCATTACATCATTGTTTTGTTAACCTTTTCCCAATAGGAAAGTGAGGCTCTGTGAAGCATATTTCCACCCCTAATAATTTTTAAACTACTCGATGGATCTCCTTGAAACTTGGTATGCATATTCGTGGAATAGGGATGACCAGACTTGTGATTTTTTTTCCAAAGAGAAAGGTCGAGAAGGAGACGAAATTTCAGTAGAAAAGTTGGAATCTAATCTGTGGATTTCTATCCAATTGCTATCCTTCTTTGTTTTAAGGTTCTGACTCAAGCAAAATGCAGGCGACAGCAAACCTTTTATTTCTTTTATAGATTTCTTTTACCAATGCACCTTAACTTCTGAAAATTTAAATATGAACTTGTGAAACACGTGGAATTTATATCTTCTTGTTTTTAATTTACAAGATGTTCTGAAATTAATTAAATTAAAATTTAAAAACAGTCAATTTTTTGGATGATTTCGAGGTATTACTCGGTATTTTCAACTTAAAAAAACTTGACAAAAACCTGAAATGATGAAATATTTGTAAAATAATGTTTTGTATTTAAAATATTTATTATTAGTGCAACAGTTAACTTTTTAAAAAATAATTTTTTTTTTTTTTTTTAAATTGTGTGAGATTCAATTACTTTTTTAAAAAGTAACTATTGCACTAATAATAAATATTTTATAGAAAGCAAGTTTAACGTCCGTAATCATTTATAAATGGAGGGAAATTGATTGTCCGGTTGGCGATTTCCCTCCATTAATAAATATTTTATATACAAAACATTATTTTACAAATTTTTTATCATTTCTTATTTTTTGTGAAATTTTTTTGAGTTGAAAATACTGAGTAATATCTCGAAAACATCTCAAAATTGACTGTTTTTGAATTTTAATTTAATTATTTGCAGAGTATTTTGAAAATTAAAAACAAGAAAATTGAAATCTCACATGCTTCACAAGTTCATATTTAAATTTTCAGAATTTTAGGTGCATTGGTAAATGAAATATATAAAAGAAATAAAAGGTTTGCAGTCGCCTGCGTTTGCTTGAATCAGGATGAATTTATTTTAATCTCTTTTTAGCTGCACATAGTTTCAACCGATTAAAAATAAAATTTTAATTAAAGTTTCCGACAATTTAAATAATAATGCAGATTGAATTCCCTTTCTTTCAGAAAATGTGTACTGTTTGTACTTAATCTAATTTTGAATTTAAATTTAGGATTTCAGTTTTGACATTTAAATGACTTTTTAAATAAGAAATTTTAAGAAACAACATTATAGGTGAAGAAGGCTTTAAGTTTTTTTTGAGCTCATTGTATTACAATGAATTGCATTCATCTCTAAAATTTCCAATATGAACAAGAGTTGATTTGAAAAAAAAAAATCATTAAGCAGTTGTGAAATGACACAAAAGAAAAATACTTTCAAAAATTTCAACAAGATTTGATTGTTTTTGAGCGCGGCAGTGTACACACTGAACTAAAATAAATCGGTATCATTCTGTTCTGTATTAAAATTTAAAACAAGCGAAGCATGCATTGCAGTTCTCGTGACGAAATGTTGAAGTAACTACGTACCAGTCGAATAGATTCGAGACAATGTACCAAAAGTCCAGCTTGAATTGAATTCACTTCTTCCGTCGCAATGCTATAATAAAGTTGGTGGTAATGTACAAACGACTTGACATTAAATGCCTGCATCATTTAGTTCTACATTAAAAGGCTAAAGCAATCATTAAATTAAAAATATTTGCATCAATGCCGGTCATTAACTTCCATCAAATATTCTTTTCGAGGACACGTATCACTCTCTTCTCAAAGTAAAAAAATGCACGTGCTCTTTTAATCAAATGTCAATTCTTTAGAGCACAGTTAAAACAATATTTGGATAACTCTAAAAAAATCAATCAAATAAAAATTTTAATGATGCTTATTGCGGAATTAAAATAACTTTAGTTAATCTTTGGAATTTGATTATCCAATCTATCACTTATTTCAATTATCTATAGTAATTTATAGGAAAAATTCAATTAGAATCCAGTTTTAATTGAAAGAATAGCTTCAGTGTATAACGACTTAATTTTGTAACTATAAATTCTAATTTGATTTCATTTAAGGCTGAATTAATAATGTACTAATTCGGCTTAAATCCCCAACGAACCCATCACTGCTTTGTTTTTTTTTTACTGGATCTTCAAATACATTTCGACTAGAAATCCCACGTGAGTTGCCCACCTTCTCCGCATCTTGTAACTTGGATGTTATTCAAGATGTTGCATTCTTCCTGTTCAAAGGGTGAAGGAAAGAGACGACGTAAATTGACTGACAGCGAAGGTACACAGTTCCATTGCAGAGCTCCACCGATGTTACATTTCGATGGGAAAAAAAAGGTTGACGTTTTTTTCACATCATCTGCAGACGTTGTTACAGCTACAGCAGCGTATCTGTTAGATGGAGTAAACGAAAAACAAAATCTAACATGTTTTAATATTAGGAAACTAATAATCATCTTGAACTTAATGGAGAAGGCTATAAAGGAAAAACAAATATGAAAAAAGAATATTTTACTGAAGAGCAAATCTGAAGAGAATATTTTATATATATTTTATATATACTGAAGAGAATATTTTACTGAATTTATAATTTGTGAAATTCAGAAATTTTAGTATATTAAATATTTCGGTAGATTTTTTTTTAATCGTTTGAAAAAATGAATTGCGATAATTATCTGATAATATAATGCTAGTCTGCTTTTCGAAATCAACATAGTCTCTTTAAAACCAATGTAATCTTATCTCTATCTGATTACGTTCTTGAGCAAGCAGGTGTTGTCGCTTTTGAACCAGTGAATTCATCTTCTGGATGTGGTCATATCAATGGATTGCTTAAAATCTACTGACACATTTTTCCTTAAACATTAAAGGAATGGCGTCATTTAGAAATTAGTTAGATTCGAATTTATATTGGTTTAATATTAAATTTTGATGACGAAATTCATAAAATGTTGTCCCAGTTTAAGGTGTCAAAAAATTACGATGAAGATGACTCTGTGTATAAGGTAAAATTGAACAGTAGTCCACAGAAATACAGAAGAGCTAAACTTGTTATGGATCAGAGAAGATAAAAGATCAAAATATGAAACATTACATAATCGTAATTTCTTAGTGGATAAACTCAATGGAATAATGTTATTCTGATTTAACAGGTTTTCTTAGAACAATCTTTAATA
The DNA here is from genome assembly GCA_023159025.1 of Thereuonema tuberculata. Classification (NCBI taxonomy): domain Eukaryota; kingdom Metazoa; phylum Arthropoda; class Chilopoda; order Scutigeromorpha; family Scutigeridae; genus Thereuonema; species Thereuonema tuberculata. The sequence goes on from JAFIDM010012231.1 coordinate 76,624,853, forward strand.
AAGTAGTTTTCTGACTGAAAGCTGGAAAAATACTCTTCATTTCCTCTTTAGTATTTATTCTGGGATAAGATACTGGACTTCTGAAGTGTCAATGTAAGAATGGAGAATCTAAAAAAAGAAGTGCGAGATAATGAATTGATCAATAGCAAAAATTGTTTTAATAAGGATAAGTTTCTTAAAATGAGTACTGCTTCATTTGGTTATATTAAAGATTTTATGAAAAAAATAAGATATTTATGATTAGATATTAATGATATAATGCGAGTAATGTTAGTATTGTTATTCTTGTTATTATTATTTATGAAGCATTATTATTATTAATATGTTAATTGTTATCATTATAACTATGCTAGTGAATACAATAGTTTTCAATTGTTAACTTGTGTATGAAAAAGTTTATTTTTATTCTTATTTGTAATCCTTATGAAAATGTAGAGGAAGAAGAATAGTTTCTTGTCCTCTGATACCACCTGAAGAAGTCCTTCGCAAAAAAGAACGAAATATTGTGGGAATTAAAGGAGTGTTCTTATATTAATTGGATTTCTAGAAGTAAATTATTTAGAAGAGATTATATTTTCAACTATGGAATTATTGTTACGATTATGTTTATGTATTATATTTACTTTACTTTTAAAAATATTAAAAAACATGAAAATGAAACATTAACCTTAACGGAATACATAGGTTAGAAAATTTTTTTTTTTAGATTTAGTTTTTAGTAAGTCAATTACCATCAAGTATTTCAAGTCGGGTTAGAAAAACGATCTCAATTTTTTTACGCTTTTTTTTTAAATTAAAAAAAAGGAAATGAATTAAACGAAGAAAATGAATATTAGTGATGAAGTTCTAGTGTGGCTTTAATGCCAGTCTAATAACTCCTGGCTTCCTGCACATGTGACAAGTCAGCAGAAGTCAGGCAGATCATGTTTCGTTGTTTGCACCTTTTACATCACTTTCCGGTGACTGAAGTATTTGCTGCTCCGAGATTTCGAGGGAGAGAGTTTCATTAAGAATTGAAGTGATTACCTCATCCTGTCTTTTGCCATTAAAATCTAAAGCTCGACGTTAATACAAACAGAACAATATAAAAAGAATAACAGTTGCTATTGAAAAAGGAAGTGTAATATTGTTTAGAAAAAAAAGGATTGTCTGATTCAACAAATTTTGCCCTGAAATAAATCATTTCATAATGAGCTTTGTAGCTAATTTCTTTTCATGAATAGGATACTATAAAATGTTAAAAAAAAAACTACTCCGAAAAGACAAAAGACGTCATTAGTTTACTTTTCATATAAAGTAAGGCTTATCAGATCACCTAATCTGTGTTTGTATTTCCTTCAGAGCCATCATTGGAAGGATCTTCTTGAAACTTAGTATGCTTATTTAAGTATTAGAGACGATCTAACTTTCTATATTTGAAATATTGTTAAAGCCTTTCCTTATGGAGAAATTAGCGAGACAAGGAGAAAAAAAATTCATATAGAAAAGCATGGGAATCAAAACAATGGATTTGTATTTTATTTCTATTAATGGTTATTATATTAAACAATGAATATTATTTTTAAAATGATGCAGTAATTAGGGCGCGGTTCGATATGACTAAAGTCAATCAGTTTCTGAAACTCAAGCAACTAACGATGATTTATTATATTTATTTATATATATATATTTTTTTTTGCAGAAAATGTCAAATCTGATTATGGTATTTAAAAGAGTTTGAATATAAATGTAAGCTTTTTCTTTTTGTCATTTTCTTTTTATTTCAAAAAAGATAAAAAAAAAATTCTGTTAAATTTGAAGATAGAAGGCTTTAAATTCTTTGAACTTACTCTTGTCATAGCATTGATAGTGAGGAATAAAATTGGGAATGTATTAACCAAAAAGATAAGGTTAGCAGAATAAGTTTAGTAGAAGAATTTTTGTAGAGTAGGATTGTTAGTTTGAAGTATATTCTTCAATTTGGTATGTTAGGGGAAAGTATAATGTAATGATAGAAAGTTAGCACTATAAAAATGTATTTTCTCGAAATTAGAGTAGTTACGTTACTATTTTCTGACAAACAGCTATTTAAACAACCTTCGTAGCAACAGTGACAATATTTTCCTGAAAAAGTTGAAGTGAACTGCTTACTGATCTGTTAATTTAGCATTTAAAGTTAAATAACGTCGTACGCAGTTACATCATCAGTCCTAAGTAAATATTTTAGTAGGCTTACATTACAAAATTACAATATTCCCTTTGAAAACGACGATCCTCAGTATTTTAATACTGCACAGTTTTAATAGATAGATGGACCTAACAAATAACAGTTTATTTCGTTCTATTTATTAATCTTCTAATGAAAAATAAAAATTAGCTTTATAGACATCTATTTATAAACTTTCAAGTGGTAAAAAAAAAGCCTTTCTGTTAAACAACATGTTTTTACTTGAATTTTTTATTTTCTGAATTTCTCAAAAATAAGCATTTACATATTCTTCAAATATTATTAATCAGAAATACGTGTTTAGGCTAAACTGTTTAAGTATAAATAAAATTCTGATCTAAGACGTAACTAAAGCTGTTGTCCTATATTCAAGACATCGTATTAAATTTTGTTTTCGTTTAAATTGTATAACATTTTTATTATAGATCAGAGGGGGAAAAAGGAGTTTTAATAAGAAGTTTTAAAATGTAGAAGGAAGTTCAAATATCCATCCATCCATCAGTAATCGTAATACTAAAATTTCATGTCCTAAAAAGCTGAAATTTTACTAGCGAATATTTGTGAAGTTGATATATTTATTTATTTACGTTTGAGTTAATCTATAAGAAAAGGACTTTCGACAAAACCACGAAAACACGAATCTTCAAAAAGAGCTTTAAAACAATAAAGAAAGAAGGTAGTGATTAAATTCTTGACTTAAAAGAATTGAATTGTGATCTTAAATATGACATGAAACCATTTTTTTTTCCTTAAATAAAGATACCTCATTAAAGTTGAAAGTTCTCATTTCTATTATAATTATTGCATTATTTACAGTTAGATGTTCAGCACTTTTCTTCTGGTCACTCCCAAAATAATGAAAACGGAATCTCTGAATTACAGTGAAACGTACTAAATGATGAAGAACTTTTTAATCAATCACGCAACCACTTATTTAACTGTCAGCAACGTAATTTGTTGAACTGACGCCAACCTGTCATCTCTGAAAAGACTCGATGTCTTTTTAAAGTGGAAGTTTGGGGATTTTCTTTTGCAGACGAGTGTTTCATAATAACGACAGTTTTTATAGTGGTTGATACTCTTGGAAAGAATATAAAAAAAAAAAAAACTAAATTTTTAATTAAAACACTAAAAAAAATATAACCTGCTTCTTTAATTATTATTTCCAAATTAAATATTTTTAATTTGGTATCGCAGGTTTGCTTGTGCCGAGATTTCCATTTGCCATTCGTTTTCTGCATACCATTGGTATCCGCACGTCATGTTTGGGCTTCATGTTTAAATGGTTTACACGTCCGTCTTTACAATTGCTTCAGTGTTCGGTTTTTTTTTTATTTCATATCTAATATTAGAATAAAAAATAATTTGGAAATAATTGGTGGGAAAAAAGGTATTATTTTCAAGATAGCAATAAATCATAATAATACTAAAATTTATCAAAGATTTTAGGAATAATAGTAAAATAGCAAAAATATTTTTCCGTGTATTTCTACTAAAGAGCTTGCAATTCAGATCCCCTAAGATGAATATCTAATTACATGAACTTTTTAAATTTACTGAGTTATCCTTCATACGAATTTAACATTTTTTCAGAAAAAAGAAAATTATTAAAAGAAAGTAAAAAGCGTTTAACACTAATAAGAAAACAACAAAATAACCAAAAACAAAGTAAAAAGTGTATGTTAGCAGCTGAAGAGTGAATTGAAAGATAGATATTTAAAAGAAAAACAGAGGACTTCGCAATAAGGTCTGATGAAGGATGTCCTTGCTGCTTAAGACCTCAAAATGACGGTTGCCTGCAAATAGTCGCTAAATGTAATAGAAATATAACCCATTTTTCGCCTTGTTTCCCAACTTGCCGAAGCCACTGAAAGGAAATATCAAGGAAGACTGTAAACAGAAGGCTTCATGGTGTAGGCACGAGAGTAGCAATCTACATCTATTTATCAGGAAAGGCCCAGGAAAGACTCGTTTGTCATGTTCTCGTCAACGAGTAACTTAGGATCGAACATTTAGAAGAGTTTTCTCTTCACCAATGAATCATGATTCAATATGCTGTTTGATTCCAGAAGGACTTTTATCTGAAGACAACCTTTACTTAGAAACAATATACAATGTGGATATCATTAAAGATCGCTCACTCCAATGTATGTTAGGTCAAGCCGTTTATCAGTTAACAGTCAAATTACGGCAAAGCGTAATTCAAAGGATGGGATAGAGATAAAAAAATAAAGATTAGTTCCAAACTACTCGCAGAGGAATAACACAGAAAGTTCCTATTTAAAATTATTCCAAATGACACATTTGTTTTTCCTCTGATGACATATAATTTCATATCTTCTCAACTAACTTAATCTCAACCATTTGTTCTAAATAACTAAATGTTTCCATTTTCTGTAACAACTGAGCATTTTTTTTTTTTAATATCTAGTGAAAATCATTTTCAAAGTCGTGGAATTTTACTTACCTCCATCTTGTGTTTTATTTGAATCCTTAGAAGGATCCTTAGCAGCCAAAGAAATTTAATATATCCAGAAGAGGAAACGTATTATTTTTTTTACTTTTTTTACCTCATATTTTCTTTGAATATTTGTACTATATCTATTAATTTAAAAAATTGTTTTTGATGTCAGCTATTTCATAAAATTAAGTTTATTTGTAATTTTTCATGCTTATTTTATAAAATACATATTCTTTCTTTTACAAATCTACATCAAACATTTTTCTTTTTTTGCACTCATCCATCTCTTATCCTTTTCAGTCAGTTTTAACTATTTTGGTTTCTATGGAAATTTCAAAAAAAAAAAAAATAACCTGAATTTTCCGAATCAATTACAGGATTAAAGAAACTTAAAAAATTTGCTAACATTCAGCTCAAATCAATTAATTTCTTCCTCTCATTAAAAAAAAAGCATTAAATCAATACTGGCTTCAATTCGAAAAACTGGAATTTGAAAGATCAAAGAACACTGCAGCTTTATGTAAGAATGTAAATAAAAAACCTTCTATCTGCCTGCGAAATAAGATATAAATCCAGGCTATCAATCTTTAAATAAAGCATAGAATATGAATGAGGAACCCATAAAAAAATAGATGACCAAGTGTAAAAGAACTTTTAAAAACGCCTTTAAAAGACAGAAAGCGCCTTGGAGTGCTCCTAGAGGTCTGATTTTCTTGTATGTGGTCACCTACTTTTTGATGCTGAACACGATGGTAAAGGTTTCATTCGAATATCTTTAACCGTTTGGCCGCTACAAGTGTGACATCCAGACAGGATAAAAGCAAGAGCGGTCCCCTAGCGGTTTTACAGGCAAGCTGTAATCTAGGGGCCGCTAAAAATGAAATATGGTTTTCTTTGTTAGGTCATCGTAACGTTGGATTTTAATGACTGCTGTTCATTATTGTTGAGGTCTAATAGTAAAATAATATACCAGTAATATAGTAATATTATTACGTAGTTACTATATTACTACGTAATAATAGTCTAAAACATATGTCTTTAGTATAAAAAACAAAATATTATAAAAATCATTACTTAGGCATTGTATGCATTCATATTTAATACAAATGTGCCTGTTCATACTGATGGAGAGACTAAACTATCAGAAAAATCATCTGAGTGATCATCTTCTTTCGTACAATTCATTCATCAGTTTAAAACTCTCATGAATTTGTATTCTGTATAAATATTCATATATTCATGAATATATGAATAAATAAGAAGGACGTAGATCTGATGAGGCTAGAAATTTAAATGAAGTATATTTGGAAGGATAAGAACTTTATGTATTGATGTCAAAACTTTTCACTTTATTACTTAAAACTAAAGCTTATTAATTCTTTTTTTAAGTAAAAAAGTGAACCAAAGTTGATCAGATTTCGTTGGTGAATTTCCAATTTACTCTACCATAAATTTATATCCGAGAGAGCAATTCTAGTAATTTTTTCCTCTTCTATTCAGTTTCGTCTTCGAGAAAATTCCAATTGAATTTCTGTAATTTCTTTCTTATCAGAAAGCTAAGAGTAATAGAATTGTTCAAAATGATGTATGTAGACTTCGTCCAATGAAATCTCTACTATTTTAACGAACTTGGACATATCGGAAATTGCATTTATTAAAAGTGAACTCGGTGCTCGCTTTTAAAGTAATTAGGAATACCAAGAAATCCATAAAGCTTGATTAAAATCTTGAAAATCTTTCTTAAATTGTTTTAAAGTTCATTTATTAAGAAGAATTTGCATTAAGAAGAATTTGCATTTTCTTCGGGATTTTTTTTTTGTATAAAATCTTTCCTAAGAATAAAGTTCATTTTTTTGAAGTGTTTCAATAAGCATCTTATTTTTTTTTTGATCATTACAAAATGAATTCTTTCTCCTCCTATTAGATGAGAGTTCCGCAGTCCTGTTTAGTTCTTTGAAGATCATGACTAAAAATGGTCTGCTTACATACTTACTTTCTATTAGATCTCTGTGATGTTGAGTTTATTGTTCTAATAAAAAGGAAGCATACAGGAAATCTACATTAGCAATCTAACAATGATCCACATATATCTAAAACATATATTATCGATATTCAGATATTCGTCTGTTTTTCCTCAATTCAACAAGTACCATTCCTCTAAATATTTTCAAAGTGATGTATCAATCATCCAGGATTTAGGATCGCGCGATTAGCGTGTCGCTAAGATATCGGTCTCTTTACCACCATAAAGCCTCCGTCGGCCTCTTTACCGCTGAGTATCGGCTTCGGTTCTGATGCGGATATCGATCCGTGCTAGACAGGTTTTTCTCGAGACTCTCCCATTTCCCTTCCACTTCATCCACCAGACTTTCTTCATCATTCTCTGTATCTGTCCTCATTTATGTGAGATATTACAGAAGACATAAAATGAACAGAAGATTCAATGAATGACTTTCCTGCCACCCACATTTCGCATAATGAATCAATCAGAATCAAAACATATTGTGCTAGAATCACGTCGAAGAGGAAATACATTCAATTCTTGCTATAGTTTTGAAAAGGTATTCTCGAACCTTGTAAATTATTCTCGAACTCTTGTATTGAAATCTTCCTCCAATATGTTGATACACTGATCGCAACTCTTACTCCTGCTTTGAACTTTCAAATAAAAATATAAACCTTTGTTTACGAAGAATTACAACAAAGGCTTTTACCTTGACAAGCGCTCGCTTGGATATTTACATAATCGCAGAATTAAAAATTTACACATCGAATTTACAATGATGAAACAAACCTTCATCTATTTCTTTCCAGAGGTATTCATTTGATAGATTTTTATTATTTCATCAGAATCAAAGGATTGGGTCAGTGCTAGATTACCTATGTCAAAAAAATACAAGAAGTTGATTTTCGTGCCTAAACTGAGTGTTATGAGCAATATCTTTTATAACATAACTTAAAAGTAAAATCGCACATATACCTTTCTCACATTAATCTGCTTCACTCCACATTCTAATTGACTTATATTCACTTCAATTTCAGAGTTGTAGGAAAACTTTGATTTAAGAAATGAATTCAAATAATTACTTGATTTTTTCCTTATTCTATTCTATTGAACTTATTCTATCTAATTGCCATCAAAATTTATTGACAAAAATACTAGATTTTAGGTTTGGTATTTATCTTTATCACATTTAGTGATGTAATCAACATTCTGAACTCCGCCAGTAGATTTTCAAACATTTGAAATACCGGTAAGACTACCAACACCCTGGTTTCATAAATTGAAACTGAAAAATCGGTATAAAGATTTCATAAGGAATCGTGAGCTCATCCCATGCACTACTTATTTTTTTCTCAAAAACCACGATGATTGAATAGGTGCGAATTATTTTACTTACTTCTTATTTCTATGAATGAAAGAATAATAGTCACTGAAAAAAATCGATTTTCTTGATTACAAGATCTCACATATTTTAAATCCCCTCTAAATATATATAAATCTGATAAGATCTATTTAAAGTAGTAAAAAAAGATTAGTAATTTTATTCCCTTGTTTGAATTTATTTTTAAAAAAAAAAGTTTCGTCATCTTACCTAACTTCAAATCCAGAATCAGGCGAAGTCTGACCTCTTCATGTTTTAATGCTCTGAAGTAACGTTGGCTATTCCCCAATTTCACGGTTGATTCAGAACTCTTCCACTCCGTCTTTTCAAGGGTATAAGGAGTTCCGAATGCTAATGTCGAACTCATTACAAATGTAAGCTCATTCGGTCTAAGAAAATCTAGTAAAGTTAATTTCTTTATTTTGGCAACGCCTGAAGAAAATACAGAATAGCTTCGTGATGTTATTCTTATCACTCTTGTGGCTCTTTTTTCATTCTGATCAGGGTAGCCGATACTTCATAAATCTTTTTTTTTTTAATTGTAAATAGCATTGTTGATAGTGCTGTTTTATCTCGTCACAAGGATATCTTCATCATCGTAAGATTTTCTTTATAGTGCATTTATCCAAACCCATCCCTCCCTAAGTAGTAACTGCAGCAGTTGAATTGTCTTTTATCTGCTGTCGGGCCGTATTATCGCATAGACAAATGAGACAAATGTCTAGGGCCCGGTTTTTTGAAGGGGGCCCCGGCCAAACTGTCCGTTTTTTTTTTTGGTTGAACAGATAGGGGGGTTTTTTTTTTTTTTTTTGGTTGGAGGGGGCCCGGTGAGAAGAAAATGTCTAGGGCCCCAAAGCGGGTTAATCCGGCCCTGAAAGGGAAAGGCCTTCCCTCGGAATTTGAGTAACGGCTCAGCACACATATAAGAAAAGGAATTTTTAGGAAAAGTTTATAACAATTTAATATCTAGATGATATCTGACTAGGTGACAGTTTTCTATAATAATAACTCAAACCGTTTCATTGGATAGATGAAAATTGAATATTTAAAAATTCATTTATTGTTTCAAGAATGTGAGAAATACGTCTTTGATGTAGTACTACGAATAAAATGAAATCAATTAAAATCCTACTTTAAAGTTTTTAAAAGGATTATTGTTCGTGAATTAATATTAGTTAAAAATTATTTAATATCCACGTTTGTCAACAAAACGATGCTAATCTTTTTTCTTTAAGTCACTTAATTAAAGTTTTACTTTTTACTTCATCTATTATAATTAAAGAATTTTAAAATGATTAATAAACAGAAGGCGAAAGAATACTTGATACCAATTTAACTTATGGCAAATGAAACGGACACTCGAACGCCAAGTTCAAAAGTTCAGAATATCCTTTGAAATTATTGCAACATCCATTGGATTCCGAAACCCTTTTCCTTTATCTGGAAGGTTTAATCAAGCAAATCCCTGCTATTTCATAGTTGACTGTTCGTCAGCTCTTGTAGTCTAAACATTTGAATAAAAACTTATCTCAATGGCAATCAATGTGGGATATTTTTTTAATAAATTAGCTATGATATTCATTCAATGGTTTGAATAAAAACATTCCAGATTTACTAAGATGTTTTATTTTATTTATCAAACTCTAAAGTATAATCCACTTTAGAGATTAAAAGTAATAATATATAAGAAATATTTAGAAACTATGCTATAAGAAAACAATTTTAACAATTTTTTCATAACTTTATTCTTCCTATCGTTATTTAGTTATGAACTGTTAGCAGTTAATTTGAAAACCTTAACCAAATTATCACGATCAGTAGTCTTATGTTTGATATTTGGCTTAATTATCATCTTTGTAGTCCTTGTAATAAGTCCATTATGCTTGTTTAGGTTTAGTTATATACAATGTTTGGGATCATTTGAATAATTTATAATGAAAAGAGGTATTTCAGAAGCTTATTGTTTCTTTTCAAAATAAATTTCTCTAAATTTCAAATATACATGTATGTATAAACTTCATTAAAAAGTACAAAGGATAAAATAAAGTATATAAATCTTTTCAACAATCACTACTGAAAAGAATAAGAAACTGGTAACAAATTTAAAATTACTAGAATAAATAAATCGGAAATGATTAAACATTTATTAAGGAAATCCTAGGAATGTATGCAGTTGGTGTAATGTCAAAACTTTTAGTTCTGATTTGAATAGATTTAGTTATAAGTAAAAGATCCTTTATAATCTTATCAGTGTCCAGTAAAGTCAATAATAGAGAAAGATGAAAAACAACATTGATGATGAATGTATTTGTGATGCAAGGCAACACCAGTTAATGTCGATATATTTTTTTTAAATTCATGTAAATAGAAAACTTCGATTTTCTTTTTTTTTTCCTCATGGATTAAAAAAAGGATCCAGTTACAGGCCTGTGTGAAGCTTGGGTTCGGGGGGTTAAGGTATCGGAAATTACCTGATCAAGCGGACTAAGTTGAGATTGGGTCAGTACTACTCCCGACCGCCTTTACCCATTGTACAGTGGACTAGGTGAACCCTCAGTCCCAACGGATGGAGAATTCAGTGTAGAAAAATCCTCGATTAGAACCCGATTCCTCCAGCCCGCGGTCAAGCGCATTACCACTTGGCTACCAAGACAGCTTTCTCTCATAGATAGATGAATTTAATTTTTAGCTTAAAAGTAGAATAACGTAATAATGATGAAAAATAAAATTGCTTTAGTATTTAACTGAATTTATTGAAATTTATAAAATGTGCCAGGTTGGGAAAAAAACTTGGAAAGCTTTATTTATACAACTTATAAATTTTTGTTCTTTTTCATTTAGAACAAATCACATTTTCTTCAGCAAGATTTAAAAATTACATTATCTTTGAATTTAATTTTGTTTCGAAAATGTACAAAAAGTAACTTCAAGGATAAACTGAAAAGATACAGATTTTCTTTTTTTTTCAAGAATACGAAATCCATTTGTTTCTCCTCTGTTTTAAACTTAATTAATTCATCCAAAAAAGAAGAAATATCAGATTAAAAGAACAAAAATTTCATCGTGAATTCCCAAATTATATTAAAAGCATATTTCTGCTGCTTTTAATCGAATTTCTTCGTGCAACCGCTTGGCTTAATTGTTTTCCTCCCACAACTTAATTAAGTTAATTACAAAAAATATAGGTCATGGGCTACCTGCATAGAGACCCGGATCCCAGGTAGTTCACTGTCATTTCTCCTAGCTTTGTCTTATCATTCCGATATTTCAGTTAATAGGTATTAATTACAGCTAGAGTTTCTCGCCTGTTCACAATTCCACAAAGTCTGACCTCAAAGTCGACCGCATTTTATTCTGCAAATGTTTGTGCGAAATCCAAAGAACATTTAATTCTTTGCACTTGTAGTTGAACTTTAATTATCGATTTTTTTTATTATATTTTGATGCAATAACAAACAATTATTTTATCAGCAAAAGTAAAGCATTGTTAAATAAAAATGAATATGACAGCTCCTAAAATTTAACGTAAAACAATGAATACATATTAAAAATAAAACAGTAAAAATTCATGTGCTGGCTTCCGCCAGCCTTAAATGAATTTCCTTAAGCTTTAAAACAAAATAAAACAACGAACGCATATAACTAAAAAAAAAACCCACAAATTCACTGAGCTATTCACTGAGGTATTCTTGATTTTATTTTGATGTTTCTGTAATTCAGGGGTCATTGCTTTGTATGTTTGTCCGTTTTGTGTATTCGTCCCATTTCACTGAGCTTGGTATGCTGGATAGGTCGGGCTGAAGAGAGGCCAATAAGCCTCGAAACAGTACTGTCCTCGATTTCCAGCACAAATATCAAAAAATACCTCAGTGAATTTGTGGTTTGTTTTTTTTTTTTAGTTATGTGCGTTCGTTGTTTTATTTTACTGTAAAAATGTACTAACGCACGTTAAATCTTTTGTCTTTAAAACAAAAAAGCACAATAAGCATAAAATTGTATTTTTTTGTTTTATTTCAATTTTTGGAGGTGTCATTTTCTTTTTCACCATTAATTCTAATTACTTCCATATTGAGATTTACTGATTATCGCCAATAAATCGTGAAACGGCCGTTCTGAGATGTCTCTAGTAAATACTTAGTCTCAACCATTGTTATTTATACAATTTTAGGCTTATTGTGTTTCTTTTTATGCTTAAGGAAGTTCATTTTAAGGCTGTTTTTCCTGTTTTATTTTTAACGTATATTTATTGTTTTATTTTAGTATTTGGAGGTGGCATATTATTTTTCACGATTAATCTATTGATCTCCGTATTGAGATCTCGCTGTTTATTGATTACTATTCTCAGATGACGATCGCCAATAAAGCGTGAAACGGCCATTCTGAAATGCTATCTAGTATACACTTGGTCTCAATTACTGTTTAAAACACAATCATTGTGTTGGAATGAAAATGGTTGAAAATGGTGATGATGATAAAACAACAGTAAGGAAAGAAAACAACTTTTTCTTATATCTCGTGTATTCTATCTTTCTTAGTACTTTTTAGTCTTGTCCAAAGGAAAACTCCTCCGAAGACAAGCTACTATCAAATTTCCATTACTGAAAACTGCTTAAGTCTGCAAATCTTATATGCAGTTAATTTTAATAAAAATCAAAGCAAAAGTAAAATTTAAATTTAATTTAACTTCAGTTTATTTAAAAGAATTGTATTTCATTGTTGGGGGTCTAAAAGAAATCTCGTGAGAACCAAATGTTTGGGTTCGAATGCTTTTCTATGGAATTTTATCACTTTAATGCGACAATTTCTCACCGGAAGAAGCTTTCAAAAATACAAAAGATAGATAATCTCTTTTTCGTAAAGACATTTGGCTATTTTCCAAAAGATCTATTCACTGAAGAGGGAGAAAGGGAAGTTGAAAGAAAATAAATACAGACGTTCTGATTTTATAACCCTAATTTTTCTTTCACTAATTTTGTGAAGTAAAGGTTTTATTTGAAAAGTGTCATAAAGCCCAGCACAGAATAAACAACAAATAAAT
>JAFIDM010012231.1:76637953-76684522 GCA_023159025.1 Thereuonema tuberculata
ACACTTTTCAAAGAATTTATTCAGCACGTATTCTTTTCTATTATGCTAAAGGTTTTATTGTTAATTACTTAACTGCATTTTTATTTGATTTTCAATTGTAATAATGTTACTAAATTTAATGTTCAGTTCGACTATTGCTAAATATGGCTAATGTCTTTTATGTATTTGTTTTACCAATGCACCTAAAATTCTGGAAATTTAAATATGAACTTGTGAAGCATCTGGGATTTCTATTTTCTTGTTTCTAATTTTCAAAATATTCTAAAATTAATTAAATTAAAATTCAAAAGCAGTCATTTTTTGGGGGGCGTTTTCGACATCTTTCTTGGTATTTTCAACTTAAAAAAACTTGAAATGATTAAAAAATTTGTAAAATAATGACTTGTAATTAAAATATTAATTATTACTGCAATAGTTAATTTTTTTAAAAATAAAAACTGTGTTTTTTAAAATTGTCTGAGATTATTTTTTTTTTACGTGTTACCATTAAAGACTTTCTAAATATCATGCAAATTCGTTTGATGCTGTCTGTTTCCAAAAATAAATTTATTTTGAAGCATTTTTTTTTTTAGAAATAGATTTTTTAGTTCTGACTCTAGCAATTGCAGTCGCCTAAATTGCTTGAGTCAGGACTTTAAGACAACAAAGGAAGTCAGGCCAATTACTCAGTTGAAAGAGCTCTTCCATTTTTAAAAAATAATTTCCGAAAGTTCTTGCGTAACTTTGTAGAGCAGTGTACTAGATGCAAAACTAAATGCCTGTACCCCCGTTCATTATTGATTTCCTTATATATCCCCTATCAAACTGATTTCCATATCTCAGCTTATAGCATTCTAACCAGTAATGTACTACAGACAAATGACTTTCACTAAACTTTCTTAATAAAATTTCCGTTCTTTTATAATTCACTTTGAATATAAACTAAAACGGATTTCTTTAATGAAAATACGATATGTAAATTCATTTTATTAGATGGTTCGCACGGAGGAACTGTGAGACTTCCACTGTCTGTCTGTGTATACGTAAGCTATATATGGGTGTGTGTGAGCCTGATTGATTGAAGCCCCATGAGTAGTATATGGTTGGACTCCTCATGGCCTGGAAGTTTAGAAAAATATCCTATTTCCAGTCAGCTCCACTTCTACATTGGGTTGACGAGGTCACTTTCCACTTTTTGAGAGTCGCCCGAAAGGTGCAAAACATACTAAAGGTTTATACTTACTAAATAGACATACTCAGTACGGGTATCGCTTAAAATTCTATTTGATCCTTAAATTGCAACGGCTGGAATAAATGAGTTTTGCGCGCCATTCAATAGTAGTGTTACTTTTAACAATGCTAACAGTTGGATTGGAAATTTATTTAATTATGCAAGGTCGTTCTGTTTTGTGTTGCTGCAAAACTGTGAATTGACTTTTTTTTTTCAGTCAATAATTTTCTTGAATTAATATTTCACTATAGAGTATCGTAGATATCTGATTGCTGTTTACGTTCCGTATTTCTTGATACATTTGTGGTTGGTATCGTAATCGTTGTTCAAGGGAGGGTGCTATTGTTTGTTTTTGAGGGGTGGGGAATTGGTATTGGTTGGTTGGTAGGAATCGGGAAAAAAATTTACATGTTTTATAGTGGTTTTCAGTGCGGTGACGTGATTATGATACTAAATACTAAAACCGTTCCAACTTTTTTTCGGCTAATGAAAAATTTCTACTGTTTATATTGGACAGATATAATTTCAAAGCAAAAGGAGACTTTTAGTTTGCATTGTTTTCAAATCTTAAAAAAAAAAAAAAAAAAAAAAAAAAAAAGATAAAAAGGTATAAGGAGAACATTTTAAGAAAAGTATACTTTAAATATTGCATAAGGAAAAAAACAACGCACGTAAGTAAACAGAAATTCACTGAGTTAATTTTGTTTTTGTATCGGAGAGTTTTGAATTATTACAGTCCGATCCGCCCAGTTTACCCAACTCAGTCAAAGAAGGACAATATACAAAACAGACAAACAAACAAGACAATGACCCCTGAATTAAAAAACATCAAAACGCAAATCAAGAATAAAAAATGATGAACAATCAATTCACGCTAGTATTCCGCTTAGCTGATTAAGGATTAATTCATTAAAAAGTTAGTATATCAAATCAAATTTAACGTAAATGATAATATTATTACATAAGGAAAAAAAACGCACATGAGTAAACAGAAATATTTACTTTATGTAATTTTTTTTCCTTACGTAATAATATTGTCACGTACATTAAATATGATTTATATACTTTAAATACTGTAATTTTTGTTTTGTATGATTCCGTCCTGCGCCTGCTATCCTCAGTGGTTCCAAATTTGTTGTCCAGATAAAGACCAGTTACTGAATTAATTATTACAATATCGCTGATGACAAACAACCAAATACAAACAATTTAACTTATGTAAATGAATACAATGTATTTTTTAATTAATGAAGCATGATCTCTAAATGAAGTATCGACATTTTGTTGAAGAAAACTATTGTTTATCTTAAAAGATTTTAATGGTGCTAGTATTGATCTGCAACAATCTTCTCCAATTACAAGAAGTTTTCACTGACACGTTACTCATAATTTTCATATTTTTTATCACTTTCCTTTGAATTTCAAAACCAAGAAAAAAATAACGTAATATCTTAAAAGATTAATCTTAAATTAGTATCCTATAAGCAGAATGTCTGAATATAAACTAAGTTTTACGAGATTTATTATTGATTTCTCCTTAGTCTTTTTTTTTTTTTTTAATGGCTACTTCGTTCATGCAGAAATAAGAGTTTATGATTTAAAGGCGAACACAAAAACCATTTCTAAATCACGTGAAATGTGACTCTCCTGAGACAAAAGCTGCAAACGAATTTATTGCTCAGGCATGGTTAGGTCTAAAACATTGGGAAAAGAGACTATGAACTTTATCTGAAGAAATAAATAAATATTTCGTCATTTTTTTTAAGAAAAATTATTTTTTCTCTTGAATATTTTCGTTCTGAAGAGTAGGCAAAATGATTACAATGTTAGAACTTCAAATGATATAAATATAGTTAGTTTCAATTGTTTCTCTTTATATTCCTAGTTCATTCTTCCAGATACCATTCTTTTGATTTGCTTCTGATGCTGTTTAATGGTGTGGATTTATACCGGAGAAAATATTAGAAAAGAAGGCATAAAAACGAACACAAAGTTTTTCTTCTTATTATTATTATTTTTTTATGATTATCATTTTATTATTACTTTTTATTATTACCCTTTTTATTTTTAATTTATATTTTGAAGTTGTTTTTTTTAACTTAAGGGTCATTGTTTCGTTCATTTGTACTTTGTTTGTGTTTCTTTTCATTCCACTGAGCTATTGAGTACTGGGCGAACCAAGCCGATGAGAGACAGGAATCTCGATCGGTCCGTCCTGGGTTCCTGGTACAAAATTTGCAAAAATATCTCGGTGAACCTTTATTTTGTGTGCATTTTTATGCCTTCTTTTCTAAATATACTGTCCTAAAAGCACGTTAAGCTTGCCTATTTTGAACAAAATATTCAAATCTCCTAGAAATTATTAAGTTAAAGAAAATTATAAAATTGTTACTAAGAAAAGGTGAATATTGGCATTCTTTGTTACATCGAAACTGGTTATATTCAAAAGAAATTAAATTTAAAATCTAAGGGAGTTAAATTGTTTTCATTTAAATAAAAAGTATTTAAACAGGATTTTTCCTGTTAAATTCTCTTTTGAATTCAATTCCTTACTGCTATTGGCTAGAAGTATGGATGTAACCAATCCAATATCAAAGCTGATAATATGCGATAATTACAATAAAAAAAAAATTATAAATTAAATGAAAAATAAAATGATATGGTAGGAGAAAAGATGAGATGATGATTTCTAAATATAATTAGTGGCAAATTTTTATTTACAAAGATTAAATTATTAAACAGTATTTTTATGTCTTTTGTAATTGTAAAACAGTTCCGCTACAAAGGTCTGGTGGTCAGTAAGGGTCCCATTAGTCACATAATCTGCCCAAAATGTCAACTCGATTGCCAAAACAGGAACCCAGACGCAGACTCTCAACCGACCGTTCGCTACCTAACAACATATTAGGGCGATAGTCATATCAGAGAACCCACTATCCAATGTTGGTTAGGAACATTACAATGGACCGTGAGACGTGTTATCCAAAACAAACATGCATGCACAGGACCCACAAACACCGAACAGGACATCCAGGAACGTTTCAATAACGTGACCGCTGGACGAACCATGGGTATACCTGGATAATGCCAGCCAATCCAAAGTGATTTGTTACCGGCACATTGGAGAGAAAGGACGAGCAGATTTCTTGTGGAAATGCAAAGAGAAGTTCTCCAAAAACTTCATGGTTGTTGCAGGATACTGTGCTCGTGGCCGTTTACCACTGATCAGATTGTCATCTACACTTCATTTTATTATCAAATTCTTCCGAAAATTTGATAATAAAATCAAGTGTAGATGAAGTTTTTTCAATATGTTACGAAGTGATTTAAAGAACTGATCAGATTGACCGCTAATGCCAAAGTAAATGCTGCACACTTCCAAGATACTATGATAGAACCAATCTACGTCATCCATGTCCCACACTGTACGTCAACGATGCTCCATTAGTGAACATTCGTATGGACAAGGCCTTACTGCACGTTCCTCCAGTATTAGGAGTGAAAGGCGAATGAGACCGGTATTCCTATCACGTGTCGCTAAGTAACCTGATCTCTCTCCAATGGACTTCTGTGGTTTCGGGCTTCTCAAATTAAAGGAATATTTGTTTATTTTGTGTGGAACACAATTCCCCGGGAATACCTATCCAGAAGCCACTTATCCGGATGCCGGACCATTGTCCATAACCTGGTCGTCACATCGAGCAGCATTGTTGGTGTAGGAAGGGCTTATCTCCGTAACCTGAGGTCCCAAACTTGTTCAATTTTATCTGCCTCAATCCTCCGTATTTGTATGAGGCAGATAATGTAATTCGAAATAATGCAGGCTTTCTTCCTTATTATTTTCACAAAGAAAAAAAATGGAAAACTAGGCACCAAGTTCCTGAAATCATAAAACTTTATCTGCGATAAAAAATTCCCTTTAGAATAACAACATGATTTTTTTTTTATTTTTTTTTTTTTTATAATTGCAGTGTTGTAAAGAATTACCGAACAATAAACAACTGAAAGGATTTTGCGCGAGAAAATTGGCAAACTCGGAATAGACCTGGAGTTCTTCCTCAAACTCCAGACCATGTGGAGATATGATTCATGGGTCTCCGACTCCCGGTTTAGGCAGTGGAGGGTGCTATATACGAACAAGCACACAGAAATCCTAATACTTCCTATCTACTTGGTCGCCAAAACTGTAGGTTCTTTTAAGAAAGATAGGGCTTAAAATTCTTCAAAGACAGCATTTTTGGTAGTTTGAAAAAACAAAACAAAAGAAACTTCCTGTTATCAATGGCAACTTTTGATTTCGCAATCGGAAGACGCAAGAGATTGATAAAAAAATTTCTTTCATCTTTTGAATTGGTCAGTGTATGGGAAAACTTAAACGTCACATCCAAAATAACTGAAACAATTGCCAGAAAAGGCATTTAAGTTGGTATAAACAAAATAAGAATATATTCCTTTTTGCTTCAGAAAAGTTTCACTGTTATTCTTGATCCCATTTTTAACCTTCTTCGTCAAAATAATATTTTTTTTTAATCTTTTTGATAACCCTGGATTACCATCACTCATTCTTAAGCCATCGTATATCTTTAGTTCGATCTTTGTCTAAGACTCTTAAGCCTTGATGTCAACCAAGAAAATAATATGCTGGCAATCGTTACTTTGCAAACTTGAAGACCTTTGAGAAGCATTCAAGTTTACACAGAAAGATTAGGTCGGGGGTTGAACAAAGGTGATAATGGACGGTGACGTTCCACTGCATTTACTTGCAAGCTTACAGGAAGCGTTACGTCTTTGTCTAACATTATCTAACATCTAACCGTTGTTACTAGCCTAATTCGTACAGAAGACCAGAAAAAGAAACTCACAATATCCTATAGTATTCTATATTCATTAGTTAATGTTTTATCTTTTTCTACTGATTAATCTATACTCTATTAGTTTTTGAAAAAAAAATCCGTATTCTCACTTTAGCAAAAGAAAATGGAAGATATTAAGCGTAATAATTGAACTTTTAAACCAATGACCTCTTGAGATGATCCTATCATCGACTGCAGTAAAGGATCTCACAAAGAATATCACTAGTCTAATTTTAATCAGGAAATCAATTATCACAATATTGCAGCATCAGCTAAGAAGTTATTGGAAAATTATCTCAAGAATATGGACTCAAAAATTCGATAATTTTGTCCTTAAACCCACAATATAGAATTCTTTAAAGCTGCCTAATGACTGTATACTTAACATGGGATTTTTGAAGTTAAAGCTATAAAAATAACCTAAAGAGAAACAAAAGGGAATTTTCAAAAAAACCTAGAAGAAAATTTAATATTTGCAATTTGTTCTAAGTAAATGTAAACAACTTCGAGAGGAATGTAGCTGTATTATAATTTTTTTTAATTCCATGAGGTTTCTTTATTTTGAGAAATAAAAAACATAAAAAGCAAAACAAACTTCAAAAATAAATAAATAAATAAATAATAACAAGCAAACAAAACTATATTCTGAGAACATCCAGAGGCATCAAGACAGTATAATAAGGCGTATTATAATAAGGCGTATAATAAGGCGAATCTTTTAAATATTTTTTAAGCACTTTCAACATCCACGAAAAACTTCATTGACAAAGAGTTTTCGAAATTTTAAAAATATTTTCGTTTTACAATTCTGTTACTTTACTTGCATTGAAAAATACTTTTTTCTACACCCGTTACTTTGAAGAATAAATATGTTCTTTTCTGAAATGTAGGTTTATTATTTTAAAGCCTTTTCGAATATCGTTTGAAAGAGTAATGGGTTTCGTTGAATCTGAAAGTTAATAAGAAATTAAAATAGATCGTTTTACTATATAGTCTTAATATGTAGACAAATTATGACATGTTAAATCAATTTCTTTTCCGTTTTCCTATTACATTTAATGCACGTTAAACCTTCTTACATATTAATTAAATTTCTTGATAATAGCAATGAAAGGCATGTGCTACAATACAAAACGAACGAACATGTTTAATGTTGTTGGTTAGTAAATGGTATTATTATTGCTTACTTTTATAAGCCTAACTTGTAAATTAATTTTGTTAATAAATTAGAAAATGCTTTAACGTAACAGCTGATACTGCTGACTGATAACAATGAACCAAAAACTTTCCCTTTCCTTCTCGTTTGAAGAAATTTTACCATGTTCTGCTTTTAAATTTCACTTTATGAAGTTAATAAGAAAGTTGTTCAAAGTTCTAAAATATAAACTATATTTATTACAATCAAATATCATCTTGATGTATGCAGACTATTGATAACGAAAACTTTTAGAAACATTCCGTTTTATACTCTTTCGGCAGAGATAAAAAGGTTTTAACAAATGTTAGATGTTAAATATTATTAATAAAATTAATGTTAAATATTAGTAAAAACTAATAAGCACTTACACTTTATAAAATAGGTGCTAAGTACCGAGATTTTAGATCAGTCAATTGAATCTAAATGCTAAAAAAGAGTTGTATGTGTTGCAATGGAATTAATATTAGTTTTATTTTCTATTAATGAAGTTTATATCCCTTAGTGGAGTAGTTAGCTAATCTGCAGCTTGAGAAGTCGACTGGAGGAGGTCGAGGGATTTTTCCAGGATCTTTCTCCTCCATAAGAGTTCTAGTTTTTTCAGCCCTCTGTAAAGTAGGGAACGGATAACATTCCCGGATTAAGATATCAGACTGATTACCGATGCCAATGTTATCTCGATGATCAGGAATTATTGGGAACATATACTTCCAGTATCTCGATAGGCCTATTAAAAGGGATTCTTTAATCTTTTAATTACTAAACTAAGAGAAACATGAAAAGATATAAGAACCTAAACAACAACAAACAAACAAATATAATTTAGCAATGTAAAGTACCGAAAAGAGAGAAGCAGAGAAGAAAAGGAGAAGTTTAAATTTCCATCGTCGTAGAAGAAACTAATATTGAATTTCACACTGTAAAATAAATTGTTAACATATTTATAAAATTGGTAGATTTTCCTTCAAAACTCAGATGGACTGACATTTTTATTGTAAATATTTTAAGACGTTATGCGATTATAAAAGTGACATTGGTCGAAGAATCGATAGAGAGAATAAGAACCCTTAATCTGGCTAGGCTTTCACAGCTTCATCCACTTAAATCCACGTTAATTGATTAAATTCTCTAGCAATTCAAGAACTTTAAATGTCCTTCCTTTTTTCGAGCTTTTAGCAATCTATTACCGTTTCCAAGGAACCCGATTTGATAGCGGAATTAAATAGCAGAATTTGTTGTCGACATAAGAATTTTAAAAGAAAGTATCGAAATGTAGTGACAACGTGGAATGGCCTGAACTTACTATAACCGACCAGAATAAATGTATTATAATCCACAAATTGCCACTAATGAATGTAGACGAAGGAAGAGGCATTAGATATGTCGTTCATTCATAGCTTTTCACAGTAACGCACTGTGAGTAAATGTATGTTTTGACCTATTCATGAAGTTATTTCATTCTGTTTTTAGTATAAAAGACAGTTTTTCTTTTCTGTTTTCCTCTTTAAAAAGACCTCATTAACAATTATGTGTCATCATTTTGTTTACTCTGTAATGGCGGCGCAAAATGATGAGAATTCTGTCATTAAACGGTGCACTCAATTCATTTACGTCAACTCAATTCAACCCTGTGATTTGAAGATGAGAAATGACTCCAGTTGACTATGAAATCACCGATTTATTTGTGCATTTATTGCAAATAGCAATGACCCCATTTTGAACATTCGTAACATTTCAAAGATCTTTCCCATTGATAAGAGATTGATATTTTTGAATGCCAATGGGCCTTTATGTAATTATCTGATGAATTGCCGTTATATTAGCAATGTCTAAAACTAATTTGGTTACATGGTAATCATCCTTTAAGGTATCTGAATTACGTTGGAACTTGTGAAGAACAATTCTAACATTCGTTACCTATTATAGAGGAAACGTACTTCAATCGATTTTGCTTTTAAATTGAGTCAATTAACGATGCCGAGATAACAGATAAACGAAATAGTAGCAATTCTGAAGAGAATTGGTTTTACTCGCCATTTTCGTTTGCAAGATTTAAGGTTGTTTCTGTAGCTGATTATTAGAAGTAAAAACTTTATCATAAGTTTCTCATCTTTCTCACATCTTTCAGAAGGAAAATCTCTTTCTCTTCTTTCTTAAGTGACAAAGCGAAGATACTTTGGCGTAGTTACTATGAAAAGGTAAAGACTGAAGATTCGAAAAAAAAAAGAAACCACTGGCAGTATGGCAAAAGATGAACTTTAGAGCTTTTCGAGTTTCTGTTGACCTATTTTCATCGTAATATTCAAATAGGTCATTTGATGAAAATAATTGTGTATGTTTGGGATATTAAATAATTAATATTTGTGCATTAAATACCGATAGCTTTTTTTCCTTACTAATTTTTTTGTTTCTAATAAAAACCTTAACGAAGTAGATGATTTATATTTGTTTTATCGTTACATTAAAGATACAGACAACTACTTATATATTCACTCATGTTTGTGAAAATTGCAACACCATGAAGGAACCATAAGAATGGAAGGAAATTTATTACACACATTACTAATAGTGATACAAACAAACGATTAAAGTTTCAGAGCAATGCAGCAACAACAACTTGCAAGAAATCAGTATGGTCTAAAGCCTCAACGAGCTGTAATAAGAGCTGTTACACGCCTTGGCGTCGAATCAAGCAGGCCTTGGATGTGTTCCTAGGGTGTCGCCTGCCAGGCTGCTTCTATCCGAGCCCACAGTATTGGCTGCTGGATGACAATGACGGGCTAGTTGCCGAGTGACCATATCCCAGACTTGTTCAATAGGTGATACATAGGGCGAACATGCAGGCCAGAGAAGAAGGGGTTGCTTCAAAAACGGCCAGGACATTTCTGGCAACATGTGGTCGGGCTTTGTCTTGTTGGAATATGTGTCCAGGAATGTGTTGAAGGATTGGTATAACTTCAGCCTCCACAACTTCCCTGATGTAGCAGTTACTGTTAATAGTGCCCACAATTCGTAGCAGCCAAGATTGCTTGTGATACCCAATTGCTCCCCAGATCATCACGCCTAACATTCGTTCAGTATGACACTGATAATGTACGACGCTGGACAAAGAAGCTAAACGGTCCGTCATTGCCATGCGGATGAGGTGTCTATCATCATGTGATGATGTCGTATTTTGTGGTCTACTTCCGGATGTTCGACTCGTCCTGTTCTCGTCAGTCCACTGCTTCCGTACTCGCATCACTGTGGTGGCATTATGCCCCATTCGAGCATCAATTTCACGGTATGAAAATCCTCCTTCAAGCAAGCCTATCATTCGGTCCCTTTCAAACTCCGTAACTTGCTTGAAAGGCGCTCTTTGGCGTCAACGAGGCATACTGTACTCTCATTAGGCACGTGTACAGCTCACTGACAATGAAAAACTAATTGTTTGGATCCACAACAGTCCTCTACTTATATGCTCTTACACGACAGTTCAGAGGGTGCTGCTCAGTCTAGGCAAGCGCAATCATTCTCAAATTTTAATCATTTGCTTATCGTACCCTGCTTTCATTTCCTGTAAGTTTCACTTCATTTGCATGTTTCCTTTATGGAGTTGCATTTTTCATAAACATGAGTTAATTTAATTCCTGCGTTTTGACATCTATAATTGAGATCCCTTCTTCAAAATAAATTTAAAAATAGAAATCAGTCTCTTTTGAAACAGAGGTTGGAAGAACCCACCAATCAAATGAAAACGACGTCTGAATCCCCCAGTGGAATCAGGATTCCCATCGGGAACTGTCCATTTGTCTGTTGAGAGACTTGGAGTGTCCCGGTTCCTGTAGGAATGAATGAAGTCAACATTTATGAACTCTCGAATGGAAAGATTCGAAGGAATACAGGATTACCTAAATGAAACCAAAAAACATTGTTTTCCTTCTCTCTCTTGTCATCCTCTCGTTCTTCTTCAAAGAAGAAGTTTAGCATCATTCTTTCCTTCCTTATTGTCTTTTACCGCTATGTGCCTTCTTAAAATAAATAATTTATATCTTTATCTAATTTGAAGAAATTTTACAAACAATCACTTGCTGTTCCTAAATTGTATATTTGAATTACCGAATGGCAGAGTTATCATCAATTTATAGAAGAAATTCCATCTATTAAAGTTATGTAAATTAAAATATACCACAGATACTTCTCCTATAGTAAAAACGTTCATAGAAAGTCATTCTTATTCTTTAGAATCATTTGAATGAAGTATTTGATTATCCGAAAACAAAATAAAGAATTATTTAATTAGAAAACATGTTTTGTTGATTTTTTTTCCGTAAATTATAAAAACTTTATTGGTTACAAATATCTTAGTTCTAATATATTTCAAATTTCAGAAGTAAATTGGTTAATTTGGTCATAATAAAAACTAAAACAATGTTTCCCCTTAGACGATCGCTATCTGATGAAAGCAATTCTTCTAATGCATTAAGGGTTTCTCCGACCCCAATCAGGAAAGACAGAAGAAAATTCCGATGGAAATAATGTATATAGATTTCAATTAATAGACTGGATATCAAATGCAATAGGTGGACTGAAATCTTGACAGAGAATACTTCTAGTAGATTCTCTAGATTCCGTGACGATTCATTAGACGTAAACATCCAACTTAATTTTTTTTGCTTCATAAACTTTAGTAAAACCTCAGGGCTTTTATAATTTGATGAACAAATTTGATTATTTTAATAAATTACAAATCAAATACATCAATTTTTAATAAGTTGCAACTTTTTTATCTTTGGGCAAAATAATTATTTATCTTAGGTCATTAATAATTTTTTGTATTATTTTCCCCATTTGATAAAACGTATTGGCAGCTATTTTTGAACTAGTAATTTTTGATGTAATTATGCACTAGGATTTCTGTACGAATCCTAACCAAGAAGTATTTCAGACATTAACAGCATGTATCATGCAATACTAAAAGTTCTTACAATCTTGCTGCTATTATTCACTCTTACTGTAATTCGGGAGTATCTACAAACTACCAGAAAAATAGTCTTAGTGTGTTTACTGAATAGTACATACAATATTATAAATGCAATACCGAAGGTCGATGTTTAAATAATGCTTGCTCTACAACACTGGAAATTGGTCCACATTTTGCTGTCGCTACTTTTAAGCGATTTAGTTAGATTTCGATTTGACTTTAAATAATATACAAATTTCATATTACGTAATTCCAGCTTACAATAGTTTTCAAAGCTTTTAACGAATATTTCAAGAGGTGTTTATAATTAAGAGCAAGCAAAGAATATTTACAAAAAAATGAGAAAAAAAACGTGAATTTCCCGTTCTCTAAGAATAACACCATCTGGGTTTGATCATGCAGATTTATCATTATGAAGAAGAAAAAAAAACAACCCTAGGCCTACTTCAGATAAAGAAGAAGTATGTAAATTTTGTGAATAGTGTTTATATAGAAAATACAGTAGTTGAATAAGTTTATTATCTCCCGTATTTTCATGATTTTTTTTTTTGATTTTTTTAATGTTAGTCTAACAATTTAACGGAAGGGTTAGCAAATTCAAACAAATATTTAGATTTAAAATTTTATACAATTTAGTATTTCAATTAAAGTGCATTTCTTCCCGAAGAAATCATTTTTACCTCCTGATTTGCTTTTTAGAATATTCGCAGTAATAGAGTAATCTTGGCGTACTTAGAGGCTACTTCCTTTATAATTTAAGCATAGGTATTACAGTCTAATTGGCACAAATAATGATAATCTTTCTTGAACAATTTGTCCATCTAATTCGTTAAACAAGTCACTTTTGTCGTTTTGAATGAATACGCTTCTTGGAAAATGACACTTCTTCTTTTAAGTTGGAGTCCCTACAGTGGATTCTGGGTCATTTGCTTCCTTTGGAATACGCCTAGTTGAATTATGGTATTGTGTGCAGAACGAGTAAGCGCGACAAATAAACTTCCGAAACATTAACTTTAATCTTTCGTTAAAATGATGTCAAAAATAACAAAGTGCAGCGAATTATTCGTAAAGCAATTTCGCCCCGTTTTATTCGTTCAGAAAAAAAAAAAAAGATTCAATTTATTTCTCGTCAAAATAAAAATCAAGATTTTTAGATTTAATTATTAATAGATAGCAAAAATTTATAAATGAAATGAAAATAACATCTTTAAATTTAATCATGTGGATTGGATTTTTATTTAATAATATCATTAAATTTTGACAAAATTAATATTCATGGCAATAATCAAATATAAATAGCATTACAATTTAATGACGTTAAAGTAATGTTATTATATGCTAATAAATTTAATATCAACATGGTAACTGCGTTATTATTCCTGAAATAGTATCAAATAATGTTTATTAGTAAATATTAATGTTATTGTTATTTAAAGATTAATATTATTAAATAAATATTACCGGTACTATTTGTTTTTGTTAGTATGATTTTATTAATTTATTTATTGGAAATTTATTCATTATTTAATTTTTAACTTCAATTTTTAATTGATATTAAAGAAAAATATTAATGTCGAAAAATTAATTAGAAAAATTAAGTAGCTAGATATTAAATTCTTCATAACTTCGAAAAATATTTATGAATATAAAATAACTTCATAGTATAATCCAAAACATCTACTTTATTCTTCATAATATTGCATTTCTCTTAGCGAGAAATTTCCTCAGGTGACAATATTTGAGTAAAGAAAACTGCTTTCTTCTCCTCTATAATTCCATCGATCTTAATGAATACAAAATTTTGAATAAATAAACAAATTTCTCGCTACCTCATTACAATTCTTTTAACAACAATTCATTAGTCTAATTGTATAAGGAAGTTTTCTTTCCTCAAATATTGTCGTCTGAGGAAGTTTCTCGCTAAGAGAAATGAAACATTATGAAGAATAAAGTAGATGTTTTGGGATTTTACTAGGAAGCTAGATATGAAGTTGTTTATTATTTATTTAAAAAAAAAAACTTGAATAGAATTCCAAAGAAACGGAAGTAGCGTTAGCTTCACAGAAGATTTCTCAATGTTTTGCCAGAAAGTTTCTGAAGTTCTAAGGCGGTCCATCTTAGAACAATAACTTTTCTAGCGACTTTTTCAGAATAAAATGTGGGACTTTGACTACGATTGTTGAATAATGAAAGAAAGGAAATTCATTCAAGATGATGTTTAAGAAATAAGGATGGGGGTTGGAAGAAAAGAGAATGAAGAAGAGAAAAAAAGTTGAGGCAAATAAATGTAGGACATCAAATGTTCTCTCTCCGGTTGTCATACATCGAAAAAAAAATTATCCCTACTTCCCTACCTCTTGCATTAAATGTCCTTATCTCTTTCACTTCATTATACATAAACATTCTTACTGAAATTTAGCAGTACTTAATTATAGACAAACTTAATGAAAATTTTAAATTAATTCATAATCATTAAATTTAATTTTAATTTCTTTTATATATATATATTTTATGTAAATACATTGTTATTTATACGAATCTTAAAAAAGCAAATTCATTTTTTCAATTTCATTTTTTTTTTCATAAAAAAAATGAAAAAAGAAAAGAGGAAGAATTTATTGTTTCCAAACTAAGTTTGATAAAACTGATATCGTTTTCCAAATAATAAAATCTCAGTAAACAAGACATTTTATTAACGTAAACCAAATTATTAATATAAATCATAAATGGTATATTTAATTTAAAAAAATACTCAAATACTTAAAAGATATTTTTTTAAAATAGAAGATTTGGAAGTGACAGCACCTTATGATAATAAATAATAACTATAGTAGTTTTCAAAAAAAAAATGTTTGCCCTATATGGTCATTATGTAACGATCGATTTTGTCTGGAACAAACGTCACCAGTCATAACGTCATCAACTTGAACTCCGAGCAGTCAGTCCAAGATGGCGTCGTTTTGTGATCGTGAATAGGCATAAGTGTGACCAAGAAAGGACAAACTTTGCATAGCCAAGCAAGGGGAGCAGTATGTTTTCAATTATTTCAATTTTAATTATTATAATGTATTCGAAACTGTAGAAAATACAAAAACCAGAATGTTTTCGTAATGTTTATAAGATTCAGTTATGGATTTTAGCAATGGATGGCGCTGTTACGTCCTGGAAACATCAATCTATAAGGAAATTACGTCATCAGAAGCCCTTCTTTCATGAACTGAACTGTAACAATTCTTAAGTAAGTAAAAGACATAATTTATTTCTGCTGCAATATCAGATTTTTGAAATATTAATCCTTTTATTTTAAAGCCAAAATTCGAACAAGCTTCTGTATAATTTATTTATATTCACTGTTTTAATAAAAAAAAAATGTGTAAAATATAAGCTCAAAAAAAACGTTTAATAATAGACTGTCCTTCCTATATTAATTTATTTAAAGATTAAAAATAATGACAAGTCTCAATTCATGCTTAAAAATACGTAAATTTTGCATTCCAGATAAACTTTTAAATATATGGAGTTTATAAAATATTCGGAATTCGTTTATATAATATCCGTTTCAAATTTGAGTTTAAAATTGAAATTATAAATTTAAAAACATAAGTACATTCTTTTAGTTTTTATTTATGTTTCAAAAACTGAACATCCGTTCAGCTAACGGAATGAACAAATTTAGTACACTGCTCCAACCAGCATTTGTAAAAGCTATAGAGATTTAGCTATCGGATTATGTTGTGGTGTATCAGTTAGTGAAACAAACTAGTTATTGATTATTGGAAGAGCTTTATTAATAATATTAGCGCGATATTCAATACGTCATTCTCAATAATATAAACATTCACTTAAAGCTGGTTTTTCTACCTTTTATTTTGTGAAATTAACACTGAAATAAAGGAAGCTTTTACAGAATACAGACATTTTACTTAATTATCTGTGTTTTGACTGAAAGTATAATAAGGATAAAAAGACTTAATTTAACCATAAAAATGAACTATACCCTTTACGTGTTACAAACTATGCACAGAACCCATTCACGTTCCATGATTTGAAGCGGAAACGGAAACAAATAAATTAAAATGTTGTTAAACAGCCAGGATTAGTGGTATATTGAAAGCCTTCAATCGGATTATTTGCTTAAATGGTATTTGAAATTCCAAGCGTAAGCGAAAACAATAATATTTTAAAAATGATCAAATACTTCTTTGAATTTTCGAATTTTTTATAGTATAAAAAAGGGTGTTTGTAATCTTTTAACAAATTAAAGTAAAAAAGAAGTTACTCTCAAAAGTAGTTTATTTTTTTAATTGTATATTTCGTTTAATAAGTGTATGAATTAATTCTCAATAATTTCAGTTTCTCGACTCATGGCATTTAATAAAAAATACATGAATATGAAGTTTTCAAAAAAGTGCATTCATTACAAATTCATTACAGTATTTTACATTATAAAACGTTTTTCTGTTAAGTATTCATTGAACTTAATTTTACTGTAAGTTCTTCATATGATGCTTTGATCGCAATTTTCATATTAAATGTTATAATTCATTTTCTTGAAATAACGAGCATTTTTCTTGTATCATCATAATTCCTCCCAGTTGGTGGCATTTTTTAATCATTATCCCTTAAAACGGAACTAAGTTCTACGTATAAAAGACTTTTACGTAAGTTTATTCATTGCATTCCTTTCTGTCTTTCAGTTTTAAAATAACAGCCCAAAACAAATTTTCGAAACTGTGATATCTTTAAATAGAGCTGAAAACGAAATCATTACGTTACTAAACCAATAGTTTCTAAAAAATCCTTTTTAATATTCAGACATGAATCCATTTGCAAATCCACATTTGTCTGAGTTAATTATGGCGTTGTTTTGATAGATGAAATGACCTGTGATTTGGTCCCCGCGTTGGCTTTCACCTTCGTCTCTTGTCAGTGAAGAGAATTCACCCCAAGGGGACCTTCTTCCGGTTCAGATCCCGCGCTTAATGTACTCACTTCCCACCACTGAAATAAAATGGCCCAACTACCAATCTCCCATCAAACACAAGATCTAATGGAGAAGTGGTTTCCTACTGAACATAAACAATCTCTCCATCCACTCATCGTTATTTAACATACAGAAATATTTATTAACAGATAAAAATGTTTAATCACAAGAATTCCAAGTAAACAATTCCTTAACGTTCCTCCTTGATTTATTTTTAATAATTTGAAACAAAAAAGCAATAACGATGACATAATTTTTAACGACTTGAATAATAACTCAGTTTTAGAAAAAAATACTCGTGCTGCAAACATTCATGTGTGTAAACTTCTTGATAATAAATGATTTAACAAAACAATAAAAACTTTTAGTAGGAAATGCAAGGTTAAAATCTGAAACATAAAAATTTATTAATCAGAAGAATTAAGGGAAAAAAAACACTATAGTGGATTTACGTATATTTCCAAACAAGCATTTCAATAGTAAAATTTAAAAACAAAAAGTTATGAACATTTAATTTTTATGAGAAAAATTAAAAAGATGGCAAAAACAAAAAAATAGGTTAAAAACTTAAAATAAAAGCTTTAGTCGCTGGAATGTATTAAAACAAATTAGCAAGTCCGAGATAAAGGAAAACCCCTTTTTTTTGTACTTCATTTATGCAATTAGATATCTAGCTGTTATTATGCAGTTAATCAATACACTGTCTCTTCATATGAATAATTAATATGAAAATAAGTAAAAACAATTAATAAAAGCCTACACATAATATAAATATTTAAGCAATAACGTAATACAGTAATAAAGAGGATAAAAAACAAAATAAACATATGAGAGAAACATTGTGTTCAGATATATTTGTTAGAGAAAGGTATTTCAAGTGATGAAAGAAACCTATTTCAAATTTGTTATGATGAAATGTTATAATTTACATTACAGTTAAGTGAATTTCATATATTTAAACAACGTAAAGAAAAAGCCAGAGTTTCTTAAGCTGACAACGTCTTACTAGTTTCAGAATCTTAGAAAATTCTCTTTTACTTTTAATTTAAAGGCAAAACTCCTTATGTTTGTTATCCGATAGAGAAATTCCTAATTTCTTAGTCGTATATTTATTTCATTACTTTCTTTTTGAATGAACTAATTTGCAATATTTTGATATTTTAAAGTTGATTTGTATTCAATTAAGCCAGATATTTAGACCTACCTAACGCAATACTTTGAAGCAAAAACTTCTAATTGATAAAAGATCTTATTATAAAGATAAAAGAGAATTTTATAAAATAGAAAAGGATGGCATGTCAGAACATGATTGATGTCTTTTTTTATTTCAACATAAAAAGAAATCAATAAAATTTAGATCAGACATAAAACAGAAAGACAGAACAATGTATTGGATTCATTTCAATAGGTCATTTGGCTCATCCCGAAACTAGTTGAAAATGAATCGTAGACATGTTAGCAGACTCAGTTTTTTATCAGTTACAGAAATTGCGTATCTTGTAAAACAAATTATAAAATAACATTTCTTACTTTTATCTTTATTCAGAATATTGATTAAGAAACATTAAATATCGAATTTTCGAAGTAAAAATACTTAACTATCAAAATATCGAAAGTGATCTAATTATTTGATCTTTATTAAGAGATAAAAAGTAAATGTGATTTTTCATTTCAAATGAAATAAGTGAAATTGTTCACAATTACTTCATGATGAAATTTATTTTGTCAATTCTGCTCTAAATGTTTATAATTCCTAATTTTCAACTTAAAATAATACAATTTCTTAGTACTTGCATACAACTGTTATTAGTTGTCTAAATAAATTCAAATGACAAGAAGATAAAGCTCTTAAAGTATTTCTTAATAAAGAGAAAAGTGAATTCAATAATTAAAAAGTCACGAAAAAAACAACTTTTTTTTTCCTACAGCTTTACCAATAAAGTCACATTAGGTCACTAATAAAAACTTTCCATCGCAAAGGTATGTCAATAGAAAATGTATCAAGTTTTTAAATGTGATTTACGTTATTTCAAATCAAGTATGAAAATGTAAACACTACTTGTAAACATATAAGTTTAACATTCAATCGCTTCTACCTGGATTTAATTTCCCGGTAAGTTGCAAACCCTGTTCAGACACGCGTGAATCCGCAGCTGACGAGACTTGTAGTCGGGGCCAAACAGAGAGAGAGCGAGAGATGGATAGACTTACCTCTTCAGAGTCCTCATCCAGATCCACATTCATTCTCGGCGATCGATTATCCCGTAACGGTTGCGCCAGCCCATAGTCATACCGGCCGCCGATCGTAGCAAGGAGGGAAACAGCGGGGCCATCCGTATTTGGGCACCGGGAAAGCAGCCATTGCCGAAGCCACGTTGCGTCCCCAAAGCCCACACGCAACACGCGCTCGCGACTCTGTGCCGGGTCTGCGGGGAAGGCAATTCCGCGAGGTGGCGGCAGCCTTCTCTCTCTCTCTCTCCCGTGATGCAACGCGGATGGGTTTCACTCGAAATGACGGACGATCAGCCAGGATAAGTCGTTACGCGTGGCTCAGAAATGACGGACGATCACGTTCTGGAGGGGGTGTTAATAGGTTTGTGAATAGATGGATGGGTTGGCATTCCCCAATGAAAAAAAACCCAGTGATTAAACGCTACATTAGCAAAACTACAGTAATTATAGTTCTGTTTTAGTATTATTCACTATTTAGCAAGAAAGAGATTAATTTGATATTGAGAATAATTTAACTTTAGAAAATTAATTTCTCAGTTTTAATTGCACTGTAATTCAGAGTAATTGGAATAAATTTATCTTTTGGTAAAGATAAGAGAAATATAACAATTTTTATATGATACTTATAATGAAGAAAAATATCCAAGCCGTTAAATTTTACGTTTAATTAAACCATCTAATGATTTGTAAGTAAATTTTTGGATATCTGATCATAGTTTTTTTTTTTTTTTTCTCTTAATTCTATCTAAAATAACTTAGTTTAAAGGCTTCTTTTTATTCAATAAAAAAGTTATAAAAGGTGTGAATTTATAAATTTAAAAACTAATTACCTAAGAAATAAGCGATAAATGCCTTTGTTACAATCGATATTACTAAAATCTTTTATTTCCCTGTCTGTCTGTCCGGCGAAATTGTTAATTATTAGTTTCCCTTGCTGAGAAAGTCAGATTATAAAATTTTCTTTTTTTGTTATTTTTTTTTCGCCTTGCATGGGATTCGAACCGAGGACCTTCGTCCTCGCAGTAAGGAAGCTAACCATTGGACTACTGCTGGTACTTTTATTCTATTTGTTCGCGCGCTATCAAATAATGAGTTTATTCAAAAAGGAATAAAATATCATTTTTTGCTATAACCACTTGGAATCGATTCTTCTTGGATTATCTCATACTTGCCATGGGGATAGCCTAGTGATACTTTAAAATTATTCACTAGGCCTAAAAAAAATAATTTTTTACTAATCTCGCTTTTGATAAATCAAAAGTAAATTACAAACGACCAAGCAATAAATACTTTTAGGAAATAAAATGACTTTACTAATATTTACTTTGTTAATTGGGAATGTTTATGCTTAAATGTACTTTAATATTTGCATATATTCACTAATTGAGAGGAAAAGGAGACTCCTCTTAAAATGACCAACTAATGGCCTTGAAATAAAGGCGGAAGAACTTTCTAGGCCATGTGTATTAAGAGGCGGGAATATTATAGACTGTGCCTCGCGTTTAATTCCGGGAAAAATCCCGGTTCTTGTATTTTACAGAAGATTGGATGAAACTAGGACTTGAATTAAAGAGGAAAGCTACCTGGAAAAACTTCTTATTCTCACAATAAGAGAATAAGAATTGTACTAGCTATATAGAATTATGTGTTGGGAATGTGAATGAAGAGGATCTGGGATGGGATTACTTAATTTATTGATTGTTATTCATTTGTTGAGTAGTTAAAAACATTTTTCTTCAATTTTTATTAAAACAACTTTCTTTGCAACACGTTATTTATCTTGCATTCGAGAATTATGACACAAATCTCCCTAAAACTAATCTTATTATAATTTTAATAATAATAATATTTTTCTTTTTTTTTCTTCTAATACAAAAGTTACAGTCCCGCTAGGTATGAAATATTCCTGTCAATATGTTCTAATTTTAGATAAAATAATTACACCATTAATTTGAAATATAGATATTTTTAGATATAATATTAAACGACATAAAACTTATCAATCTTAAATTTTAATACTAACAATAACTTTAACAGTAACATATTTAATTTTATGAATGCCTGTATTTTACAATGTTTGCTTTTATTTTAGTTTTTATTTGCTTTGTTGGAATATTGAACAGAGGAAGCATTTCAGTGGTTATTTTATGATTATGTACTCGAAATAACCATTACTATTATAAAATGTCTTAATATTAATAACGCATTTTAAAAATTGTAATCTCATTTAATATTTCAAAAATTGTATAAAAAAATTGGAAATATTTCTTCATCACTATTTCAACTTTAACTGAAGTATTTTGAAGCACTTCATATTCTCTTTTATGCAGCGTTTATTTGGGAATTGGCCAACTCCGTCTCTCTGCATTCCAACTGTTTTCTTGTGATGTTAAAAGGAATTTACATGAACTTCAAGTTCAATAAAGTTAAAAGCATTTCAAACCAATTAAAGATTAAACGGAAAAAAACCCGCTTATGAAGCATTGAAAAGCAACCCTGAGGTTAATTTCACTGTAAGACATTGCCAGAATGAGGAGAAGTTACCTTAAAATCTGCACATTTAAAAATATTGAACACAAAGATCACCTTAATAATCATTTAAAATGAAATCCACAAAGAAAAGGGATATTAAGGATTACAGAAAAACTAATATAAATAAACAAACGAACAATCACATCTCCCCCACCCCCCCCCCCCTCCAAAAAAAATCTAACTTTAAAAAAAAAATTGTATTGAAAAGGTTTGAAACGAAGGAAACATTTGCTTTAATAGTTAATCAAAATAATTTTAATTGATTTGTAAGTTCCTTAAAATTAATAAATTTACAAATGAGCTGATGGAGTTAAAAAAAAAACACGAAATCGTAGCTTTTTAACAATTTGTAGATCTTCTTTTCTTCAAATCTCGTAAACCAATGTTTTTTTTTTTTGTATTTTTTTTTCATTAAACATAAAGAGTTTCGCTATTTTACCTCTTCTGAAACATCTTCGATCTATCTATCTATCTTGTATTAGGCCTCGTGGTCTCATTCATCTAGTAAACGGCCTTCCAACTGATCTTTTCCCCTTAGGCTTGTAATTTATTATTTGTTTGGCTTGTCTGTTATTATCCATTCTTTCAATGTATTGTCTCCACTTTATTCTACAATTTTGTATATTTTCTATTATGAGTTGGTTCTTAAATTCTGAAAGTATTTCTAAAACATATTAATGTAAGAAGAAAACTACAACAGTTGCAATTTGTCACGTTGCAGTTGGGCTGTGCTTGATAAACAAAAATTAATATGAAAAATTGGTAATATTTGACAACATTTCTCATTTTGGTTAATAACGTTTTTGAGCTCAGAAAAAATAAATGAATGTTTTGGAGAAAATCATTTTTTAAAATGTAAAAAAATGTATCGTTATCTACGAAGCAATGAGTATATGATATAAATTAAAATACTTTTAATTCCCTTCATATGCGTCTATATGCTTTATAAGGACTTTTTTCCTTTCTTAGGAGAAAAGCCAGTGATATGATGTCCTTCTGGATGTTTTGATAGAAGACAGAGATGATGCGTACACTTGCTCCGGTTGAGAGCTTGATGGATGGAGTAGTCGATATTTTGTTTTTGTTTTTGTCTGAATTGTTTGTTTGTTTCTACGCTTGAAGTTCTATGTGTTGAGCACCTTAAGTTCCATGTTCATCCCTAATAATCGTATCCTACAAAAACCATTATGATTACTTTTTTCACTTTAATTGATGATGGAGGATTAAATCGGTTACTGTTAGAATAATTTACTACTGAAAATGAAGCAGCAACTCGTTATGACTCCTACATTTTGTGCAGATATTATATTTTATCGATTTACTTACAAAACATAAATGTAATATGGTAACTCCCGATTATCCGCAGGTGGTTTATCCGCTTTGCCGATTATCCGCGGACCTCTCCTGTTTCCATTTCTTTTTACAATAAATTACGGAATTAAAAAAAATTAAATCTAGAATAAGGTAAACAATAAAAGAGGCTAACAAAGTAAGTGAAGACAATTATAGACAAACAATTTAAAGAACGACCGTGTGGGCGGAGCTTAGGCCGGCAGGTTACACTAAATTACGGGAGCCTTCCTCTTCTAAAATTTCTAAATTGTTTATAATGTATGTACTGTAACTGTATGTATTGCCATTTTAATGTAAATAAAACATGTTAAAAGCATTTTTGTGTTGATTTTCATCCCTTTTTCGTCCTATTGCGGATTATCCGAGGATAATAGGGAGTGTACTGTACTAGTAATTTGACGCAATTGTGAATTACCTATAGATTTGAAAACTAAAGAAAAAAGTAACATGAAGTATCACAATCTCAAATTAGGATGATATTGGTAATAGCAGACATTATTACCGATTACAAATGAAGATATAAAATGAAGAAACTTGAGGAATGAAAACTAAATAAATACGAAAACAGTAAAATCAATTCAAAGCTTTGTACTAAACAAATAATAAAGAGGCTCAATTTCCAATTTGCCATTTGCAATCTATCGATCTCTTGCGTTGTTAAAAATGATATACTGCTGACTGGCGCGCAAAACTCGTCTATTCAATCCGTTGTAATTCAAGAGTCGACTACAATTTTAAGTGAAGCCGGCATTGAGTTCAATTGAGGGTATGTTCATATTCATTCATATTACTTTTCAGCAGAATTAGGGCAATTAGAGTCAATGTAGATAGAACTAGTTTTGTCATTGCCCATACCTAATTATGCCCATACCTAAAATCTAAAAGCGGTCACCTAAAACGAAAATGAACTGGATCGGAAGTTGGATTTTGTCGCAAACCTCCAGACCATGGGGAGTCCAACAAGATCATGAGGTATGATTCCCGGTTGGGCCGTGGATAGCTTTACAGACTATCCGTTTATTCAAGCCGTCTCAATTCAATGGTCAAAAACAATTTCAAATGAAGCATCGAATTCAATTAGCATGTCTAGACCCCATTGTGCACCATTCGGTCGACTCTCAGTAAATAGCTACGTGGGCTGTACTCATTGGACACGGGAATCCTAATAGCTCCTTTCTACGGGGTCGCTAAAAAAAAAAGGTGTTAGGGTTAAGATAATGAATCAAACATAACTGCTAAATAAGTATCTAAACAAAGTATTAATTCAAATAAAAAACAAATTATACAATGTACGAACATATTAGTGGTTTGTTTTATGATGAACTTTCGATGATGGAAACATATTTCTGAATGAAAATTAATACATCTTTATCCAATTTGATTGAGAGAACTTTGATTTAACAGATGGAATAAAGTTGAAGCGTTATCATACATTGAGTTAATATATTGAAATATGGAGCAATTGACAGGTTGAAAATGAATGAATTTTACTTTAATTACAGGAGTTAAACGTAGGATTTAAAAAAATATAAATTCTCTCTTTTGACATTATTTTGCTAGTTAAATTTCGTAAGCTATATACATCCCATCTACAGCTTATCAAAATTTACCAAATTTATCAAAAGTAAAATTTAATTTTATATTTTCAACAAAGTGGGCCCGGTAGCCGAGTGGGTAAGGGCGCTTGGCTGCGGGTTGGAGGTGGTGGGTTCGTTCCCGGCTTCGGCGGAGGACGGGAATTTTTCCATGCTTCTTTCTCCTCCAAACGGGCCCTAGGGTCTACCCAGCCCTCTATAGAATGGGTACCGGGAGTTAAAGGCGGGCGAGCGACGGGCCGACCCCCCCGTCCTCAACTTTGTCCCGTAGGTTCTGATCTCTGGAGCCTACCCTCCAGCAGCATTGCACGGTCCTCTGGGCCTGATCGCAACTTTAACTTTAACTTATTTTCAACAAAAATTTATGTATTAATACTTTTCGCTGTGTTTCATCAATAAATCAATTCTATCATAACAAATCCCACGTGATAAGGATATCACTGCGGGCAGGAGAAACGAGGTTCAATTCTCGGTGGAGGTCGGATAGTGGGATAATTGCAGTGGAATATTTTAACTTTAACAATAACAAATAAAAAATTTAAAGATTTATCCGTTATTTTGATTTTTCTAAGAGAGATAGTCATTTTCAAATCAAGGTGTTGTATCACCCCTTTCCTTTATATTAAGCTTCTTCTGTCGTTTCCACTATGGCTTCAAATTTACGAATTTATGCGAAAATATAAATTAATTTTTTTTTTTTCATTTTCGAAGAGGATTAAAAAAAGCCTAATCGAAGAGGATTAAAATTTGTTGTTAATGAACTTTCAAACAAAAGCAAGCAGAACAAAGAAGAAAATTAAATGTATTTTATTTAATATATTTTATTGGTGTAAGATGTTGTTATTTAGAAGAAAATTCTTCTTTATCATTATCAAGAATGCCATCTGTAGGCGGTGTTTCGAAACTAATAACGGCGAACTAACTAAGCCACTTCACTTTATTTTCACGTCTTTCTTATGGTAATTGCTTGAATTAATAATCTTAAGCTTTAATTAGATTGCAAATAAGTTGTACATCCGCTTTATCAATAACTTTTAGTTAAATTACGAACAATACAATTTCATAAATTCAGCTTACAGTTTCAGACCGAATTCAATGTTAAATCAAAAAATGGATGTTTCTATTTAAAGTTTCAACATTTTTAATAGTTTTTTTTTTTTTATATTCCATCTATTAAAGTTATTTTTTGTAATCTGCTAAAGTATAGATAAGAACATTTTTCTTCTTACTATTATTCTCTAGAGCCAAGGATTGAGTTAAATTTAATTCTTCACCATTTCACAATAAGTGTGAAATACTGTACCCTTTTGTAATTCAAAGATTAATGCACTAATCTACTAACTGTCGTAAACTACCTCAGGATTAAATCAAATTGAATCCAACAGAGTTCCTGCATGAGCTAATACTAATGCTATTTGGTAAAGCCTAACTTCAGTTTATATTTGAGAGTTAAATATCTTTGTCCAATTCTGATTAAATTTTGATGTTTACAATCAACCTATACCAGTATCTTCACTGCAAAGGTAATGTTAATGTGCCATGAAACAATCTAAAGAGAAAAGAGTAAAGTACTAACGAAAGTTATTTTACATGTACTGTTCATATTTAGTTTCAAAAATTAAGCTGGTACACCTGTATAATTTTCTTCTTTCAACGTATTTATTTCATTTTATTTTTTTTATTTTTTATTTCATATAATTAATTGTTTTTTATTTAATTTTTTTCATCTAATAATTTAATTTAATTTTATTTTTATTTCCCTGTTATACATTTTTGCAAAAGTCTTATTTCAAACTCATTTCTTCAAACCACTTTGAAACCACTTCATTAAAAATGTGAGTCACTTTTTTATCAGTTCATCATAGGAATGCTGAATACCGTTTCGTTGATGTCTTCCTCTTGGTCGAAAAAGAAGGGGATGAGGCTTTCTTTACGTCTGAAGTTACTTTGATTGCCGCTAGACCGATTATTGAATCCACATGTGATGGTGTTTACATCAAACGTTTCCAGTCTCTCCACAAGTGCCGCTACCCATCCCCCACGTCTGTTTACGCAAAACATCTACAGGGATTCCCTCCGGCATCCTCCGCCTTATTGGACCTTGCTACATATATATACTATTACTTTGTAAGCAGTCAATTACTAGAAGAAGGTTTTTTCCTTTTTGTAAGCCGAAACTATAGTCTCTATATTACTGTGATTAAATACTCTACATATTATTCAGGAACGGCTTAATTTTTGATACTGAGTAAAGTACTAAGTTACATGAAATTTCATACTTAAAAAATTTACAATTATTATTTACATCTTTTTAAATTTTGATGTACGTTTATAAACCAAAATTTTAAGGGACGAAATACTATGCCCTTAAATAATTATTAATGCAGTGATTTACATCAAATTTCATATTTAAGATTTCATTAAAATTTGATGATTTATACATCCATTTTAAAGATCCACTTTTCTTACGGTCTTTTTTGTACATCAACTATCGATGCAGTGATGTAAATTAATTTTTAATTTTACAAAAAGCCGCAAGTCTACATTATGTGTATTGTTGACAGCATTTTAGCTACCTCACTCTTTATTTTATTTAGGGCCAAAAGTCAACGACTGAATAAAAGGTATTTTTCTGAAACGATTTGTATATGAGAAAGCCTTCTTTTATTGTTGTGCCTTCGTTTGTTACCCATTTCTTTAAATTTTCAGACACGTTAAATCTCCTTCCTGCCTTGCAATAGTTGTTTTACTATTCATTTTTATTGCTTCTTAATTGTGAGTTTAAGAAATAAAAATAGAATATATAACTATTAAATCATTTAATATAAAATTGTACTATTTACTTTATATTCTGCTTAGATATACAAATCTTAAGTGACAAAATTATTTCCTTTATACGACAGTAGTAATAATTACAAAATAAAATTATTTTATTTATTCTCAAAACACACGCATGTATATCGTTACGAATTTCCCAGTTTTTAATATATGTTGCCAATATCAAAGCAGTTTTGTTTTTCCTTTTGATTTAGAACAGCCGAAACTTTTTATTGTAATTGTATTACGATACCCATTTGCTCAACAGTTATGAATAGTATGGACAACTACAGTTCGACCACGTTCATTTATTGAACGAGTCCCTAAAGGTCGCACTGAATCTTGGGAAAAGACTGCAGCGCTCTTCTTTCCAGTGGTCAGTTTAATGACTCATAAAGCTGTTGTCACCAAATTGTTCTAGATATAGCACTGAATTCAGAGAAAAATTGAGATCGGTGGAATCAAGAGATATTGGGGAAAATTATCCCCATTCCTTCCTCCATATATGGAGTTTTCAAACACATATGGAAAAATTTTCGGAATCTTAAAATTTGTTAAATTTCAAATTTGGAATAGATAAACCATTGATTTTTCAGGATGAATACTTACTGCAGTTCAAGATTTTATTTACCGAAAAATCATAAATCATACCGAGAAATCAAATGAAAATAAATTAATAATTTTAAACTCATATAATCAATATTTCAAAAATTATAATATGAAAATTTAATAATGAAGACATTGCGAAATAAATTAAAATAAAACTTTAAATTATTATTAATTAAGATTTCGGCAAAACTCCGAACGGCGGTCCCAAATTATATAAACTTTTTAATGATAGATAACAGTTTGACTGTGAAGGATAACACATAGCCAGAGCATTGATATCATTTTGTTTTTATTGTTAATTATTGTTAATGTGCGAGGCAACGGGACACGAGATGGCGTTCTCGTTGCGATTGTTGAAAAGTCTGAACTGTAATAAGAATACCGAATAAGGCGGACAGGTTTGATTGACATGAAAGGAATTGTGTCTATTTTTCTAGTTGATGCCAGTAAACGTTTTTAATCAGTTAGTTTTAAAGGATAAGTTGTACTTTATTTTTTAATTAGAATAAACCTTAGTTTAAATGGAAGAGATTGGCTTTCTTCAAAGTTGAGATGCCTTCGCCGAAAATCTTCCCCGATGATGGTATCTGCTGAGGGTAATAATCTTTATAGTTTTCGCTCAACATATTTACAAAAAAAATATGTATTGTCCGAATATGTGCGACTTATGACTAAAGCGTTATTACTCTTGGTGCTTGCGGTCTACCAGCCATGGCACGTTTTAAATGATTTTTAAGCAACAATACACAATGTTTCATTAACAACAACAATAACGATGTCATTACACTTGACACAATATTTCATTAATAACAAGACAAATGTTTCATTAATAACAAGGTTGGGACCGCGTTCGGAGGTTATCATAATTTGGGATCGCCATCATAATTTGGGATCGCCGTTCGGAGTTTTGCCAAGATTTCTATTATTAACATCTCTATTAAGAAATAAAGAAAGAACTGATAAAATTGCTGTAGGAAATTAATTTTGTTTTCTTTTTCTGTATATAGTGTGTGTAGTTCTTTTTCTCTTCACTTGAGATTTCTCTACTTGATAAGAAACCTCATTACTGTATTTTCGTTTAAGCTAGTCTTTTTTTCTTGTAGTTCCACGTGTTTTTCTCTAAATAAGTTTAGCTTTCGCTGACAGAGTAAGTGAGAATCGTTCTTTCAGTAATTGAGAAATGAAATCTTCGAAATTGCTTCAAAAGGCGAATCTTGAAAAGGTATTGAAAGATTCCGTTAAACAGCGACTACACTGTAATTATTTCCGCAAGACATCAGAATACCAACTGATTTCAGTTAGATAACTCTTTTTATTGCAGACTTCAATGACTTTGGGAAAGTAGTTCTTTAAGAAAACCTTATTTTAGTGGGCGAATTAATTTTGCAGTAAGTTTTTTGTTTTGGTTATTAGAAGAGAGTTGCAAGCTTACACAGTTAAAAAGAAGTGAAAATTTATAAACATTGGTATGTCTTTTATGAACTATTTCAGCTCTTACTGAGATAGACTTTCCATAGCTTCTTGTAAAATTGAAGAATGTGAATCCTACTTCCCTTAAAATGTTGTGCATTTTATCCGTTTTTAAGTCTACCAAAAAGTATTTTCTTTATTTGTAAATTACGCACACTTTTGTAATCGTATCAGAGAATTTTCGATTTTCTGAAAATTAATTAAGTCCGTAAATTTCGGAACAGAAAAAAAAAATTCAGAAAAGTTTTTTTGAAGTTTGTTGGTTATGATAATTAAAAATTAATCATTACTACAAAACCTGAACAAGAAGTTCCTGAGAAATCTTAAAGCCTACTTACCTGTAAGTTTTTTGGTTTGTTTTCTTTGTTTTTAAGTCGTAAAAGATTACACAGGAAAAGTATCATTTCTAAATGACAATATTTATTGACTTTAAATAAGTTCTTTACAAATTTGCAATTTTCTGAAAATTAAGTAAATTCGCAAAAACTTGCTAAAACTGATAAATTCAACCAATTAGTTTTAACAAATTAAATTATAATCACGACAGATGTGATTAAAAAATGGGTTAATAGCGGGTTTTAATGACTGTATTAGATATAAATAAGATTTTTTTTCAAGCATTTCTGATGCTTATCTAAAAAAGTTTGTATCACCTTCACTTGTAAATTCTTCTATAAGATCTCCCATTGGAAAAATTCCAAATATAGAAGTTAATCGTCTCACATCCGTAAATATGCATGGTAAGTTTCAAGAAGATCCATTCAGCAGTTCAGAAGTTGAAAAGGAAACAGATGCATGAAACTTTAATAAATAGAAACTATACAAATATCTCAGGCACCAGAGATGGTAAAACAAAAAAATCATGGCACATAGACATATCGATTTTATGAGCCTCACAGGAATAAACTGCAAATGCATTTTATTTCCCAGGGAAACTTGTCGTTATTCTAAAACGGCAAACAAATTATTCCGTTTATTTTAATTCCAAGCTTTTGCAGTGAATTTTTTATTTTAATTTATGATGTCAAATTTATGTTCTTTCTAGATGAAAAAGACTTCGCGTTACAAATACCAACCAACAGACAAAGTAATCAAGTCAACTTCCGTTCAAGGAAGCAGATATTACACCAAGCCAAAAAAAAAAAGAAGTATCACGAAAAAACATTGACTGCCTTTAAAGGTGATAAGTTTAACTCTTCTGTTTCAAGGAAACCATAAAACAACATAGATAAATCACATTTCTTTTTATAAACACAAGAGGGGAAACTTTTATTGATGATATTGGATAAAGCCTGTTTCTAAACTGATACATTTTTTTAATTCAAATAGGAGATTTCTTTAATTTTTACTGATAATAGCATTGATTCACAATTGAATTACACTGGTCAAAACAAAGCAAGAGGAGCAAGAGTTATTGTTAAGAAAAATCATGTGTGACTGACGTTGTTCGACGTAAAATATCATTTTTATTAATATATAATAGTAGAATATTCAGTAATATCATAGGAAAAAGCATATTAGCGAATGTTTATGGAATATTAAATTTTAATGCTTATTATGCAATATGCTATGGAGCAACAAGTATACCTGTACAACAAG
This sequence comes from Thereuonema tuberculata, assembly GCA_023159025.1. NCBI lineage: Eukaryota > Metazoa > Arthropoda > Chilopoda > Scutigeromorpha > Scutigeridae > Thereuonema > Thereuonema tuberculata. The sequence goes on from JAFIDM010012231.1 coordinate 76,669,366, forward strand.
TAAAGAGAATTTCGAGAATGATAACTGACTTCTAGTAAGGTGTCTTCTCCCCTCGAAAGGCTAAGAGACATCTGTATGGCATGGTATTGATGGGGTTATTGAGGGAAAGGGGGAGGGGGGGGGGTCTTTGCCACTCCTTAATGACGCCGTTTTCCAGTTCACGAAAAGTCAGCAGAGAGGCTGGTCTAGTTGCAAGATATCTTCCAAACTTGTTCCAGATATGCGCAATGGGATTAAAATCAGGGATTATGCTGTTCACTCGAATTTTTTGAATTCCTTCTCTTCAAGCATTTTGTCCACTAGTCGAGCCCCATGAGGTCGAGCGTTATCGTCCATAAAAAAGATACGGATCCCAGACCGCTGCAGTGTACGGCATGATAATCTTGTCTCTATACATCTGGGCCGTCAGATGACGTACAGATTCGGACGCGCACCTATTCTTATGCCAGTCCACAATCTGTGTCCATCGTAATATGATGTTTCCTGCACTAAAGCTGGGTTGTTTCACGTGCTGAGTTCAATAGAAGAAAGAACTCATTGAACTCTAGACTGACTCTGAACTCGTGAGAGAAGAGAACTTGACTCCACTTGTCGTGTCCCCAATGATGATATTCCTCAGCCCAGTTTCTACAGGCCTTACGTTGTCCTAGGTTAAAGGGATACACACCATTGCTCTACGTTCATGAAGGTCAGCTTGGTGAAGGCGATTGCTGCATCCTGTTGCCACGAGAAGCTGACCCAGTAGCGTTTTGCTGCCTCTTCCGACAGGCTATTAACAATACAACTGTACCTTGCTGTAGTTGCTTATACGGCCTTGACCTTGTCTTCTTCAAACACTTCCAGTATCCTGAAATCAATTCCACAGTCAGAATACTTCGTGACACTGCTTTTGAGTCTACAGTTGTGTCTGACCTGCTTCCAACCTGCCAATAGCTCTCCATGCCTTTGATTCCTGTAAATCATGCTATTGAGATATTCAAGCGCACGACTTAAAAAAAAACGGACTGTCACGATAAACGCTGCATGCTTCTGGAAAAACTTCGTTTTTATCCTAATCTGTGACTTATGCATTCTGATGTTATCGACGCCAAAATTTGCATATGATTTTCATGATTCTGCTGTCTACGTCACACTTGACTTGCGTTTTCACGTTTCGGCAAGATATCTTATGCTTGGCTTGCTTAATGTCATCAAAGTCACTTGCTCCTCTAATTGTTTTGACCTCGTTTAGTTAATCTACCATATGTCTTTTTCAAATATCGAGGCTTCTTTTCGCTTGATCTTTTCACTAATTATTAAATGGAATTTCAGTAAAAAAAAGGATAAGTAGCAGACACTGTCTAATGAGCAATAAAGGTCGCAGCCTAGCGTTATCGCTAAGATATCGGTCTCTACTGAGCATAGGGATTCAGTTCTCACGTGGTTTCGTAGCGATGGACGAAACTTTCTCCATTTTTTCTTAACATTCTCTCCGTCTATCCTTCTTTCTTTAAAGGTCTTTAGATTTTCTGCCACCGACATTCACTACAGTCTAATCACATCTAAGAGCAGTAAAGAGGAAGGATTAAGCTGTTGTTTTCTATCCAAATGTATAGGAAATGCTGCAGAGAAGAAGGTTTGAAGAATAAAAAGTTGTACAGCCTATGTTGGAAAATCCAAATATGTAGGATTTTTTTTTACAAAAACAATATCATTACTTTTAATGGTGGGGGGGGGGGAGATTGTCAGTATTAAAATCTCAGAATACAGGTTTCAGTGTTAAAGCAAGCAATGGGAAGTCTTAAAGCTTAGGTGTACTACTAGGTGGACTACTAAATTTTCTTACTTGCACGAATTTAAGTTCGAATCTCGAGGCAGGCAACGGTATTTCCTGCGTTTGTTTCTTTCTATTCTTCCAGCCGTCAATGGCCATTGTTAATTCTGCAGATCAATATAGTAATAGGTTAAGTAGCAGCAGTGTTAGTTAAGCGTATTCATAGCCCTTTCTAACCAAAAAACAAAAAACAAATCAAAAAGCAGTGTGAAACTTCAGATAAATAATGATGTACTGGAATCAGATAATTATTTTTTATTTCTTTGAAATTTAGGTATTTTTTTATTTCCAATTTTGTCTCACTTTGTGTTAACTGAAACTTTAACTTAAAAATATTATGGAAATGAATATTTTTGTTTGAAGTTTCTGTGTAAATTTTCTAAAATAACAAAGTTATTGACCGTTTGAATTACAAAAAAAAATATTAATTAAGTTAACTGAATTCATTCGGAAATTGATAACAAGCCACGGTTTTTATAGTATAGATTAAAAAACCAATCCAAGCAGCATGAATGTAAATTACTTTCTGAAAGTTTCATTGACATTAAGAGATTTTGCTTATTTTATTTTAAAAATAAGGTAAATTCATTTCTGCTTCTTTTTAAATTTCCTCCCGTTTTATATCCTTTCAGTAGAATTCCTGATTGCCTAACTGTTTTTAAACCCTTTTCTACCTTCTCTAGTTTTGTGGAAGAACTCAAAAGTGCTTGATTTGTATACATCCCATTTTTGGTAACATTCAACATCTTAAGTTTTGAAGGTCATTGAAAACAAAAGCTCTTTCTTCTTCCATATCTTGATAATGGGATCTAAGGATAAGGATCTAATGAAACGTTGGTTCACCCTCCCCCTCCCTTAACTATTTTATTTTAAATGTTTCTAACTCCTTTTTCCCATCAACTCGTGGTGCAATTTTTATCTCACTTCTTAAAATCTAAAGCTTATTTATCCTTATTTATCCTTGTCCTTAAATTTGCATTTCAAGTTTCAAGAAGATCCATTCACTTGTTCCATTCACTCGAAACCTTGTTCACGCATACACAGAAAATTTCCGGATTTTCTTAAGAACAAAACTAAAAATTCTAAAATTAATTATCAAATTGCTTAAAAAAGCAAATTAAAAATATATAAGTCAACTAGTAAATGAAATGAGTAAAACATTGACACACACATGCAATAAACAATAATGTATATTAAAAATTATGAAAAAAAGAATACATTATATAAATAGACGTTTGGACATCCTAAGCAGATTGTCATTCTCAACAAACGGTCCTCAAGCCCATTTACGTAATGTATCCTTTTTTTCATAATTTTTAATACACATTATTGTTGCCTACATGTGTATGTCAATGTTTTACTCATGTCATAAATATATTCAATATACATTAAACTCCTAATCAAATAATAAATGAAAAAAAAGAAAGAATCTAATACCTACAATCTTATTGTAAAAGCTTTAACTTTTAATTAAATCGTGAAACCTAAATTAAGCAGAAAGAAGCTATATTAAAGCATTATGTTAAAACTTATATTAAAACGCAATACTGTTATGGTTAACATAAATAACAAAATTCCTTAATTAAACACAATATTAATTTACTATACATTCGAAGAAAGCTAGTGTAGATAACACTACAATTGAATAAAGCTTTTGAAGCTTATTTTTTAAAAGTTACGTTTGCTTCAATTTTCTTTTCTCCATTATTGAAAATACGAAATCTTGTTTACATTCCATAAATATTTCAGAGTGAGTAAATTTCCTTTTGATTGCAAATGTTCTGTCTTTTGTAATTTTGGCAAATATTCTCTTTCAATTTCAGTGAAAGCTGGTCACAACCTTGCATTTCGCAGATTGTTTGGAACTTTCTCTAGTGCTGCTATCATGAATGATCTTATTTCCATCCAAGTCACTGTCCATTCATGTCAATATCCATGATTACATTACAGAAAGGTTCCAGCTAAGATCTGCTGTCAATTTGGAAACTGCATTTCCTTGAAATTCACTTGATCCATCAAGATACAAGTTGCCTCAAGTACCAGTGTCTCCCAACTGATTTTTATCAGGTCTCTTGAGAAATAAAAGGAACATCTAAAATACTCTACTTTATCTTTGAACTGAAGTAAGCAAACAGGAAAAAAATTCAAAATATTTTTCAGTTATTTCTGATTTTCCTAATATTTTTTTGGAATTAACTTTTTTATTCTTTTTATCTGAACAGAAATTTCTTCGAGACGAAAGCAAATTGTAGCTCTTAGTATTTCGTCCTGTGTATATTTTCTTGTAGAATTTCTCTCAGAATCATTTCGTTAGTAAATATTCACTGATGTCTTAAGATGGGGAGGTTGATAATGCTTCGAAAATAGGAACTAATCATCATTTTCCACTTTTTTTATTATTATTACGTAATGATTTAATGTGTGTTAAAAAATTATAGTTATTGATTAAAAAGACAAACACACTGAAATTTTAAAAAAAAGGAATATGTAATTTAATAATATATTACAGGAGCTTTCGAGAGACTTCAGCAGGTGTTGACAAGGAGAGTCTGTCGAAAGCTCCTATAATATATTTTTAAATTATATATTCCTTTTTAGAAAATTTTAATGTTTGTCTTTTTTCTTATGTAGATGGTTCTAATTCCTCCATTGCAATCTAATGAAACTCCGAATGCTAGTCGTATTACGATAATATTGTATTACATTCATTACATTAGATCTTTATTCCGTTTATCATCTGTAGTTACTTTCCATTTCAACTAATTTTACCTTACTTTTTGAAACAGTTGTTATTGCTGGGATAGCAGATAATTATTATTTTCTCCTGTCCAACACATTGTCGGTTTTATTTCTTTTAATGGTCAACAAACATTATTAACCAACTTATTTGTAGGACAGCTGACCATAAAAGCTAAGCCTGTAACTCATATTAAGTGATTAAATACATATCACCTTTTAAAGTTATTTTATCCATCTATTTGCATCAGTAAACAGTATATTTCTCAATTATTATTTTGATTTGAAAAACAGCAAAGTCTCTAAACTTGCTAAATTTCATTGAGATTGATTTCAAGGGAACTTCTCAATGAATATTCTATTTAAGTACCCTTTTACTCTTTTACAACTAGCTTTTTCTTCCAAATGGATGGATTTTTTGCGGGATTTGTTATTTTAAGATGTTAATTCAACTAAAGTCAGTGAGATCTTAAAGCCACCAAATATCCTGCAAAAAAAATTAATTGAAGATAAACAAAGGCGCAAGTGATAAAAGCGACACTGGATCTTATTATATAGGCTTTATTTGCGGGCCAAAGGACGGGTGTTCAATCTCCGACGGAGATCCATGATTTTTGTTACTTCAGATGGATCCCGGGATTGATTCATATTGAAGCTGGATTCATTCCGTGATTAAATGGGGGAGCTTCGTCTAACCTCATTTTCGTCGCTCAACTCCGGATCGAACAAGCTTATTCTGCAGAGGTTCCTTTTTGCTTTTTGGTCTATTCATGTTTTTTAACTTTCTACTTATAAAATATATTTCTCTGCTTATACCGTGAGGATTCCTGTTCCTTCCGAGGTATTTGCCTGTTTTGTATCTATCGTTATCCTTTCATTATTTGAGCTTGAACAAAGGGTCAAATATATATGTGGAGAGCTTAAACTATTTTTCTCTCTCGCTCTCATCATGATTTTGTTCCTAATATCATAGGCGATACCCAGGATTTTAGAAAGGAAAGAGATAGGAAGTTAAACAAAAGAACAAACAAACAAGCAAACTTTGTGTTCATTTCCGTATGAGTGGATTTTTAAGTAAAACGACGGTTTTCCAACCAAAAAAAGAAACCTATCCGAACTTCAACATTTCTTCCATTTTCAAATGAAACCCGTACTAACCTTCTTATTATCCAATGCTAATTGCCTAGTTAAATAATATACGAGATAATGATAATTACAATAACGATTGAACTAGAAATGTTTATAAGTAACTTCAATTCAATATTTTATACAGTTATGGTAAAACTTAGTTCATTTCTTTCTCTTTATTCCGGTACATAGTATGTGTAGTAGAAATAATCATGGCCATGAGATTTTTTTTTTATCACAGTCATTCCTGTACAGTCATTGCTCTACAGTTTTTAGTTTCTGCATGGTTCTGAAGTTTTAATGATTAATTGCATAGTACATAAAGTCAAATACACTCTTTATTCTTCATGTTCTTATACTGACGTGGTAGTAGGGAATGAATACAGAATCACATTTAAGTATTTTCAGCTTTTGCTCAAGCCCATACAAAGTAAAGCATGGATTATTTTACAATTAATTTAACTCATTATATTGTAACATAATAAATTTTTAGGCATGAGTATTATAGTTACATATCAAATTATTCAAATATTATACTTCTTTTCATTTAATGCAAATATTTATATGAATGGTTACATCATTTGCTCAGAAAATCTTATTAAATAGCAATAAAAGTAACTCGTAAACTCAAATCTTAAGCCTAAAAATTTAATATTGACTTAACCACAATATTAAAACAAAAACATTAAATTCGAAATCTAAATTAAAAATTCTTTCAAAAACAAAAATAGAAATACATAAAAAGACACAAAATATTCAGACTTATCATAAATCTGTACCTATGACAAAATTAAAACAAAAAAAGTTATTCCTAAGTGAAACAGTATCGAAGAGACAAAGCTTCTATTTTCCTTTGGTTTTATCCTCTTTGCTCCAAATGCGGCTTTGTCTTCTTGTCAACAGAATAAGGGATGGACTCGCTCCTGCAAAGCGAGCCTTGTTTTGAAAAATTCATTAAAAATTTAATTACGGAAGTTTTAATTTTATCTTCTCATAACTCCAAATCCTGATAATTTGTCCATCGACACTGCAGCTACTTAAATAGGGCCAGTAAAAAACGACATTAAAGCTAATGTTATTTGAAATAAAAGCTACCTACTGGAGAAACTCATTGTCTGAAGAATTTCCGCATCCAGTCATTAAAACTTCAGAACCATGCAGAAACTAAAAACTGTAGAGCAATGACTGTACAGGAATGACTGTGATAAAAAAAAAAAAATCTCACGGCCATGAGATATATTCGGTTCGGTATCTCGGGCCTTCTTCAGGAGATGTACATTACTACATTAAATCTGGCGCATTTCTGAGACAATGAGTTTATCCAGTATCATGTCCCACTCCTCCCTCAGAACCAAACTTTAAAGGTTACTTTTATGTAGGGTTTCAAATAATGCCAGGTGTTTTAATTTTACTAATTAGATTTAATTAAAAGGAACAAAGATTTTTTTATTGTTAGTTTCTATCTCTTAAGTTTTTCATAGTTCATAGTAATTTTAGAGCAAGCATCAAATTTTAATTTATGTTATATTAAGATAAGGATGTCATAAGGGAGAGATTAACAATGACAAAGAACATTTTCAATATATAGGTCTCATCTCGATATTTTAAAAGATTGTTGCATTTTGTTTTGTTTTTTCAAATAAGAGTTGTTTGTTTTTTTAATGTTTTAAATGTAAACAGAAAATACTAAAGAGGATGTGGACTCAATTCCCATCGAAGGAATTTTCTTCTAGACGGAATCCAGGATTCGCTCAGCTTTCTTTCAAATGGATCCAGATAGATTAACATTGCATAGAATCGGACTATCCCAAATGTACTGTATCTCGTTCGGCTGGTGATTTCAGGAGCTTTATCTCCTACTGAGCTAAAGAAAGAAAGAAATTACTCTTCATACTTTAACCTTTACGGTTTAAATATAAGCAAGACACCAATTTACTGTTTCCTACTAAATCTTGCCAAATATTTCAACAACCTGCGAAAGCATATTAATTCCAGTTGACATCAGTAAATTCAAAGTTATGAGAATAAGAAGCTTTTCTTCAACTAATCTTGTTAATGCAACGAGTCCTAGTTTCAACTAAAATTTCAGAGATTTTCAGGAGATTGTATTCAAATTTCATTTCTTAATCATTTTCAGCATTCACGGTTGTTGCGGAGACGTTAATAAGGCAACCAACAGTTGAAATAATCACATTATGCAAAATGAGGCAATAGAATTCAGGTGAGAATGATGATAAGAACAGGAAGAATAAAATGAGTTTATTTTCTTTTGAGCATTTCTGTGAAATCTCATTAACCTATTAAAATTCGCCAAATGATTTTTAAATCTTCGCTTTATATTAATCTCTCTCTCTCTCTCTCTCTCTCTCTCTCTCTCAATCCCCATCACACGCCAGACTCGGTGTACTGGGCGCGGGAGGTCAGGCTCCCAGCGTATCCATGACCACGGGACAAAGTTGGGGCCGGTTGGTCAGCCCGGGCCCGCCCGCCTAGAACCTGGGAAAGAAACCCGGTACCCATGCGAGAGAGGGCTGGGTAGGCCCTAGGACCCGTTTGGAGGTGAAAGGAGCGTGGAAAAATCCCCACCCTCCGCCGAGGCCGGGAATCGATCCCGTCACCTCCAAACCCGCAGCCGAGCGCCCTGACTACTCGGCTTCCAGGCCCATCTTTATATTAATAAATTATGTTAATAAACGAGTGATTAAGTCAGCATTCATTTGCGTTAATGGCATTAATATTTGCTTCAATATTTGTATTAATACTATTTTTTCACTTCCATTCAATTTCTTAATTCGTCTGAAAGTGTTATTTTTGTACTCATTAACTTTTAATGGACGTAATTCCCCCTAACTTCATAATTGCATGATGTTAATTAGAAGATAACATAATAAAAACATTGAAAAACTCATTTTAATTTTTTGATAAATGATTGATATAATAGGTTGCTGGTTTTATGGAAATAACAATTATTTTTATTATCATATGAAATATTTTTACAATTCAACAAGAATTTTTTAAAATTCTGTATGTTTTTAATTAAAAAACTGAATTGAAATGAATATCTTATATAGTTTTCCAGATCTGTCTGTACCTAACGCACTTTCTCTTGTGTTTGAAAAATAACTTTAATTTCCTGTGAAAATAGAAATAATTTCTGTAATGAAGAAGTTGGCGACAGGAATCGAACCTGCAACCTTCTGATCCGAAGTCTTATCCATTAGGCCACTGGGACTACATTCAAGTTATTGTTAAGTATGTCTTATCACTCCCTCTGTGGGTGCGACGCAATGAGAGAAGAACCATAGAAAAAAAAAAAAAAAAAAACCTCATTAATTTTAGCCTACTGGATTAAAATTTAAATGCCAGTGTAAAAGCGAAAGCCAGACGAGCATTAGATGCAGTAGCTCGTTCTCAGCACGAACTGAGACATTTCTCGACATGAATGAAGAAATTAAAATAATATTTAAGCAGAAAAACAACAACTTTTACTTAAAATACTCTATCTCCACTAAAAGCCGTCACATTGTTCTCCCATCATGTATGCTAGTTAATAATAATCCAATAAGAAGCCCTGAAAAGTACTTGAAAAGAAGAAAGATTTTAAGAAAATATTCTTAAAATATAATGAATATAATGAATACAAACACAGTAATAGAGCCATACACCTGAATAAATGAGAAAAACTTTACGCATGCAATGGTAATATACATACGACAGTTTCGCCGCCGTGAGACAGCCTTTTCAAGTGACTTTGTGTTGAAAAGGCTGTCTCTCGGCGGCGAAACTGTCGTGTGTATATTACCATTACATGTATAAAGTTTTTCTCATTTATTCAGGTGTATGGCTCTATTAATGTGTTCGATAATACGCAGTACACGTCAATTGCTACATCAAGAATGAATATAATTTTTTTTATTTTCTGAAAAAGAAACTAAATCTGCATTATTTACCTACATTGTGAAAGACAATTAACTTAATCGTATTAAAGAGCGTGCAGAATTAAGAGGATTAAAAAGGCGAAATAATATCCATTGTTCAAGATATCGATACACATTGAAATCAATGTTTAAGTTGTAATCTTTCTTAATGAAAATTTTTGTTGCCTTCACGGGCTTATTTCTCGACAACTACCCCCACGGGAAAGATTTCAGATACAAACATTAGATCGTTTCATGACCATAAACATGTTTAGAAAGTTACAAGAAGATCCATCCGAAGGCTCAAAAGTTTATAAATGGAAAGGATACAAACATATACAGAAACTTGCACAAACATAGACTGACTGGTTTGATTTTATTCAAGTTTGTAGGAAACAAGACTAAAAAGGTGTACCCTTCAAAGATGTTCGATGAAGTATGATATAAGCCTATGTTGTTGTGTTTTTTTTTATGAACAACATCAATCAGAAAAACGAAACAGATAAAAACACTTTCGATTGTTAACTTTTTATTAGTCAATAAAATTTTTTCGTCATTTTGTTAAAAAACTGTTGAGGGATTAAACTTAGCTATTAAAAAAGAAGATTTACTTGGTTTCAGTCTTACATAAAGCAGATTTTTTTTTCGGAGGAGTTGTTATTTTCAACAGAGGTGTTGATTGATTTTCTGGTTTTTCTTTTTCCCTTCTCAATTTTTTTTCGAGTCGGGATTAGGTTCCATTTTGGTTAGTCATCATCCCTTTCTTGCTTGAATAATGCAGGAGAGAGGAAAAAAAAATAAACAGGTGTCATGTGACTGAAAAGAAAAGTTACAAAAAAGGAATTTTTATTTTAATCTTAAAATTATTTCAAGGTCAAAACTGTGTAAGATGTAATGAATACAGTAAAACCTCGTTAAGTCGTTACCCGGATAAGTCGTCATTCCGTTTAAGTCGTCGTTTTCCTCTGGTCCCGACAAGGTCTCATACACAATAATGTAAAATAACCCTTCTTTACCAGTCACCAAATTTAATTCTACTCCGGATAACTCGTCACCCTCATAATGGCCAAAAGCATCTTTCTTCTCCATTTTGCATGCCATCGTGTTGTCTTTTCAGCTCCGCCCCTTCACTTTAAGAAAGACAAGCCTTTACGGGGAATTTTCCACTACGCCTGTCACTTCCTTTCCTACCCCTTCGGGGGATTTGGGTTCTGGGAATCTCACTGCTAATCATTCAAAGCACACTTCTCGCTGCGACTCTGTCGAGTGTAGACGTTTTTCTTGACCGCTCCTGAGTGGGACTTCATTTCATAAGGGAGGTTTTTTTCTCTTTCGTGGTTCGATTATGTTTTTAACATGCCAGGGAAACGAAACCTCATTATCTTTTAAAGAAAAAAAAAAAGGACTTAATTACACTTTTTGAAAAATCAAATGTTTCGAAAACAGTTTTTGCCAAAGAACACTATATTCCCAGGGCTACATTAAACAATATTCTTTCATCGAAACAAGTAATTGAAGAAGCTGACTGCACAGACAAAAGAAAGAGAATGAGAAAATCGAAGTTTGACGAGATCGAGGAGGTTTTAGTTCGATGGTTAAAACATGCCAGATCGCAAAATGTGCCGATTTCTGCCGTGATTCTCAAAGAAAAAGCCATGGAAATTGCAAAAGGAGTTGAACATTGAAATTTCGGCGGCAGCAATGGTTGGCTGGAACGTTTCAAAGACAGACATTGCCTTTCTTTTAAAACGATTAAAATGTGGTAACAATAAAAAGTGTTTTTGTTTTTTTTATTTTCAGTCATTTGCATGTATTGATTTCTGAAAATCTTGTTTTTCCACCGAATCCTACAGCAATTCATGAAAATACTGTATTTCAGTATTTTTTTTTTGTTTGGTTTTTTTCAAAAATCCACACTCCGCCTAAGTCGTCACTCCGCTTAAGTCGTCAAAAATGTTTGGTCTCTTGAGTGACGACTTAACGAGGTTTTACTGTATTTTAATATCATTCAAAATAACTTTAAGTAATATAATTCAATGTAAACATTGAGTCTATGGAATTGCTCTTTAAAGATAAAGAATATACAGTATATTTCAAAGGAATATTACTAAAAAAATATTGTGTATCTAACGATGATCAGTGGCGCCATCTCTGAAGGAATGGACATGTAGCTAAAAAAAAAGCATTTATTGGTCGTCCGAGAAATCCATGCCGCTACTGATGACACGATCTCCAGACGGGTCTTAGCGTTCACCCAGTCCTATGTCAAATAGGTACCGGATTTCTTTCTTGGGGGCTGAACGCGGGCGGGTGTCGTGCTGAACATCCTGGTCTGTTGCGGTACAGTTTAACTTTTAACTTTAACTATTGATGACATGATAATTTATACAGAAATTCACAATAATTTAAGACAAACAATAGAGTACTTTGCAAGTACGCTAGAAATTCCCAATGAACTGGGGTTTTTTTTTTTTAACAAATAAAGAAGATGGATTTACTCTGTCCTTGAAGTGAGTGGATACATCTTGAACTGTCTCAAAGGAATTTCTTCGGGTTTTGTGCCAATCTGCTTGGTCGCCAAAAAATGATCTATTTTAGACCGATAACGGGACATGAAAAATGGATATTACACGATAACTTGAGACGAAAACAAAATTGGACCTTACCAGGACAGGCATCTCAAAGCAGTGTAAAGCAAGGATTGCATTCCAAGAAGGTAATGTTCTATCTGATCAATTCTGCAATTGAATACCAGGTTTATCCCTGAGTAAAATACATGAGTTGGATTGGGAAATCTTAATTCACTCATCTTATAACTTGACATTTGACACCATCGGATTTTCACTTATTTCAGGATCTACAATACGGGTGCAAAGAAAAGCTTCAAAACTGACAATAATATTAAAGCCCAACTCAAAGAATTTCTCAATAGTAAATCTAAATATTTTTATAAAATCGGAATATGCAAGCTTATTGAACGTAGGGCAAGAGTTATTAGAACAAAATGGCAAATATATCTTTGATTAAAATAAACATCAATATTGACAAAAGTTAATCTGTTATTTCTTAAAAAAAAAAGAAACGGTAAGAAAAATGGTAAGAATATTGCGGATGATCCAATAGATTTAAGGTGGACGTGCATTTGCTAACATCGGCGCTGCGGAACGGATTTCCGCGGCTGGCGGCGACTAGTCAATGGCGCGCATGATGTCTGTTGCCACTACTCTCTGGCATGCCTATTTTGAAAACGGGCGGCACGGGACAAAACGTATGTGAACAGTATAAAAAGATTTACTTTTTACTTGTGACAGAACAGCATAATCCAACAGTTCACTAGAAATTAAAATAAAGAATAAATTCAACATAGAATTAGAATTTACTCAGACTCTTATTTTAGAAATCGTAGATAATCATTTTGCCATCAGTTCGACGAGAAAGAAGCAGACGACCTCACCGATTAGCTTTCAGTTTTTTGTTTAAGTTTTTTTTTCTTTCTTTCTTTATTTTGAATAGAAACCTAATAAAGCTCATCTTATCTTTTCTTACACTTATTTACTAAATATCTACACTCCGATAATTAAATGCTTTTTATTCTTCACTCAAAAATTAAAAAAAGAAAATATGAATCGAGCGAGGAAATGGATACCGATTCCTCGTTTAAGCAACGTAAGTGTTAATTGATTGGCTATCTGAAAATGATTGTTCTTGCCACTCGCATAATAACGAGATTGGCCTGCCGCTCGTCCGTTGAAGTCCGCTCTTCCGTGGCTAATGCAAGCCGGGCTATATTATTGTCTATCTTTGCAAACATTTGATTTAGTAAAAGGATATATTTTTAGACAATCACAGTGTTTTACTTAACTCTACTTAAGTACTTTTAAGTAGCTTTAAAGACTTTTTTCCTATGTTATACAGATAGTTTTCTTTTAGATGTTAATCTAACAATCGATTTAGAAATAATCAATACTTAAAACCTACCAAATTTTTGGTAATAGAAAAATATGCTGCATATCGCTATATAAATAGAAAAATATGCTACATATATCGATCTAATCAATCAAAACATTTTAAAAGAACATCATTATAACAGTTGGCTAAAACTGGGTGATAGTAATTAAAGTACGGCTATTCAACTGTCTAGAGCGACAGGTAGCAGTCCAAAATGCAAATTTCAATGTCGCTTGCAATGAAATTTGGTCGGGTGATATTTCATGACATACGGCCGACATTTCCGAAAAACAAAAATAGTACCAAAAGTCACCACTATGTCACTTGTGGTGCTGCAGCAACGAAAATGTAAAGTCCTCTACACAGTATTAGCAGCTATATTATATGCTCAGGATTCACTATTTAACAAAGAGCTGAGAGAAAACATAATCAGAAACATAAACCTTTAGCGAGTTTTCAGTCATTTCTTCATTAATATTTTAAGAAAGAAAAGAAAAGTCACAAACAAAGTGTTTGGTCATCAGATGCTTTATTTACTAGTTAGATTTGTTACTCAGATTTTATGTTTTTTAATTGTTAATTACCAATAATTAATTATTGTTATTAATTCATATATAATATAACAACTTAAAAATTATTATCCCAACTTAATCATTGACAGCCTCGCAATAGATAATGTCAAATTATGTATCTTTTCACAAATCATAAAATGTGTGGTCTTTTAATTCATTGTTTTCAGAGTAAAAATTCAACGGAGAATAGTTTTGATTTGACCTACCAGAAAACATTTAAAATAATTAATTGCAATTTGTTTTCAAGTTATGTTTAAATATTATTTAGTTATTGACAAATCGGACTAATATCTGTTTTGCCTTTGCTTTACTGTATTGAATAAAACAAAGACGAAAATTCAGAAGCGGAAAGAAAACGAAACCTTCATAAAAAATTGAATACATTTATTCATTTCAAATTTTAATCATTTTTTCTTTTTCTTTCATTCATGTATACTTTTAACATACATTTAATAAAATGACAGAGTTTTAATTTACTTTAGGATTCTGCAGAAATGTCATTTGTTTACAAGTGATAGCTTTGATTTATGATAAAATAAAACAGTATTTCGCCATTTTTGATTGAGAATGCAAAGTCTTACAATCTATATTACTAAAATCTTTTATTTCTCTGTCTGTCTGTGTGTGTGTCTGCCTGTCTGGCGCAGTTTTCTGTGAGAATGAAAAATAGAAAGAATTTTTACAATGAAACATCCGCGACAGGAATCGAACCTGCAACCTTCTGATCCGAAGTCAGATATCTTATCCAATAGGTTATGGGAACTACAATTCTCTTTATATTGCTTTTTTGACTTATCTGTAAAAACTGAACTGACTTTGACTGAAAAGTAACAATTGTAATAAAAATGAAAGTCAAATAAGAAAGAAGCAGTACTTCATTAGGTAAAATACTGAGAAATCACTATTTGAAACTTAAAAACCACTGAAAAGTATCAATTGGACTGAAAAAAAGAGTCAAGAAATATAGAAGCAGTATTTCCATTAAGTAGAATACTGAAAAATCACTATTTGTAACTCAAAAACTACTGAAAAGTATCAATTGG
>JAFIDM010012231.1:76684532-76703964 GCA_023159025.1 Thereuonema tuberculata
AAAAAAGGAGAGTCAAGAAAGAAAGAAGCAGTATTTCTATTAAGTAGTATCCTGAAAAATCACTATTTGTAACTCAAAAACCTTCATTATTTGTAACTCAAGAACCTCTCAAAAGTATCAATTGGAATAAAAAAGGAGAGTCAAGAAAGAAAGAAGCACTATTACTATTAGGTAGATTACTGAAAAATCAATATTTGTAACTCATAAAGCTAGAATCACATCAAAGTCAAAAAACTCGCGATAAATATGCGGCTCATCAACCAAGATGAACGAGAGTGTCGATAACATCAATCGAATGATAAGTCTAAGAATACAAGGAGAGACTACAGAGCATACAAGTGCGAATAAAATTGACACTTCTGATAATCCACCACACGAACATTTCTATCTGCCCGAGTATCTGAACGCATTGAATCTCAGCGGTATTCCTCAACATCGTTTGTCATTGAAGATTGGATCTCCAATAATATTGTTGCGAAACATCAATCCCAAGTTTGCATACTGCAATGGAACTCAACTTAAATGCCGTTCATTCGATAATGATCTCATAGAAACCGAAATTATAACAGAACTCACAAAGGAGATTTTGTTTTCATCCATAGGATGTCTATGCAACCATGCGATAATCTACTTCCATTCACTTTCACAAGAAAACAATTTCCGATCAGACCTTCTTATGCGATATTTATCAATAAAGCTCAAGGACAAACTCTAAATAAAGTTGCCATATATTTGGAAAACGTTCTCTTCACTCACGTACAACTTTATGTCTTTGAGTCACAATTCAACAGAATTTGGTTATCTTCACTCTAAAGAATAGTCACAATCAATTTGTCGCGAAGAATTTCGTATAGAAGCGATTATCTTCATTTATCATCTATATCAACCAACGTCCATCTGAACATCTCTTCTTCAAATATCTATATCGAACAATCTGATGGCCTAGATTAGTAGATAATTTTCACTGTTTGTAACTGAAAAACCACTGTATCAATTGGAATTGGATAAAAACGAAAAGAAAAAAAAAAGAATCATTATTTCTGTTAGGTAGAATACTTAAAAACCACTTTCTGTTACTCAAAAACAATCACTATTTATAACTCCAAAACCACTGTAAAGTATCAATGGAAATAAAAGACACTCAAGAACGAAAGAAGCACTATTTCTAATAAGTAGAATACTGAAAACTCACTATTTGTAACTCAAAAGCCACTGAAAAGTGTATCTATATTAATAAAATCTCTATAAAAAATAAAAATATATCACAGATATGATTCACACGCTGATTCTAAAAGCAGTCGTGGATTAAGAGAATATAGACATAAAAAATTAAAACAAAAAAAAACTTTAAAAAATTTTTAGTTTTATTTTACTTGATGTAATTTGTGTGTGTGTTTTTTTTAATAAATACAAATTGTTTTCCGTTACATACGCGAGGCTTCCGGAGCGAAGCGACGGGCAGCCGACTAGTTCCACTTGAATATCTTTCTTCTTTGTTTATCTACTTGTCTGTTTGCTGTACGTGTGCGCTCGTCACCCTCAAACGACTTGGACAGACTTTCTGTATGGCTTTACGAAAATGTAGTTTTATTGCAGTCTTTAATTACGATCACCGGTATATATTTTCAATAATTTCTTTCTAATTAACGACAATTTACTCTGTAACAATATTAATTTAATTAGACCATATGTGTAATATTTAATAACAGAACACTTCATGTAACTAAAATAATAAATAAATAATAAGCACTTTATTTTGTGTGTCGGCGTCAATGCACAGGTTAAAAATTGCATAAATTACATGTATTAAATATAAAAGAGGTCAACATACAAATTAAGAGATAAAAAACATTTAATACATTAAAAACTACAGGTTCGTAAGTGAATGTCTCAAAGAATGCTGGCGGTTTAAATACAGAAATAAGCCAATGGTGGAAGGACAGCAATCTGGTGATGTTGCTCGCAATGACATCTGGTGTAAGCAGAAGGAAACAGTGGACCCAAGAAAACAAAAGATCAGCATCTGGAGACCAAAAATTTCATGGCTCACGTACTCCATCATGGTTCTTCCAGAAAGTAAGATCTATAATATTAAAAAAAAAAAAAAAATTCCTTTAGGAAGCAGATAAATTGGAGAGGTCTGGAGGGCAGTCAATGTGTTGAGTCATCATCCCTATCCCTTTCTTTTTTCCAAAAAATATTATCCTACCAATTAAATATACCCTACCAAATCACTATTTTGCAGTCTCGGGAGATAAGTCTCCCGGCGTTTCGTGACCAACAGTTGAGGAATAAGTTGAGGTGGGTCAGCCCGAGGCCCTCTTGCCTTTAACCCTAGGGAAAAAAACTCGGTGGTTCATTTTACAGAAGGCTGAGAAGCTCTAGGGTCCGTGTGGAGGAGAATCCAACTTGGAAAAATCCCCAACCTCTGTCGGGGATCTCGAAATTGAACCCGGCTTTCCAGGCCGTAGTCAAGCGCATTACCACTTGCCTATCAGGCCACATTTTTAATTGTAGTTAGTAGCTGAAAAGGAATTTCACATTAAAACAACAAATTAAGCTACAATGGAACAGAAGTTCCTTTTCCGCGTGAACGTGAATGGATTCAACGTTCTCTACGATAAAATTTCGCAGTTTTATTTCTACTTTCATCTGTTATGAAACGCGTTTAAGGGACATGAAAGAGCCATGAAGGAATCAATGAACGTTTATGGATCTCAGAAGTCCTTTTGTGATTTTGAAATCAAAATAATGATTCAAATGTAAAGTTAATAACTACCGTAAATTTATTAACTTTATTAAGCAAAAATCATCCTTGGGAAAGCTAATATCCTCTGTAATTTTTTTCATTTATTTAATAAAATAAATATATTTAATTTATTTTTTTTTTAAAAATCAGTATATTTAAAATTCCTGTTCAATACTTTAAAAATCTTATTAAAGTATTATTAGTTATATTGTTTCTGTTTCTTTTCTTTGCTTCAAAATGCTTATTAATATTAAGTTTTAATTATTTCAAAATATTTTATATTCTTATGGGCTCGATAGGTTTCATGGGTAAATATTTGTCTAGGGGCTGAAAAAGCTGGTTTCAAATCCCTACCAGATTTTTCCCTGATTATTCTCCTTTTCATGAATCTCAGAGTTCACTCAGGCCTCTGTCAAATGGGTATCAAATAATAAAACAGGAATTAAAGGTGCAACGGATTTCAACCTTAATTTTGTACAGTCTTCGACAGAAGTTTTATATCCTGCAGCCCTTATCCTCTAATGAGAAGAAAGCTATAAACAGTAAACAGAAAAAAAAATTTACTAATAATCTATATTACTAAAATCTTTCATTTCTCTGTCTGGCGCAATTGTTAATTAATTTGCCTTAATTTCCCTTGCTGAGAAAGTCAGGTTATAAAATTTCCTTTTTTTTTACTAATTTTTTTTCGCCTTGCATGGGATTCGAACCGAGGATCTTCGTCTTCGCAGTCAGGAACGCTAACCATTGGCCTACTTCTGGTCCCCCAATATCCAATCCTATTTTTATTGTATTTGTTCGCACGCTATCAAATAATGAGTTCATTCAAAACGGAATAAAATATCACTGTTTGCCACGACCGCTTGGAATCTATTCTTCTTGGATTATCTCATACATACCAGGGAAGACAGGGGGTGGCCTAGTAATTAACGAATAAAATAGTAAAAAAAAAATAGTTATCTTAAGAATAAATTATAGTTTATTCAATTTTACCAAGAAAACTGAATACTTACTCCGTAATGTAATTTGTATTTTTTTTGCAATGATGTTGCAAAAACTTGAAGATGCAAAGGTGAAAAGACCCTGGCATTTTCAAATTCAGAAGAGAACGGAATGATAAATCTTCAAAAAGCAATTAGGAAATTAGACGAATTCATTCATGAAGCAAAACACTGTGAAGGATTTTTTATTAATGTTATTATTTAATGGGCTTTTAAAGTGCAGCATCTTCCTTTGTTTTCTGCAGAAATGAAGACGCTGCAGGCTAATGTTTTCACCAGAAGACCAATAACTTCTTTCTATTTCGTATTTATTTGTAATTCACTGAAGTAGAAACATTGAATTACTTTTCATCTGTTTCACCTTCTATGAATTATTTTCGAGTGAATTGACAAAAAGTTCGAATATGCAGATCAGCCTTACATAAACGAAAATAGCGAAAATAGCAGATCAGCCTTTCCCAAATAGCGAAGCACTGCTTTGCACAACAATTTATGTATTCTAATGGCAAGTGAATAATGAACACAGTCATACATTTAATCAATCTCGTGCTTCCCAATATCGTAAAGATTCTGTTGTTTTAGTAAGTGATGGACATTTTCGAGGTGGTTTCTATCCATAGGTTCTGTTTGACTGCAGTACGGATCTTATGTATTCCAATGCGGTGCAAATGTTTTCCCAGAAGATCGTGTCCTGTAATGAGGCGGAAGATAGCAACTATTTCATTTCGTGTGTTGTCAGGTATTTCTTCTTTCCCGAAAAGTAGGCATTTTTGCAGTCAAAGATTTTGTCCAGGTTGCACTACATGGAGGTAAATCTACGCTTTGCACATTAAAACAAGCAGCAATTCACGTAGACCTCTAAAAATATAAACTCGTTTAAAAAACAAGTAACAATAACTCTTAAAAATAAAAGTATATTTTTACGTAAGCTGATTATTGTTAAATATCAAAATCGAAGCCGGCACACCTGTTTAAAAAATGTGTTAATTACATTTTTTAAACAGGTGTGCCGGCTTCGATTTTGATATTTAACAATAACTCTTATTCACTTAAAATATGAAAGTTGTCGTAGATTTTCGTTGGAATCTTATCAATGTCTCTAAATATTTAAAACAGAAAAATCCCTGTCAAACTTTGGTTCGCGAAATTATTAAGAGTAAAAAAAATTAACAAAATACAGTATCTCATTATTTGAGTGGTTTTTTTTTTTGTAACACACGTAGCATTATAGAAACAACAGACAGAAATTTTGTCTCTGTATATTTTGTTTCTTTAACTTTTGTTAATTGGGTTTCCCTTATGTGCTCTTAGTAAACTTTGCATAATTTCAAGTGTTAATTAACCATTTAACGGGAGGCATCGCACAAACAATCCGACCCCCACTTCAAACTGATGGTTGTGAGCCGTTGGGTTTACACTTTATCTAACCTAGATAAAGAGCAATTAAAAGATTATTACTATTAAAAATTAGAATATTACTCAGATCTTCATTTCATTTACATTTCAATTGAAAGAGTATTTATGAAATTGAATTTGTTAAGCATGTTGCTTCATTCTATTGTCTATTACTGAACAGATGCTACTTTTGTCACTAATGTAAATAATACAAAATGACTTGATTCAAAATGTAAATTTAATAATAATAGCTTTTCCTCCAATAACAAACAAATAGCAAATAAGGTAATCATTGATGAAAATTTGATTGTGTAATAATAAAACAGTAATGTCTGGTAATGATCGTTTTTTTTGTTTTGTTTTTTTCATTCCAAACCGTGTTAGTCGCTTTACAAACTATTGGCAGCTGAATTAGGCATTATTAACCAATTCAGTTGTGAAAAGAAGATACAAATATAAATAGAAAGGTGTTTCGTGAGCTATACATAACTATGGATTTTTCAAACATAAAGCCTGCACACCTGAATAAAGTTGTAAAAAAACTTAAATTACAAACTAAAAACTTACACCACGACCATGGTTTCGACTTCATGCAGAGAAGTCCTTCTTGAGGAAGGACTTCTCTGCATGAAGTCGAAACCATGGTCGCGATGTAATTTTTAACGACCCATTTGGGAGCTATAGTGATATAAAATCGGTAGCTATATCGTTTGTCCTGTCCGTCCGTGTCTGTCCACCCCGAACGGAAACAACTCCCGAATGGAAGGTCGGATCGGCAAACGGACATCACCATCGTGTTCAGAGGCCCAAACAACGCATGAATAGGCTATTTTCAAGGACCAACATCCCCCCCTCCCATGTTCTAGATATTTGGCATTGTTTTCATTAGATTTCCGCTATTAGCTTAAATGTTAGAAATGCAACCATCTCATTCAATTGCCAGCTATAACTTGATGGTTAAGATTTCGGACTCAAATACTGAAGGTTGTCGCCTGGAATCCATATATATTTTTTTTTCTCTCTTAATCGTTTTATTATAATGGTTCGTCTTTAAATTTATGCTTTAACATAAAATTAAATTCACTTGTTTAGTTTGTAAATTAAACATTTTTTTCCCCAACTTATTCAGGTGTGCAGGGTCTATTTTTGAAAAATCCATTGTTAAAAGAAGAATAACAAAAAAAGAAAAAAAAAAGAAAAGAAACAGATGAAAAGCACAAATTCAATTTTAAATGGAATACAGATTAAAAATAACGTATAATGGTATTTATTGGTACGGTAAGCACCGAAGTGCAAGCTTCGTAGCGAAGCATCCATGTTCCAGGGAGCACTAGTGTTCCCAATATGACGAACCCCTAGCAGACTCCCGAGAATTTCAAGGGAAAGATACTGAGGTGGTTTCCCGTTGCCTTCCTCGGGACGCCATTATGGAATGACGTCAGACCCGAAGAGAAAGTGAAGAAGAGGCTGACAAACACCGGAAAGGAAAGGAGATGTCCCATGGCCCATAGACTTGCCCCCACCCACTTCTAGCCATGGGGGGATTACAAAATTTACAGCAATTAATGCCCTTATCAATAGATATTTATAGCCGAAAAAACGAACAGATTCGACCACATACTCTATGAGTTATTTTAATATGGGGTCCTATGAGAAAAACTGGTTTTTCCCCTCCCCTCCTAAGGAGTCAAAAGAAGTACCAGAATTTGATTACTCGAATTTATAGCCCTACCTGAAAGCTATCGAATGACACCTATCTTAAGTGGAAGAAAGTGCGGGAAAAAAAGATATGAGCAAAAAACGAGGAAAGTCAAACCGGAAGTGGCCATTTTTTGGCTTCATATGAAGGATTAATTTGTTAGGTATGCATCCCTATGAAAAACTCTGACTAAATATCTATAACTAAGCAGCTAGAGCACGCCGAAACCAATAATAAACCAATAGTTATAATTATTATTGTATTAGGAAAGGGTTCTTTTGGGGGTAGGTCAAAGAAAAGGGGGCTTGGTCCTTTGTGGGACCAATTAAATAGTCACAAAAGTGTCACTGCACAGATATCTTCGCACTGTTGAAATATTCACTCGTATGAAAGAAAACTGAAAAAAACAGACGATTAATAAAATCAAAATAATTAATGATTAATATCACTATGGAAACAGACGCGAACGCCGCGTCTTGACGCTATCAGATAATAACATTACGAACGCCAACAATGCAGCCTAACTCTTTTCCTTGATGTTATAAATCGTCTGTTTTTTAAATACCTACGTCAATTTAAATAGGAAGATTTCCTTAATAAAAAAAAGTAAATTTTGCACTGAGTACAGACTGGAAAAAGTTATAAGATATAAAATTTGATGGAACACCCTTATTTACCAAGAGAAAATAGTTTGAAGCCAAGTATAAAAATATTTTAGATACACCAAGATTTGTTGGTCAACCTCCCTGTCAGTGAATCATTACTAGCCATGGCTCCAGTTAAAACATGAAAACTTAAAATTCACATACATTCAGAAATATTATTGTAGTTCTCATCTTGTTCTTGATGAACGAATAATGTTTGTCCCAAGTCAATCGGCAATTTTTAATTCTGCAAGCAGATTATTTTATAAAAGTTCAATTAAAATTGAGATTTTTAAAATAAAAATGGGTCAATGAAACATGGAACAAATACTGTTTGTTCACCTAGTCGCATAGACTAAAATCGTGAACGCATTTTTATCCACTTATGTAAAATCTAGATTTTGTGACTTGTGCTCCCGCGCGCCCGGTCGCCCAGCTGCCTTAACACTCGTAAACCTTAAAGTACTCGTAAACCTTAAAGTATTTTAAATTACCACTGAAAGGTAACGTGTGTAAGGTAATTTAATTCAGGAGAAAAAGAGTCGAAAGTGAATAACGCGTGTCGAATTATATTTAGTTTTGTTTTTTTTTCATCAAATATTGGGGGGACAACTGCCCTCCCCCCCCCTTGCCTCCCCCCAAATTCCGCCTTTGTTTATAAGAATATTGTTATGTAAAATAAAATTTTAAGCCTTCTCTTAGTTGAAAGGAAGTAGTTTTATGCAATCCAGTTGGTTGTACAGTAAAACCTCGTTAAGTCGTCACCCGGATAAGTCGTCACTCCGTTTAAGTCGTCGTTTTCCTTTGGCCCCGACAAGGTCTCATAGACAATAATGTAAAATAACCCTCTTTTACTCGTCACCAAATTTAATTCTACTCCGGATAACTCGTCACCCTCAAAAATGGCGAAAAGCATCTTTATTCTCAATTTTGCCTATCTTTTCAGCCCCGCCCCTTCACTCTAAGAAAGCCTAGCCTATACGGGGAATTTTTCACGTGGGAAATTCACATGGGAAATTACACACTTCTTGCTGCGACTCTTGTCAAGTGTAGGCGTTTTTCTTGACCGCTACTGAGTGTGATTTCATTTCATACCGATTAAGCCCCGCAGTAACTGCTATTTTTTTATCTTGCAATTTCGTGGTTCGATTACATTTGTAACATGTCAGGGAAACGAAACTTACCTCGTTATGTTTTAAAGAAAAAAAAAAGACTTAATTGCACTTTTTGAAAAATCAAATGTTTTGAAAACAGCTTTTGCCAAAGAACATCGTATTCCCAGGACTACATTAAATGATATTCTTTCATCGAAACAAGTAATTGAAGAAGCTGACTGCAAAGACAAAAGAAAGAGAATGAGGAAATCGAAGTTTGACGAGATCGAGGAGGTTTTAGTTCGATGGCTAAAACATGCCAGATCGCAAAATGTGCCGATTTCTGCCGTGATTCTCAAAGAAAAAGAATCTGCCGTGATTCTCAATCTCTCACGGAAATTGCTAAGGAGTTGAACATTGAAGATTTTGACGGCAGCAATGGTTTGGAACGTTTCAAAGACAGACATTGCCTTTCTTTTAAAATGATTATAATGTGGTAACTATAAAAAGTTTTTTTTTTTACTTTCCACTCATTTGCATGTATTGATTTCTGAAAATCTTGTTTTTCTCACCGAATCCTATAGCAATTCATGAAAATACTGTATTTCAGTGTTTTTTTGTTTGTTTTTTTTTTCAAAAATTCCCACTCCGCCTAAGTCGTCACTCCGCTTAAGTCGTCAAAAATGTTTGGTCCCTTGAGTGACGATTTAACGAGGTTTTACTGTATTATATGAAATTCATTGAATAATCGCCTCTTATATGTAAAATATGTAGAATTTTAAATTTCCACAAATCTATATCATATTTAAGACTCTTTAAAAAAAAATACATTTAATTGTTTGTTTTATTTTCTTTACTCATAAAATTAGTTCTGAATAAATTTATTTCCGTAAGCTAATAGGAGTTCTAAATTAAAGCTCGCAGTATCAAAAATTCAGAACCTAATATCGGATCTGTATTCTGTGACTTTCAGTGACATCTGGTGTTCAATTTAGCAAGCATAAACCTAGTGAAAATGATTAGGAAATTAGGCGAGCTCGTAACTCGCCAATGCTCTGCGTTGGTTCTAATTTGACAATGAACCCTGCTTTATATGACACTGATAATGAGTCTCTCTATTAACTCGAGATTAATGATTTACAGATTAACTCGCAGGTCAGACTAACAGCTATTCACATTGTCATTGAGTTAGAATATGGAGAAAAGTAATAATAAAGCAGATCATGTAGAGGCTATAGTGAATTTCGTAATAAATATCGGAAGAAAGAGATTTGACTATTCCGTTCAGGTGAACACTGACGTTGAACAATGAAACAATTGAAGTATTCAAAGAGGAAATTTTAAAACGAACTAAAATGATGAATTTGTGAGTTTAACTTTTATTAACAAAATGTTTTAACTAAATCTTGAAGACCTGAATTTCCTGTTTTTTAATGTCACTGTATATCGCCGATAGTTGAATGCTTTGCTTATATTACAGTATGAGAATATTTAGTAGCTATATATAAAATTTAGAATCATTTTGACATTTATCAGTGGTGTAGATAAAGACTAGAATAGGAATTAACTTTCTTCGAAATCAATATGAGAGATTCTAAAAATTAAAAAAAGAAAAAGTAGCTTAATTTTTTTCCTATTATTTTTAAATTAAGAGAAAAATTAAATTGCTTTAATTCAAAACAATATATTTCGTAATTGAATTCAGGACTACTTTAAATTTTCAAGTTTACTATTAGAAATAGTAAAAAAATAAAAACTAGAATTACTAAAACCACTTATAAACAGCCTTTTGAAAATACCATTTTCTGAATTTAGACTAATCAGGAACAACCAGTTGAACATATTTATTGTACGCTTCAAAAATAATACATTGCAGTAATAGTAACAATATAATTTCAAGTGATATAATTTTGCAGTAACTTACAAATAGCTGAGATAAAAAAAAAAATCTCTAATACGCTTACTCCAATCAGTGAAAAAAACAGTGTAATTTAAGCAATTTTTTTTTTTTTTAATAATGATGAAATTTAACTTATGTAGATTAAGGGCCTTAAAACGTATTTGTAAAAAAAATGCCCCTCTATCCCCTTCCCGTTTACGCCCCTTATGATGCGAATATGGAAAATTCGTCGAATACGTATATTTTCGATTTTGTCAAAGAACACTCATTTGAAAATTCGTATTTTCAACTCAACCATTTAAGGAGATACATATACTGTTCATGAAAGATTGTCCCCCTCCGGATTCGGATTTTCGTTGCACATGCATTATTCTGGGATATATGTGCAACTCCATGCCAAATTTGGTCAAGATCCTTTGAGAAAAGGCGATGTTCTTTCAAAACAAACACACAACAAACAGACAAACAAACTTTCGCGCTTATTATATAGATAGCCAATGGATTGAACATATGTTTACATATTTATACATGAAATATGTAATGTTATATATATAATTTATAAATATAATGCAAATGATGCATATGCTGAAGTTACGAAATGCCTTGGCTTCATTTCAACATCTGACCAGGTTTTTTTTTAGGCATTTCCTTAACTGCTATCCCTGTTTCTGCACATGTTGAAATATTTCAGTAACAAACATTAATTTTAAAATGAAAGATTACTTTACCTCAATAAAATTTTGTGAATTTAAAAATATTTAGAAAAAAATTAAAGTATTTGCATTTATTACTTTAATAAATGAAAATACCAAATTTTGAGAAAATAAACTTTACTTACTGAAGCAGGACCAGCCATTGTGGTAATCTACTGTTACACAGTATGTAAACGTTTTTGGAAGCACATTTGCCACTAACGCATTGGCAAGCTGACGACCTTCATCCACAGTGAAATAATCCTTGTTCTTCCAAAGTGCACTTTACAGCTTTTCGTACAGAGAGAAGTTTGTTTTGTCGATTTCCTCTAGACAACACAGTAGTTCCTACTTTCTGCAAACTTCCAATGTCAAATCATCCTTTAAGTATGTGTTTCTTACAACTAAGTTGTTTGACCCAAGTCACTGGGCCATAACAAACAATATGACCATTAGACGTCTGTCAACCTTCGGGAACTTTCAGTAATATTGTGTCTTTAACAAAACGTTTTTCATTTCTTTGCAGATGATTTTAGCATGTTCTTTGTTGCATCTTCTCTTTCCTCTTGGATGTTTCCTTCCGATCAGAATGAAGGTCAAAAGAATGGGACTTCTTTCCATATCCAGACGGAAAGCAGTATTGATGGATGTCGTTTTGACAACACTCACATTGAAATTCACGACTATCCATTACCTTTTCACAGACAAAAAATTATCTTCAACATGTTCAACATCAATTATGTTCTTTGACAGATGTAGTCTGATGATCACTTGTCATCTCAACGTCTTCAGACCGCTCTGAAGGAAGGCTGATCACATCAGCTACCTTAATATCTTCTCCCATCCCTTTGGTTCTCATCACTCCGTCATCATAGTTGGAATAGGGGCATTTTAGTCTCTTCTCATTCACTTCTAGTAGCTTTTCGAGATCTTCTTCATTCCTCAAGTTTTGGATTGCAAAACTGGAAGACTGTTGATGCAAGTCCTATTTTTGGCTCGAAACTAAATAATGTCTTATAAGGAGAATGGCCAATAGCATGATGATAGAAAATGTTCTTCTGACACTGTTTGCTGCTAACCAGTGTTTGCTAGCGTTGTCTGCCATCCAAGTCTTTTCGACGTTGAATTCTGACTGTCTTTGAGGGGTTGATGTCATCTCTTATTAACTATCACGCATTTAGACCACGTGTCACACAAATCTCGAATAATGAGATTCACGAACTCCCTCCCTTTGTCACTGAAGAATTCTGGGGGCTCCGAGCATAACAAATATTTTTAGAATCTCTGATGCAACCTCCTCAGCCCTTTTCGTCTTGAAAGGCAGTAAGAACACGAACTTTGTGGAATGATCTTAGCAGTTTAAAATCTATTTGAATTCACCATCAGGAAGTGATTGGAAGTCTGTCAAGTCAACTTAACCTCTTTCGGCGAAATTTCGTGAAATAATCGGCCGAACGACGAACGATTTTCATGATGACATCTTTTCGTTACAGGTTTTGCAGCAAATCGAAAATATTTCAATTGCTGGACAAGGTATGACGAAGTTTTCCGAGGCCTTTTCCGTTTTCATCCAACCGCCATGTCCTGTCTTGTTAACGTGGACATCTTACAGCGTTTCAAGTAAGTCCTCGTAAGGTACAATATTCTTGATAGTGTCTTTAACGTCTTTATAAGGTGTGATAGGTCGCCTTTAGTCAGGACATCATACTTGCTAAGCAGATGATATTTTGTCTCTCTACAGGGAAAAGAAGGAACAACGAGAATATTTATTTTAGGCTTATTTTAATGTTTATTTATATTTTCAGTAGATATGATTATCCGAACTTCGCTTAACCGAAACCGGGTTAAACGAAATGCCTAACTTTTTTTTTAAACATTATTAATCATCAAATATTTCATTATCGAAATACAGCCACATAATTTAAATGGTTGGGGTTGGTTTAAGGCAATTATTTCATTAGCGGATACTATTGTTAAAAATATTTATTCCTGCTTTCAGTCTGTTAATCTACTATGGTACTCTATAGTGTGATGTACGTACGTAGATATTAGAATAAGAAACTGAAACTTATCTTTTACAACCAATATTTGCTCGACTGGACTTTATCTTTTGAACAGCGTAGTACTGAGTCAGTTCTTCACAGTACGCCTTCTTATCAATTACAAGCACAGAAGGCGGTCTATCAGACATATTACTTATTTCATCATTTTAATTCAACTGACAACAACAGAATTCATTGTTTACAGATCAGTAGCAGAACCGTTGTTTCTATTCACCTCACAGTGCTGTCATTCCCTGAGACAGTGTTGCCAGCCTTTCGTGCAACGAACAACATATATATCTCATATGTTCACAACATAGAAGAGTAGGGCACATTCCGAACACCGTCGTATGCTAATAAGATGTTAGGCGTTAAATGAAATGTCAATCTGACTGGACATAATCTGAAATGCCTCGGTATTTCTTGACTGTCAAGTTTCAACATGAGGCTACGGCATATATTTATCAATAGATAGAAATCAATTGCTTTACTGTAGGAGTTTCTTTGTTATCTTCTGATCCTAATTTCTCAACAAGGACACACAAGAAAAAAATTAAAATACAAAAATTATTCTTTAAAATATACTAACAAGAAGATTCTTTCAATAGTTCGAAAGTTATTAGGGAGAGACAGACACACAGAAACACTGATATGCTAAGCCTCACTTTCTAGGAAAGTGGGCTAAAAGATTTTCATATAGGAATGTTTACTATTATATCCAATTAACAACGACGCCCTCAAACCATTAAACAACATCCATGTACATAAAGTACATAGCATTACAAACGAAATTGTAGTGGTTGGTCAAAGTAAACCATTCACTCTTTTTCACGGAAAACCTTTGGAATTGTATGGTCGCCGCCCTTGGTTAAGGTTGCTTTTCCAAACCGAGACATCGGGACAGCTTTAACGCACCCCCCCCCCTTGCTTACTAGCACCCCAACGTCTTGCTTACCGCCTTACGCCGGCTCTAGGGAATGTATGAAAATAAAGATTAATATTTTATCCTATCCAAGTTCATGGACTCCCTGAAAACTATCCCAAATTAAAAAAATCCTGCTGTAGAAGAATGAAAACTTCCTTTTTAATAGCCAATAAGAAAAACTTTTAGACCTTAACATGAACTTTGCTAATGCTTCTCTCACTAAATAACTTGGTTGTTTTTATTAAACAATATCTGAACTCAAATTCTTGTTGTATTTTGAATTAAAATAAGAATACTTGGGCAACTGTATTGCTTCATTTTGAAAGGACTTTCAGGCTAAGGAGGACTTTTCGGGCGTTGGAGTATAGGCTCCAGTAATACTCAAATATCGGGAAGAAGTTGAAATCAGTCCGACGTCTTACTGCCTTTAACCCCAGGAAAGAAACTCATTTTATAGGGGTCTGGATAAACAGTAGGACTCGTATGGAGGAGAAACATCAAGGAAATATCCTTAACTCTTCCGGGAACTGAACCCAGCTCCTCAGCTAGCAGCCCAGCGATACACCACTAAACTACCGAACCACTCATTCAAGAATTTGCTTTATTCTTGATTAAATAAAATATTATCAGCAATGAGAAAAAATCACAACTGGACAAGTAAATATGCCTTCGCACACTGAGCCAACATATACATGTGTTATGAGGAATTATCAGCAGTTTGCCTTAATGTTTGGCTCAATTGCGCGAAAGCTAAGCTAAAAGCATTCTCGGTCCTGGGAATGGGCCGCCGAGATAAAAAACAATCAAATAAAAAATAATTTTGTGAAATCCAGAGTATTAATCCCTTGTCCTTTCACTGAATAGCACTAAAGAATTTAATTACAAAAAGGAGACATAAGTTCAATGAAAAGCAAATTTAACCTTTAACGTTATTTAGTAATTATACTAGAAATACTGGAATAGAACCAACGTAATTCTTGAATGATAGTTTTGAACATGGAAAAAGAATAATAAAAAGAAAAATTTGCCATCTAAAAAAAAAACTTAATTTGTAAAGAATTTTATTTTTCTATTTTTAACTTTTCCTACTCTTAAGTAAAAATGAAAAGAAACAACAGGAAAAATAAAATTATGATAATTACCTTCAATGTTTTTTCTAAAATTTTATGATTAATTAAGGATTGTTAAATAAAAATGTTTTATTTTCGTTTCATAAGCAAATGTATGATAGTTCACAGCCAAGATCAGCCACAGGAATTCAAACTGTTTTAAGAACCCCAGCAACAGAATTTGTTTATTTGTTTGATCTCATTCGTATTTTAGTGATGCGATTGTGTTAATGACAGGAGAAACTAAACTGCACCAGGAACAAGTCTGAAATAGAGAAGTAGTTGTTGAAAAGAAGAGTACTGCATACAAAATAACGAAGGAAATTCCTGCTGATAAACAATTGAACTTTGAAAGAATATTCTGTTGGGTGCTGCCATCTATTGGCTGCGAATAGAAATAATCGATATGAACAATTGAGATTTCCCTTTATTCTTTTTTTTTCCTATATTTTTTTAAAAAGTTAAAAATTTAATTTATTGAAGATTTGTCATATTAAATTCATAAGATTTACTTGTGTTTTAAATTAATTATTTAAAAAAAAACACTCACTGTATTTTATTTTTATGAAAAGAAAACTTAAAATGTGTGTTTTTCATATTTTAATGAGCAAATATATAAATTATTAACAACCACCAATGCACAATATAAATGTTAAACAATATAACATAAAGATTTTAAATTATAAACATTTAAAAAACTTACGGTGACGTTTCGAAGCTCATAATTTTATCGAGACTTCATTTTCAATAAAACAAAGGAGCATCAGTCATTCAAACGAAAACGTGATTGGGGTATCACATATTTCTTACAGGTTAAGTTGTATCACCATTTGTTACTATGTTTGTTGAACAATTGAAGCTTTTTTTATTAAAGGGCGTTAAATAAATGAGCATCAGTAATAATGAAATATAATTCTCTTCTTATTTAGTTGCGAGGCTCCTTTTAAAACACAGGCAATGGAAGGTTTTGTCATTATTAATATATTATTCATGTTTTAAAGTGCAAATATATAAATTATTAACAAAATAATTAATACTTATTAATTATTAAATTATTATTATGTTGTTAATAATTTATATATTTGCACATTAAAACATGAATAATATATTAATAATGGCAAAATTTCCAATTCCCTGTGTTTCAAAAAGAGCCTTGCAACTAAATAAGAAGAGGATTGTCTTTCATTATTAATAATGCTCGTTTATTTAATGCCGTTAATTAAGGCTTCAATTGTTCAACAAAGATAATAACAGATGACGGTACAACTTAACCTATTACAAACGTGTGATAACCCAATTACTTTGTCGTTTGAACGACTGATGCTCCTTTGTTTTATTGAAAATGAAGTCCCGATAAAATTATGAGCTTCGAAACGTCACTGTAAGTTTTTTAAATGTTTTATAATTTAAATTCTTTTTAACGTTTATATTGTGCAATGATGGTTGTTAATAATAAAATGCGTAGACCTATGTTTTGCTAAATTTCTTTTTTAAAAGAAAGTGGGTTATTTTTAAAACAAATTAATAACATAACATCCAATGGGAGCTTTGGGGGAAAAAAATAGAAATTCTAAATTTAAACATTATAGCCATAACTTAACATTATCTGGGCAATGTTAATTGTTCAAAAAGTTTCCTGCAATATGGCCTTAAAGGTTTCTTGTGCATCCCACGCCCGTTATTTCTGAGTATAGATTTTAATATTACAATCTTTAATATAATGTGCTGGGAAAAATGGCGAGTCTGATTCCTCCAACCGCCTATATTCCCTATCTAAAATGTTGAATTCGAAGCAATATTTAGACTATAAAAAGATTCTAATTTAAATCAATGCCAGTTAAACATCCTGTCATCAATACCTAATTATATTAGTATATTAAAACCCAAAATTAATGCTTTTTACAAAAAAAAATAATGACTCCTCGGGATTTTTTTCCGTTTTCATGTATAGCACGATTGGTCTATCAGTTCTAAAGACCTATGCATCACGTTATACTTTCTTACATTAATCCCATCTCCGAAAAGAAAAAAAATCAGGATTTTCCTCAACATTTCCTCCCTCATCAATTGACGTGCCTAATGTAACCGTCAAACGATCACCTAGGTCTTTACGACTAGCTGCTGGCTCTTTACTTTCCCCGTTTTGACGTGAGTTGAAAATGCGTGCCATTGTTTCTTAATTATTTTATGGCACTGAGGCCCGTCTCTATTCTGTTCTCCCAAGCCATCAGACCCTGTTTGCCCCACTCCCAGCGCCATGAACTAATTAAATTAAACAATATAGGGACCCGAGCGAGTGAAGGGGTAAGAAGGTGCCCAAAGATCACATGCCGGACCATCTGAACGAGGTATATAGGCAAATTTTAGATGCGAACAGAAAAAAGACAATGTTGCGGTGACATTCAACCATATTTTACAGATTTTGACAGAACATAGATTTCTATGGCAAATTGCTGCGTCGAAATCTGCCTCTCAAGTGAATTCTCACAGAAATCTTGATGGCGTCACATATCAAATATAGTCGACAACTGTGAACGAACTCTTACTCTCTTGGCCTTCTTATTTCACTTTCTTTCAATGTTACTGATCAGTAAAATCCAGATAATCTACTTGAAATATTATTAACAATCCTTACTCATTTTTACCGCGGTACTCATCTACACATTTTTCTCCAAGCAATACATTCTAACAAGGAGAGGTCATACCCTGTATCTCGCCAAAATCAATGCCATTTTGTGGGATGTGTACACATGGAGTACTTCAAAATATAAATGGGTTGTGGGGCCTACGCTCAAGCGATTTCGAGATATTCGAGATTGTTTTCATCGATTCTTGAGTATTAGCTTATTCCTGTTATTCTATTTCAACAAGTGTTCCTTCGCCTGGTAATTTCAGGATCGATTCTGATGAGGGAAACTTTTTTTTTTCCTTTCCTTCTTTTTTCCCCCTTCTTTCTGTAAGATATGTAGGTTTGGTTCTTTTTTTCCCCATTTCCGTTATGAACATTAGGCAGAAAAAGAATAAACGATTAGAAATAAATAATATTCTTTTTAACTTTTTTTTTACTAAAAAATAAAATAAGACATTGCATAATTATGCAACTTAACAAAACTTTTTTTTACACAATCTTTTTTTTTCTTTTTCCTATAAATATGCGCTTTCCTCTTGACGTTAATTTTCTTTCCCGGGAGTTAAAGGCGGGCGGGCGTCGGGCTGACCTCCCGACCTCAACCTAGTCCCGTTGGTCAAGTAACGCCGGGACCTTACCTCCCGCGAGCCCTTGGGCCTCCATAGGCCTGTCGTGGCATCCTTTAACTTTAACTTGACGTTAATATTAATACTAACACTAGAACCATTAAATTATTTTTTTAATAACCAAGTAATATAGATTCCACCGTTTGACGTATTTATTCTGTTGATTGTTTATGGTAATACCTGTTTAGTTTTTTTTTTAAATAAAATTGTTTTAATTCTAATTTAATTCTGAAAAATTATTTTTATGTGCTTTTTATATAATACTTATTTAACAAAATTATAGATTAAGAATTTTTATTGATTATAGTTTAACAGTTGAACAATTAGCATAGTTAAAGTTACGTAAAAAGTTATGTGAAGTTATGTATTGAAAGGGAACATCTCAGAAAAAGCATTAATACATGACTATGAAGTGAAACCTCCCTTTCCCCCCCCCCCCAATTATAAATTCAAAATGTCAAGAGAAAAGCGTATTAGTATAGGAAAAAAAAGATTAAAGAAAAGTTTAGTTAACTACATAATGGGATTAACGTGTTGTCAAAACTATTTAGAAATGACTGTTAGGCCCAACACAAGAATAAACAATCAAAATGCCTTTTCAGATTCATTTTTATGAGGGGAACTAGAGTACAGCTGTTTCACCATTCTACTGGATCTTCAGCTCTAGCCAGTCCCCTCGATAAAAATGAATCAGAAAGGCTGTCCTAAGGTGAAACCATAAGCCAAACTGGTTATGACCTCGCCGAAGGCAAAAGGCAATGAAATAAATTACCGAAACGCCGAGAGGCAATATCGGCAATGTTCCCTACAACTAGTAGGCGAACAACAATAAATAACAAAAGGACAAAACAAAAAGACAAAAACAAAGGCCGCAACAAAGCTACATAATGGGATTAACGTGTTGTCAAAACTATTTAGAAATGACTG
>JAFIDM010012231.1:76720042-76773478 GCA_023159025.1 Thereuonema tuberculata
GGTGTATAGGTATATGCGTGTTCTCCGTCTCCTAATAATTTTTGAAGGCCTGAATGGGTTTTCTGATGTTCATATTTGAGAAATGGGGACAATTTAACGTCCATATTTGAACTTCCTTCCAAATGGTTCTTTGTCGAGAAATCAGAGCAAGAAAGCGAAAAATGTTTCCATAGAAAACCAATGGAGTTAAAGGAAGGATTTTTAATCTATTTCTCTTACTATCTCAATGGCTTAAACAAGGAATAGTAAAATCCTTAATCCATTCCGAGAGATTGAAATTAGTCTTATTTAGACTATTTTAATAAATAACGGGAATTTATAATTTATAAATACCTCTGAATTCATAAACGAAGAATAACATAGCACGTTTTCAGCAATTATTAAGAACACATTCCCATCTCATATTTTACGAACATAAATAATAAAGAAATCATGGAAAAATAGAACGAATCTCTAAATGAGGCTTACCTTTCATTGAAAATAGGCTAATAAAAGAAACGGATGTCCTTCCCTGGCGTAATGAAAAGTTTAATTTTAAACAGCAATCAACGATGCGGTGCCGACTCGCGTAGAATGGAGTATGTAGCGTGCTCCACACCTTTCGGCTTGAAAGGTTCGGGCATTGATATACCGGAGACGAACTGCGCCACTACAGGGCCGTTCCTGGTATTTCACGCGCCCGGGGCGAGACGCCCCCCCCCTCCATCGATAATGCAATAATGACTTTGTGCCAAGGTTTATGCTACATAGTATCTTCAGTTTCAGACATTCAACATCTTACCTTAAGAAGGATTGCTTTACTGCTCATTGCTTTACTGATACTGGATTTCATAAAAAAAAAAAATATAATCATCTATTACGGATAAGGATTTTTTGGGTTTAATCTTTTTTACGAGTTTTTAATAATAGGTATAAATAGGTTTTACAAGAGTTATAAATGGTAAATAATTTATTTTCTTTGCGGAGGTAAAATAAATAAAAAATATTTTCTAATTTTAAAAAAATCCTACTTCTTGGCGTCCTCCTAGCCGCGGCGCCCGGGGTGACCGCCCCTCTCGCCCCGCACCCCATCGTCTTTGTGTCGGTCTACAGGACCTGCACATTTGATGGCGACGCTAGTCATCAAGGCCGTGTGGGTGACCAGTGCTTCTTTCCTGACTCTGATACGTCCGTCGATGATATACTCGAGGTTCACTTCTAAAGCCTAGGGTACTTACCCTATTAACATTTGGGCGATAGAGTAATAAAAATAAGATAAGTAAAAGAAATTAAAAAAAAATTAAGGAAATCATGATTAAAAAATTAAAATTAATAAAAATTACGTGCTATTAAATAAAATTTAAAAAATGACTACCATTATAAGCACGGACAAACAATTAAAAAGGATAAAAAATTAAAAATTAAAAATTAATATTTTTGTTAAACATTAAGTTTTAAAATCTAGATAATTGGACTTTGTCGGTTGTTAGCCGTGCGGTCTAGACGGCGCGGCGGTCTGCCGTTGCGGCCATTGTGCGAATCCCGGTCGTGGCATGGATGTTTCTTTCTTCTTCTATTTCTCCTTCTATCCGTTCCAGCGGGTACCACTTGATGCTTCCTCCCTTGGCGTACCCTGGGCAATGATTCGTCGGTTAAAGGCATCATATCTCGCCCCTAGTTGTGGCCTAAAGAAAGCTGATGAAGCTACGAGCCCGGGCATTTGTAAAAAAAAAAACTTTGTCGGTTGTTCGTTTTTTGTTTCAAAAATTAATATCAGTATTTAATTAAATTTTTAATAAGTCGGGGAATGATTAATTGCATTATGAAACATCTGTCTCTCTTTTAATAATCATTTCGAAAACGTTTTACAATATATTTTTTTCAATCATTCTACTCAAGAGTGATCGAAATACAAGAAATTCGAAACATAAAGCATATTTTCCTTATGATTTCATTTTTTAAAATTTATATTTCTTTATTAACGTCATGATTACTGTAAAAATAAAAAGCCTAATTATAATATATAAGTTTTTCCATTTTTCCTGAATGGGTCTTGAAACAAAAAATATTAAGTTTTAAGACTCATTCAAAAAATGTAAATTTCTGGAAGGACGCTACAAAAATATTCATTCTGTAATAAATTGCGTGATATGATTCAAATTAATCCTAATTAACGATTTTAATAAATAATAGAAATTCAATTTATTTTTTCAGAAAATGTAAAATTGTATTGAGTATGTAGTAAAACTGGAATATAAATATAGGCTTTTCCTTTTAACAATAATCACGACTTAAGTAAAGGAATTCAATAAAATAATAGCAAAATTTTACTTGCATATGCAGTATACATATATATATATATAAAACAAGAACAATAAGTATAAAAACGCACACATTTAAAGGATTCACTGAGATATTTTTGGAAATTTCGTACTAAGAACCCAAGACAGACTGTTTCGAGGTCCATACCTCTCGTCAGTTGGATTCACCCAGTACTCATAGCTCAGTGGAATCCAAAGAAACATAAACAAAAGACAAAATTAAACAAAACAATGGCCTTTGAATTAAAAAAACGTCAATAAACAAATTAAGAATAAAAAAAGGGCAATAAATTAACCCCCGTTAGCTGAACGCTTAGCTTTTGAAAGATTAATTTCTAAAGCAGATATGTATATAATAGCAAAAAAGTATTCAAAAAAATTATGGAAATAAAATTAAAAGGAAAGTAGGCTTTAAGTTCGTTCGAATTTCTTGTTTTTCGATCATTGTACTCTTGAGTAGAATGATAAAAAATATACTGTCATATGTTTTTGAAATGATTACTAAAGAGACAGATGTTTTATAATGCAATTAATCATTCCCTGACTTTTAATTTAAAATTTAATTTTAAAAAGCAATAAATAATTGATATTAATTTTCAACGAAACTCAAACAGCTGTGTTGTATTAGCAGTTCAAGAGTGGTCTTGTGGTTTAGATGGCGGTCTGCCACGAGGTAGATATGAATCGGAAATTGAGTTCGAATCCTGGCGCTGGGCTTGGATATTTCATGTTTGATTCTTCAGTGTTTCGTCTCTTTCTGCGGATGTAAAAGCTAGTTCGCCTTCTAGTGCTAAAGATTTGGCACTAGACAATCTGGCACCAGACAATCGTCTCGATCTCCTGGCTAATGAATGCCTTATGATAAATAGTTCAATTATCTAGGATTTTAAAGTTAATCTTAAAGAAAAACTTTACTTTTTAATTTCCCTATTTCAGGTCTTCGTTACTTTTATTTGTTTTTGTTTTTTTGTTTTTCCCCGGCTCAGTTTAAATTTTTAAATAAATTTTCTATTTTTAGCCAACAAAATAATGATAAATCGCTTTAAATTAATGATAAATTATTAGTGTTAAATTAGCATTTTCATTTAATAACTATATTGATTTATTTGTTTCAGTCATTTATGCAAGTACTCAAGCTTTAAAAATTGTTTAAAGTAAAATGAAATCAATTACTTTAATTTTAAGCAGTTTTTGAAATAATAATAAGATTAATAATAATAAATATTTTTTTTTGCCTGGATATGCTACAAACATTTAAACCTGAGGTTCCTACAATCTATGGGTACAGATTAGTTTTAAAGTTGTTATAGTTGTATCAAATATTTACCGGAAACTGATAAAAGGAGAAGTGATGGAAAGAAGTCTGTAATCAATGCTTTACTTCTTGAGCTATCGGTCCCACCTTTAAATTTTCTTGTGAAAGTAATTCTCTTTATAAAACCTCTCTTGTAAGCAATAATAGTGTGCTTGCATTGGAAATAAACCTTTAAGACAAATCTCCAGCCCGTCCTCTTTCAAATCATGCTTTTCCTGAAATTAAAAATCACTTAAGGATAGTTTGAGAACACTACACCAGATGGCATTACCTCGCTGGTGAAAAAACAGACACGAGCTCACTGGTTGGTTTGTTTGTTGTTGTTTTTTTTTGTTTTTTTGTTTGGTTTGTTTTTTGTCATTTTCTATGCAAATGCTTTAATTTTCAAGTGCGAGTCAAATTAAAAGGATTACTTTGAAACAATATCACTTGATTTTAATAATTTTGATTCTTGATATGCATTATTTTAATAAAAATTATTACTGATTTCTTTTATCTGAATTCAACTAAATAAATCTATTTTTTTACATTGCTACAGTTTTCACTGATTATACAATAGTTTTTCAAATAAAATAAAGTTTGTATTGATACTGCAATTTAGGTTGAGAAAAATTTAGGGAAGTCTTCTATACAGTGTGTCTGGTGACTTAATCTAAAATTGAAATGGTGATGTAATTCTGCCAGTCCTCATCT
The DNA here is from genome assembly GCA_023159025.1 of Thereuonema tuberculata. NCBI lineage: Eukaryota > Metazoa > Arthropoda > Chilopoda > Scutigeromorpha > Scutigeridae > Thereuonema > Thereuonema tuberculata. The sequence goes on from JAFIDM010012231.1 coordinate 76,724,351, forward strand.
AAAAATTAAATCTTACACCAACTTAATAGATATTCCTTAATTTTAATATAAATTATTTATTTTCTTAATTTTTTGCCATATTTCTTACTGTAAAGCTGCAACTAAAGTAATATTCATGCAACGTGAAAAAAAAGATTAACACACGTTTCACAAGGACATTTAGTATAATAACACATTAAATTAATACTAGTAAAAAAACTAATATTCTTAAGGTATTAATTGTATTTTAAATGACCTTGTTCAAAGTGTGTTGACCTTTTCCACGTTACATAAATATTTTACAGACGTAAAAATATAGTTTAAAATTAATATTCCGGATCTGGGGATTCTTTGCTCAGCTTCGCTTTTACTCTTTAATTTACACAACTTAAAATTTTGTAATTACTTCGCAAACAATTTTAAAAGTTTAATCTCGATGTCCAACGAAGTAATCCGTCAATCTATTGAGTTAAATTTCTTACTTTCTCTAAAGTCTAAATCACTCTTTCCCAAATGGTGGTCCGCAGATCTCTGGGCATCCACGGAACCAATTTGGGGGAGTGACTCCATTGCATCATTTACATAAAAACTCAAACTTTTTAAATACACTCATTTTGCATTACCAGTACGGTTGACACGCGATAATCCGACAGTTACGAGACCGAGGGGGTGTCGGATTATCAAAAATGTCGGATTATCAAAGGTTGATTTTTTGAAACTGAATTTTGACTTCCAAGGCAAGAAAATATAAGTTGTGGTGTATTTACAGTACTGTACGTACTACAGTACGTATATTGTTACAATACATATTGAGTACATATTTTACGGTCATTGAGGATATAAAAAAAAACAAACTCATTAGGCATAGTTTTGCACAAATGAATACGTATGTATGTAATACTAATTTATTTCTGTATTTATGTCTTAAAAAAATTAAATTACCGTATATAATGTAAAATATAATTTTATGTCTTAAAATAAAAAATAAAAATACGTACATATGTATTTATGGCTTAAAAAAAAATCAGTAATCGTTTTTTGTTTCTTCTTACGTAAAGAGTCTGTCATGGCTTTTTCTTGAATATCTTTTAACATTAAAATGTTCTCGTAGTCGAGTTTCCTCTCCTCACACCAACGTATCAAAGTGTTTGCAGCCGACATAACTTCATCACAAATGATTGTGCATTTCACCTCCTGGGCCGCCTCAATCGGGTCGGTTTTCGAACCAACCTGCGTCGGACTACCGAGTGTGTCGAACTATCAAATGTCGGATTATCGCGAGTCAACTGTATTTATAATAAACTCTTCGATAGTACAGCGACGAAAGAGCATCATTATGTCAGTCATCTGTCGACGAAAGTACAAACTAACTGCAACTAGTTAGCTCAATTTCTGTATGCAGCTAGCTTTGTTTTAGAAACGAAAACGAAAATTTGGAAAATCGTTTTATTTTGGAGGCAAAGCCGGTGTATGTTTTACGTATGTTATGATATTCTGGCTAATGAATCTATAAAGCCAGAATAAATGTCGCCTGATATCAGCTTGATCTAATAAAACATTCGCAATACAAAAAAAAAAATGAAATTAATAGAATTTTTCAATATCCAAGTGGCTGGAACTGTGAAAGAGTTAAAAAACTATTGAATAAAATGATGGTATAAGTGTTCAAGAGAATGCAACCTTGGCTTCTTATGACGTTGCAAAAATCAGTGACAAAACAGGAATGCTTCATGCTGTAGGCGAGGAGGTAGTGATTCTTTCTTCTTGTGAAGCAATCTGCAAACGAGTACTTGGCGAATCGGCGTCTAAGGAAATCAACTAAGTATCTCTTTCGTTACGCAAAATTGTAATTATAAAACTATAAAATTAATTAGTTATTGTTGCAAAACTAGGAAAAAAAGGTAAATTTAAAATTGATAAATTTAAAAATTTAAAAAGTTAATTATTTTTGCATACGAATAATTTTTGCAGTTCATATGTATCTTCGTTCTTTTAAGTAATTTCTTAGATAAATCATCTTTGCTAACTTATTATCTATCAGACTGTTGTCACTGGATCCAGCACATGCATTTTTTAAAGTAGGAATTATTTTAAATTCCGACGCTCGCTTTGAAAACACCTGGTCTCCGTAAATGCATGCTTGACAAGCATGTTGATAGTGTGAATGAAAAATTTCATCAAGCATTGTGCTTGAGCAAGCGGCTTGATGCTTGATGGAAATTTCATCTGCATGCTTGACAAGCCACGGCTTGCGCATGCGTGGAGGGTTTTTTTGCAAAAAAAGATCAGTTAGCTCTGAGACACATCTCTCCGTAGTTTCCTTTCCACCATGGCTAGTGATCTGCGGAAAGGACACAGAAGTATCGGAAGAATTCATTCGGGTTTACCAAAGTAATCCTTGTCTCTGGCGGATTAAATCTAAAGATTATCATGATAAGGCTAAGAAAAAAACACCATATAATATATTATTAAGAATATAAAAAAACATTGATCCAAACGCCGACCGGGATATCATTGTGAAGAAAATAAATAAATAAATAAATAAATAAATAAATAAATAAATAAATAAATAAATTATGGGTGTTACGAGTGACAAAAGATTCAAATAGGTTTCGTCGTTCATTCGCAGATAATTATGCCAATCATTAGGATATATTTTCAATTCACTCAGTAAGTTAATGTGAGAATTGGTTTTTCTTTTCAGTAACCAGTCTTTACACCAAATACCACGTTTCTTATTTCGTGTTTTTCTTTTTAAAATCAGGACACACGCAGCCAAAGCAAGCAAAGCGTCGTCGTCCGAATTCGACAGATCTCAAGCACAAAATGATGCTTGTCAAGCATGCAGTTCCGTATGATGGCAAGGGGGTATTTGTGCATGCTTGATCAAGCATGATGCTTGTCATGCATGCTTGATCGTGTGTAACAGCCTTAGACATTAGACTGAATAAATGTCTGGGGATGAAAGAGTCCGCTAGGTGTCGAATCCATCTCCTCCAATGGTTATGTTGGGCAAGCGCCTAAACAAAAAAGTAATTAGGCTAAAAAAACAAAACATGATGTGTTATACACCGTTATAGAATTTTGACACCGAACCTCTCACACCTTCGCGAATCCGCATGTAAGCAATTTACTACTTTAGTAAGTTAAATAGAGATTTTTTCTCAATCCCCTTGTAATACATTTTCCCTCATTTTCGTTAACAGCACATATTTATTAATAATACTTATTTACATTTTTTCAATTTTTAGATGAAAGTAGATGAGTACATAATGCAGTGTTTTTTTAGTATTTTTCAACTTTCTTAAATAAAATATTCGATTATCTATTTTTTTTTTAATTCATTTAACTTGTTTTATAAGTTCAGTTAGATTCCGGTAAATATATCACGGGAAAAAATATCCAATCTATATGCTGTAGGATATTTCTTTTTTTATTTTCCTATTTTTCAAAATATATTTTATCAAAACAAAAAATTAAAAAGAGCAATTTTTGATATCTTATCAGTTCGGATATGTGTCAAGGCTAAGTAAAATGATTTTAATCCATTACAAAATAAAATATCAATTAATAAAGAGAACAAAAAGTGTAAGTGTATTCGTATTAATACGGTTTTCTTGGCAACACTCTTTGAGCAAGTATTAATTCTTATCCTCAAAATCGATTCCTTCAGTTTGAAACGAATTTTTCTTCTTTGCAACTATTTTATCTTAGATATGTATCTGTTTTTGTTTTTTTTCAAATGGAAATTCCCTCATTTTCTTTCAGAAATATTTTATTACTTTTCACGCAACTAAACTACTCATTTCGTAGACTACACACAATTTGATAGATTGTTAAAAGAGAATGGGCAGATCTGCCCCACCACTGTATAGCGATAAGATGTATACGTAAGGAAAGATCTCCTTCATTAGAACATTTTTTATTATTACTTCTTGTCCCAATCATTAGTCCGTTCGGAGTTATATATGTCTAGATATGTCTTATCTAGTTGACATCTTACTTCCCGGATGTATTAATAAATTATCATTTAATAATTATTTTCAGTAACAGTAAATATTACTTTCATTTATTATATGTAAATACATTAGAACCTCATTATAACGGACTAATAGGGGCTGAAGGTTGTCCGTTTTAATGAAAGTCCGGTTTATAACAAATAATTCTTATAGGGGTGTAATGCAGCAGGGTGCACATCAATGAAAGTACAATAGTTAGCTATAAAAAGTATTTATTATAATATCAAATAAAAAACAGCCTTCAAACGGTAGGTTGATTTGAAAAAGATGTGTACGTATACACTGCTTTAATCTTTAGAACAAGAAGGTCCTGGTTCATGTTGATTGCTTACATTCATTGGTTTGAAAAAATAATGTATTTTCTGCTGGGTTTGTTTGCTGCTTATTTCTTCAGTTAATAACTGACGGAAGTGTCGTAAGTGTTCATAATATGCAAACACATTTTCATTTGCCGATTGTTCAATATATTGAATAACAAAATTTAAATGTCTTTCACTTCGCTCATCTTAATTGAAGGCTGACAATTTTTTTTTAAAAACTGTCCGTTATAAGCGATGTCCGTTATAAAGGGGTCCGTTATAATGAGGTTCTACTGTAATTATTATTTACTTGAAATAAATGATATTAATTATTAATTACGTATAAAAATTACTAAAAGTTAATTAAATAATAAATTCGAGAATTACGATTTCAACTAGATAATCACATCTAGAATTATATAACTCCGAACGGACTAATAATTGAGACGAGTTGTAATAATAAAATATGTTCTATTTAAGGAGATCTTTCTATAGGTATATATCTTATCACTATACAAGGGTGGGGCAGCTTCCCATACATTTGTGCCCATTGTCCTTTTTCTTAATCTAAAAACAAACACTAAAATTGATTATAACCCAAACAATGAATCACATCTTTTGTTTTTTTTTATCTTACATAAACACTATGTGTCACTAAATTAACAGTAACTCTTTATGTTTCAGATCAATCAGATAAAGTTCTGCTGGTTTGGTTCAGTGTTTTCATCCCTTAATAGTCACATCTTGAAACAAAATTACGGAAGATCTCATGCAAATCTAAATAAGTTTTAGTTTTGATTATGGGTTTCAAAATCGAATTGAAGGCTTACGAAAAGCAATTTGAAGATGACATTTAATTTATATTCAAGTGAAGTTAATTCTATTTTCAGATTGAGGATCCTGAATACCAAAGCGCATTCCAGACGAATTAATAACTAAAATTAAAGTCTTTAGAAACGAATTTCTTTTGAAAGGACAGTAGCTGCAGAAAAGAAGTTTGTCAGATTTGAATATCATAAGATATTTGCAATCAAGTTAAAAATATTAAGTCACCTGTAATCTATAGTTAACTATATTGAATTACTTTAATCTATTTAAGTCTTAGATTTGATTATTAATATCTTTAGGGCATCAGAAAAATGTGTAATTCTTTGAAAAAGTATCTGCGACAGTAATTATCTATTCTATTGAAGTAAAATAATTTTACTGTAGCTTCATCGATTTGATCATGGGCTAAAGAAATCAAATCGATTTCACTTCAAAATTACCATCCGAAATTGAATTACAGATGATTTAAGGATTTTATGGTTTAGAAAGGAGCCAGTCAGCTTCAGAATAGTCCATATCCTTTATCATTACTAAACATTAGTTCACAATAATAATCAAAAATGTGACAAAATATTCATTCAAGGATGGAATCAGAAAGGTAAATTCGAACAGAAAGTAGATTTAAGATTTGAATAGTCGTATACAGTCTTCATTTTGATGAATAGGTAAATACATATCTTTTCTATTGAAGAGGCCTTGGTAGATTCATTCGCGTAAATAGCCGAACGGGACTTGTGACTTGTCTCCCCAAACAGCTCGCCACTCGTCAGCCATCTGTTCGACGCTTCCATGTCGACATGAGGCTGGCTGAGTTCGTGGTGATGTCTGCCATGGAGTTCCTTACGGGCCCATGATTCACGCAGCTGCTGAGTGTGGGTGTTAGGGGTGGTGAGTGTTGGAGAAGAGTTTTCTAGGTGCAGGGGTGTCAGGTGTGTGTCAGCCTTGACAATGGTTGAGTGTAGTGAGGAGTGTTGTGCTCTTTGGTGGAAGTGTTCCCTAACTGTGTAATAAAAAGCGTTAATATCTCTTTTCCGGACTCCCATCATCTTTACCTCGATTTCACCTCGAAATGTCAAAGATGTAGTAGCCCTTAGGAAGAGTCCTATCATTCAGAAAGGCAATGTGCAGTTCCCTGTAGTAACAGATGATCTATTTATTCTGTTCAGTATGTTAGATGATAATCCTGCTTATTTGGTTGGGGTTAACTGGAGTAACAAAGAACAACAAGTAGATCCGAGTGGTGCTTATGTCCCAGGATTCCTTTTTCCCGCCTGAAGAAAGGACAGTTATTGTTATCTCTAATATTTTCTGATGATTCACCGTTCGTTCCAAAGGAGATATATCAACTGGCAAATCTAATACTTGATCCTTATTATCAATCAGTAGTAACTACATTCCATCCGATTAATCACAATGAAATTATATATCAGAAGATAAAAGGGAAGGGGGTGGTAGTAGAGCAACAAATTTATCTAAAATCAAAAAAGGTTAGATACTTTTAATCGAATAAAAGGGAAAAAAGTATTCTAAAATATTTTTATACTAAGTTTCGATTCATCATTTATCTTGGAAAATAATTTTAAACTAAACTTATACGTAATTTATATATGTAATTGTAATGATTTTATACGTAATTTAATCTGATAAGATAGGATTCCAATAATGGAAATTTTATTACCATAAAAAGCAATGTTAATGATTATTAGTAGTTTCTGAATAACAGTCAATTAAGCAATCAGAGGATGTTTATTGCTTATCCAATTTTAGCAATGAATTAAAATTAATGAAAGAACAAAATAACAGTGCTTTAAAAGAAGGAAGTAAGAATCTACCCGTAATCAGTTTATACGAGTGATTTGCAGAAATAAAAAATACCAATGCAGTAAAACATTTATTACCAAATTGAATAAGAGACTCTTACAACACACTTTTAGTAATTTTTCAACGAAATTACTACTGTTATAAAGGTTGTTTTTTTGTTTTTTTAAACTAGATAGGTTTCTTCTGTATTTCATGTCATAGAAATTTACGTCTGCACACGTAACGACGCGACGTATAGACAAGCATAAATGCTGAAACATATTTTTATATTCTGAAACACATGACAGCTGATGTTCATTTCAGAATAGCAATCAGCAAATGAGGCAGAGATTCAACTGGAAATTTTAGACTTGATCTCGCTCCCAAAGATTTCCATCAGTTTCTGCAAATACTTTTACTCTTACAAAATACTTTTACTTTACAAATGCACTTTTTACCGCAAATTTAAAATCATATTTTTCTTGTAGGCTATTTCTTTCAGTAATAATCAGGCATTTAATTTGCTCTTTATACCCTTGATATCAATTCTATTTTTTTTATTTTTTGTTCTTTACATTGAATATATTTTGTATAGAACAGTGGAGGGGTAGGAGAATTCTTTTTTACTTTCTTTAGAATTTTTGCTATTTTTTTTTTTTTGGGGGGGGGGGGGGAATAAGAACCAATCGTTTTCTAGCTGATCTACCACTGATTGTCTAGTTATATTAATTTTTATTACTATTATTATTATTATTTCTATGGATTTCTTAGTTGGACATAGTTATTCTATGATCACGTTTCTCCATGTGCATGTCATTATAAAAAAAGTTATGTTTTTAATCTTACAAAGGTAAATACAGTAGACTCTCGATATGTCGAACTTCGATATCTCGAAAACTTTGATACGTCGAAAAATTATTTTCCCCCTTGATATTACATATTCATCTAATGTTAATTTTAATTCTTATGGCGAAGAGTTTTCACTCAAAACTTTATTATGCCGAATATTTTTCGAAGTAAAACATGAATTTTTCAGGAAAAATCGCCGTTCAGTTGTGTCGAAGCAAATAGAGGTATTTTTTCAAGAATCTCTCACACCCTTCATTATCTCTCTGAGGGTCAAGGACGATTCCGATAAATCCACCTGGTCGATAACTCCATTTGGGGAAAGGGGGTGCGAGTGTGCGCTACTATGTCTCGCCAGTCATTTGTTACATTGTTGCTTAGGCATGTTGTTCAAAATTGTTTAGAATTTACTGCGTATGGTTAAGTTAGTCGGCGAAAAACGTTAGGGAAGTTATAAAACGTGTCAGTGAATCGCCAGTTGTCTCAAAAATGGAAAGTTCCAAAGAAAAGAAAACAGTGAGAGTTAAGCGAAAGAAGAACAATTTTAAAAGAGATGTCGCCAGGCCACGATACTGGACTTTTTTAAGAAATTCTAGCAATGTCAGTTCATTGTATTTTACTAATTCTTTTCAATTGAATGTAATTATTTTCGACTACTTTTAAAAATTAAAATTATCATTGCTATATTTAGACTTATTGTCAACTATCATTACATATTTAGAGTTATTGACAACTAACATTACATATTTATACTTATTCTCATCCATCAAGACTCTAATTTTTAGAATATTACTCCGTATCTTGTGTTTTTACGTGAAATTTTATGTTTTGGTTACGATCTTGTTATCTCGAAAACTCGCTATCTCCATTTCTTTTTAGCGTCTCTTCAACTTCGACATATCGAGAGTTGATATGTATTCTACTGTATTACCTTATATATTCTTTTACTGAAATTTTCATGTATCTTTTTAGTCTCTTAGCAGAGCTTGTATTTCTATCTGAGATTATCTTTTAATATTTGAAAATCTTCATACTGAACAACAATATTTACATTTCTTAATCAACTTTTTTAAATTTTACCTTTCGGCTTATTTTTAAAATAATTTATCAATATTGTTTCTGAAGTTGAAGTATATTTTATTTCAATCTTCTAAGATGATTTATCAATTTATTTCAATTGTCCAATTTATCTTGATTTATTTTGCTTATATTTGATTTTGAAAAAAACTTTGATTTTTCTTTGTATTACATAGAGGTACAGTAAATCACCCATCTCCTTATAAGACAACAATCAAATGTAAAAATGAGTATTTTGTATATTATTCTTTCTTAAGGGTGTGCTTTAGCTGCCAAATTGTCAGTTTAGTTAGATGGTGATTGTATTTATTTTTAAATACTACCGTATTTCTTCTTTTTTTTTTGGTAGATTCTACATTAAATGTTTTTTCCATTGCTTCTGAGCTTATTGTAAGTTCTTGTACAATGCCTTTAGTTCTTTCATTCTCTGAATTATTTTGGATTAAATTATGTCTAATAATTCTCTATTTCGACAGAGACATGTAACGAATTTTTTGGGGGAAAGGGGGGCAAATAAGGAAACTGATCAGCAACATCTACAAAAAAAAAAAAAAAAATCATTTTTAAAATTTCGGGGAAGGGTAGAATTTGATACTTTCACATTGATATTTGTACATTTATTATTTTTTATTGACTTATGTTTGAACTGGATTTTTTTTTTACAGTACTTTTAGAGAATTCGGTGTTACAGTATTTGTTTTTATTCTTTGAATATTGACTAAAGGATTCTAATGATAATAATTACGATATGTTTGATCAACTACTCTTTGTTAAATATTATAATTTCTTGATATAACTGTTTACCTTTTTTAATGACACTTTTTGACAAAAAAAAAAGTACACGCTCACCAAAAAAAATAGCAATTGAACACCTTGAATGGAATAGATAAGTAAATCTTGTAGTGGCCGTATTGTAATTGCTGCAACTTAACTAATGAAGGACTAACAGAAGCCTCGCGAGAACATTGTAGCCGGTTAGTGAACTCTGGTGGCTTAGAATGCCTCGAATTCGAGTTCAAAGTTACCAACAACTGAATGAATTTGAGAAACTATCATTAAGTGAATTGGTCGTTTGCTGACAGAAGTGTTCCATGAATGTTTGCAGAAGTGCTTGTCTAATCGAATCTGGAAAACTGCTAGAGCGGATAGTATATCATTTCGACATCCCCGACAGCTTTAATAATATCTCTTTTGGGGTTAATAGAGAAATAACCACCATCTATGAATCATTCTATACCAATACTCTCCATTACGCCGCGACTGCAGTAGTAGAACTGAATTCCATTTTAAACCTTCTTCTTTGAATCGTCCATTAGTAGCTGCTCTACCTGAACACACCGCATGAAGGAAATCTGGGACGGCCGTTTCGTCATCTTCAGGACTCGTCAGCGAGCTAAACCTTCGATGATAGTCTCGTAACTGACGAGTCCTAAAGAGGATGAATAACAGATGATGGCTCGAGGTGTGAAATCTTTGTTCCTACGTGTCTTCCTTATTTGTCATTTTCATATTATTTTAAGACACTTTAAATCCGTTTTAGTCGAACTGTTTAATATTTTAGTTATTTGTTATTAAAGATGGCGTAGAAGCCTTTAGTTATTTTTATGGAATGTAATTTCATTGATATTTTAATAATGTAAGGGAAAAATAAGATAATTTTTATAAGAAAAAAAAAAAGGCGGGATATGATCAAATGGGGGAGGATAGTTGTGCAAAATAAAACCAACAACTTATTGTATGTGTATGAGTACTTTTTATTGTATTAGCTTAAAATTAAAAACACTACTTAGTAAGTACGGTAAATTTCACATTATCGCAAATTTAATATTTTAATTTTTAAAGAGGGATTTGGCCTGAAAACCCTCAATGACTACGCCTCTAAGCGAATGGTATATTAGAGTTTTGTAAATGTAATAATTTTAAAGATTAAAAAAAAAATCAAGATCATGTTTTTAATCTTTTATAAGTAAATATTTCATGTTGGTTTTTGACTTCCATAAAATTTTTCTTACAAAAGCAAATTAAAATTAACTATTAAATTTATATAGAAATAATTTATATATGCAGCAAATAACTCGATTAAAAGGAAGTTAGATAAATTTTGCTTAGGGACTAATAACATGCTTACAAATATTTCCAATTTTTATTTCAGCCGAATCGTGTTATCTTGGAGCTTTTTTTTATAATTTTTAATTTTGTACCTTAGAATTTTTTTGTACACAGCTTTTTTATCATTTTTATTTTGTTCCTTGGAATTTTTTTGTACACAGCTTTTTTATCATTTTTATTTTGTTCCTTGAAAATTTTTTTATGCACTGTTTTTTTTTTTTGTTGTTGTTGTTGTTGTTGTTGTTGTTTTTTAATTTTTATTTCGTTTCTTGGAATTTTAAAATAATTGGGGATTTTTTTTTTGTATTTCGCTGAAAATTATATTTCATAAGTAGATAAAAAAAATATATCAAAGATTAATTTTTTTTATTAGTTTTCTTTAATCGATATTTTTAGCTTCGATGGAATTTGTTGCTTATTGATCAGTATTTGATAATTTTAGACATTCAGTTTTATAATTGCACATTCCTTGTTACTTAAAATAAATTAGAATTTTAGCTTGGAAAGAAGGTGTACTATAGGTGTTGCAAAATACAATACCGTATTCAAAGGTAATTGTATTCCAGTGACAATTTCTAAGCATGTTTACAGTTAGGATGTGACAAAACGTGAAGGGAGATTTTTTTTTATTCAATGACTGAGGACGATATTCACCAAGGTCAGAGAATCGCCATCCCACAACACGACCTTGATAGTAGCCTTATCCCAGATTATTTTTAGTTATTTTTATTGAGTTACCAACACGAAAGGTACGAATTGTAGCAATATTAAGGTTAAAGCATTCTTTGTTCGCAATTACTAAGTTTTATGTTAAAAGAAGAATAACTTATATTTTAAAGAGATTTCCTGCGGACGTGCGAACATATTATATTCCGGTTTTACTGAGCAGATAGCTGGCAATCTCAGAGGCGGTATTTGAGATTGTTTTAGTATTTTTATTGTTTAGTATCTTTAATCACATCAGAATCTCGCTATCGTCATCCAATGTTAAATTGAAAAGTAATCATTTAATCTATTAACCTTCGATTTCTAAATTGATTAGATTTTGTATCTTAATACCCTATCTATAAAACTGGCTTCGCTGTGTGAAAGGTGTCAGAGATTGGCAGCACGTGTGGTTGGAACGAAAGCCAACCGGTTTATAGTAACAATCGTTATGATGTTGGTACTAGCGGTTGCTATCGCTGCTCTTTTAGTTAGTGGGAAGTACGCAGCCCCAGGTACACAAGAACCTCTCAAGAAGCTAGAATGGTGGCAACAGACCGTGGTTTATCAGGTGTATCCGCGGTCATTCTACGATAGTAATGGCGATGGAGTTGGAGACTTAAAAGGTAATATAAATAGAATAATTACTAAAATTTAATAAATTAATTACATTTCCACTTTACTAATATTTACTATTCAGAGCACACTATGTTTAGTTGGTTTGCTGTTTGGTTGGTTGATGAGATTTATGGGTGTTAGGTTAGGTTCATTAGGGGACCCATGAGGGTCATTGGATTTTAGAAAAGGGTATGGGGAAAACCTTCAAGATTAACGAGAATCTGTTATTTCTCAATCTTTGCGGAGAAAATAAAATAATGCAGCAATTTATGTAATATTGGTAGGGCTTCCGTTGCATTTTACCTGTTTTATTTTTGTTTTTGTTGTGTTTTGATTTTTTCCTGGGTTTATAAGAATGATGTCAAATATTCCTTTAACAAAAAACTTACTTTTACATCTATATTAGAATGAAATAAATTTTTAACACTTTGTTAAACAGAACTACTTAAAAATTTAAATCTCTATTTTCAAATTACTTAATTACGCTAGATTCTTTGCTGCTATGCACTTAAACATCCTCTAAAATTTAATCTCTGCCTAACCAAAGTTGGAATAATCAATTTGTCTATATTTCTCTATTTTTCCAAGGGTCAAGCTTTGTAAAGGAGGCTCAGACATGTCTAAGTATTTAATTGCTGCGGAAAATTTTTGCTAAACAGATGTTAATAAAAAAAAATGTCTTCGTTTTCAAGAGTTTGAAATTATCATATATTGAAAAGTTCGTAAAGGTTTTCGGGCAACATCAGACATATTGTATATCCGTAATTGGTATTAAAGGACAATGGGCACAAATGTTTGGGAAGTTGCCCCACCCCTTATAGTGAGAAGATATATAGGCTACCTATAGAAAGATCTCCTTAAATAGAACATATTTTATTATTACGACTCGATTCAATTATTAGTCCGTTCGGAGTTATATACTGCTAGATGTGACTATCTAGTTGACATCGTAATTCTCGAATTTATTATGTAATTAACTTTAATAATTATTATATTTAATTAATAATTAATATTATCATTTATTTCAAGTAAATAATAATTATTTACATTGCAATAAATGAAAATAATATTTTCTGTTACTGAAAATAATTATTAAATGATAATTAATTAATACATCCGGGAAGTAAGATGTCAACGAGATAAGTCATATCTAAACGTATATAACTCCGAACGGACTAATAATTGAGATAAGTCGTAGTAATAAAAAATCTTCTATTTAAGGAGATCTTTCCAGGTAATCGCCGAACAACACGGTACTTGAAAAACACGAGTTTCGAAGAACACGGATTTGTCCCCCGAATTACACTGTTTCAAACTATTCGATTTTCGAGTAATTCTTTTGAAAAAGAATGAAATACATATATTATTTGATATAAAATTACAGTAGTTAAAAATTTAGAGTAATATTCTCATCAATTATGTCAGCGATTAATGAAGTTTTAACCTTTTTAATACTTTTATGGCCGAGTGCACCAAACTTCAATTAACTTTGATGGCTGCATTGTGGACGTAGCTAAAATTAGTGGGGGGTGCTGCTCCAGGAAAATTTTAACCTTTGTTTTAAAATTGTGTGAAAGGAAACAAACATGTATAAAAAGAAAGTTCATTCAGAAACTTGATAAATTTCTTTTTATACATGTTTGTTTCCCTTCACACAATTTTAAAACAAAGGCTAAAATTTTTCTCGAGCAGCACCCGCCCACTAATTTTAGCTACGTCCACAATGCAGCCATCAAAGGTAATTGAAGTTTGGTGCACTCGGCCATTAGTGTTTTAGAATTATATTTTTCCCAATTAATTTGACTGAATAATTTATATTTTATGTAGTTTGCCAATCTTAAACCAAAATTAGTATTCAATTTATTGATTTGAAAGATTTTTAACCAATTGTATCCAGTTATTTTTTCATTATTTTGATTACTTTTTTCCCTATTGACATTATAAATGTTATTCATAATTATTACATAAATAATTTTTTTCTTTAATAGTAAGTATTTAAAAAATTTTAAAAATAAAAGTTTTTAGTTTTATATTTAACAAAATAAAATTTAAAACGTAACTTTTTTTTTTTTATTATTTTCACACTTGAAACGGAATTCCGTTTTTTGTAGTCTCGAACAACACGGTTTCAAAGAACACGGAACCAATTAATCGTGTTCTTCGGGGGTTACCTGTATCTTATCGCTGTACAGTGGTGAGACAGATCTGCCCATTCTCCTTTCGAAATACAGTAGAACCTCATTATAACGAACATCGCTTATAACGGACAGTTTTTTAAAAAAATATAATAATAATAAAGGATGCATATGTTTATCTGATGAGTTTTACATTTCCAAGCAAGCGATTAAACGAAGGCACAACGCTACAAGGAAGGATTCGCAACTTTGTAGCGTTGTTCCTTCGTTTGCTTTCTCAATTCTATCCATCATTTAATTTCGTTATTGTCTGAAATTCCACAAATTGACGCACACACTCATCAGTTTTTATTCAGTAACCTTTGAGTCATGTCGTTAAGTACTTTTTATAGCTAACTATTGTCCTTTCATTGATGTACACCCTGATGCATTACACCGATATTGAATTATTTGTTATAAACCGGACTTTCATTAAAACGGACAACCTTCAGCCCCAATTAGTCCGTTATAATGAGGTTCTACTGTAGTTTCGCATCACATAGTTAACATTAGCTAAATATTATTAATTTCCTAAAAATGAAATATAGATTGGAATACTTTAGGCTTAATGATTAAAAACTAGGGCTCAGCGATCTAAATATTGTGTGTTCCTAAAATTAAAAGTCAAATGACAATTGATTTCAAAATTCAAATCCTAATAGACCAACGTATAATAAGTTTATTTAATACTTTCAAAGCACTGAAGAAAGGTTCTGAAGTAGAAAGAAAGTGGAATAAGATTTGAGATCCCTACAGCCTTAATGAAGCAAATTGCGTATCTACTCTTCGTCTTTTTTTCCTTTGCTTACTTTACATTAAATCACAACCAAAAAAAAAAGTTTAACTAATTGATTTAATGTCAATGTTTATTTTAAATTAGGCGTTGAAGCTAAACTGGACTACTTCAATCTTCTTGGAGTTGAAACAATATGGTTGAGTCCATTCTTTACCAGCCCTATGAAGGATTTCGGCTACGATATCTCGGATTTCAAAGGTGTAGATGAGATATTTGGAACTTTGGATGATTTTAAAAGTCTTGTTGCTGCAGCGAAAGAGAAAAGTAAGTGAAAATTATACCAGTATTAATAAATTTATGTTGTTGTTTTGTTTTTTAAAAATAGTTTCACCAAGCATTTTTTTTTTCTTAATTTCTGATAACCTTTTAAAATATTTATTTTATGGTTATTTATTTTTTTTAAAAAGTAAAAGACACATTCCAATTTTACAGATATCCATGTAGTATTGGACTTAGTTCCTAATCACACAAGTGATCAGCATGAATGGTTTAATATGAGTCGTCATAGAATAGAGCCTTACACTGACTACTTTGTATGGCACGATGGAAAAGGACCAGACAAAAAAGAGCCACCAAATAACTGGGTAAGTACATAATAGAAAATCTCGTATCACTGCATTTACTTGTCATTCTTTCCGTAATCGTAGATATGTATTGAAGAATCGAAAACACTTCTGAAACTGAGGAACTCAAGATTAATTAAAACTTTCATCAGAGCATATGTATTCTACATATGAAATATGAGAAATGAACTAATACATAGGTTTCAGAGTTCCGCACAATATTGGATGTAACTCACCTGATTGGATAGGGTTATAAGTGCTTACTAAAGCCCATTGCACATGGATCCGAAAATCGGACGGTCGGATCAACGAATCGGACGTATTCTCTTTCACATGGCCACGAAACTCTCTCTGACGTTGTCTATACGACATATAGCATTCAAATCGTTCGTATAGGCGACGTTTCGTGGCCATGTGAAAGAGAATACGTCCGACGGGGGTCCGACCATCCGATTTTCGGATCCATGTGCAATGGGCTTAAGAAGAACATTTTCAAATTCAAAGATTCTTACGGGGATTTCACTGAACATATAATTTCAAAGGTAGCAGAGCAGTCAGAATCTTTCGGAACATTCGAATGCCATGTATATATATATCTGTTAATTTATGAAAGTAGCTTTGATGCTTAATTTGATGGTACTAAGATGGTTATGTATAGGCTAAATGTGGTAAATATCTATATTTACAGATTGGTCTCGGTTGCTATGCATTATATTATAATTGAACTTGAGCAATAACGATGGTGTTCTTAAAATAAAAATTTTACTTTAGGAAATGGTCCAATAATTTATACTTGTTCTTTCTGCAATTTGAAATTTGAAGGATATCTTACAAGCAACACTCGTCATGACATTTCACTAATGTTACTCCATCGCTCCCAGTAACTGTTGTAAAATAAAATAAAAATGATTTAAATATCTGTAATTTTGAAGTCCATGTCTACCGTAATGAATTTAATTTTATAATCACGGTATCCATCTGCTGTTTTGTTCAAGAAGTCATTTCAGTCTATATGGGGCAACGAATGTAGAATGTTGTAAGTGTTTCAAGTGATAAGATTTTGAAGTTGTTGTAAAAAAAAGTCTGTCAGCAATAAATTTATTTCTGACAGCATCTTCGAACTTGATTCAATAAACCTCTACTGAAAATTCACACTCTGTAAGATTTCAATGCAAAATGTAAGAGCCATATTGTAATACTTTAAGAATACTTTTCTAGTCATTGAATTTGACGAATTTTGCCTTAGCAGCATCATTTTCCTGGATCATTTTTATCAGATTTCTCTTATCCTCAATTTTTATCCTGTATCATTTTATCAAATTTTTCTTAAATTCTTCCTATCTGATGAAATCTAACAAAATTCATCTAACTTTGTGAAAATACTGTATGCAAATTCACATTGGCTTCGGTAATTTTCCATAATTGAAATATATTGAAATAATACAAAAGTACTATTGAAGAGTAAAATAATTACAATTTTATAAATATATTATTTTAAGCAATTACATTTAAATTAGGCTGGACTGTGATAATTTCTTCCTGTGATTTATTAACTAAACTTTTTTTATTTGCAGTAAAGGATTAAGCATTGATATTTCACTGTATTTTTTTATGAACTTTTAATATCCGAAAAATTCGTATATTAATATGACGTCATCCATGTCACGAACAGTTTTGGTACAAATAGTTAAGTACTAAGATTTTGCATTAACCTCCTGCCAAATATATATATATAGCCTTCTTTATTTCAATAGGAATGTAAGAATTAATTAAACCATGTCTCACCATTTTCTAACAATGTAAACTATATAAAAGTTATTTAATTCTTCTTCTCATTTTTACAAACTTTTGAAATGGTGCGATTCCTCTGGAGATTTTGAGCTTTCTGAGAGTTATTTGTATGTCCGGGTTTAGTTTTTTTGTTAGATTTTTCATTTATTCTCATATTAAGAATTCTGTTATGATTATTTGAGATAGTGTAATTACAAAGGCATGAAATTGTTATATAGGTTCTATAATTATATTATACTATGCATTGTGTAAAAATGAGAGAGATTCTTAGGTTAAGGTGCTCCAATTTGAAAATTAGAAATATTAAGTATATCCATTCTTTCCTTTAAAGAAAGGATTTTTAATAAATTGACGGCTCAATGTATATTCTGTAGAGTCAGCAACTGCTATATACCTGTTGAAGACAAAAATCACACGAAAGTAGGAGCCTATATTATATATCTCATATCTGCCAACAGTAGCGTACCAAGAGGGGGGCGGTTCGCCCCGGGCCCCTGCCTGGGAGGGGCCCCACCAGCCAGCTAATTTCCTTTTTTTTTGGTTGTAAAAGCAAGCCTAGGGGGGGCCCCACCAGCCAGCTTATTTCTCGCCCCGGGCCCCCAAAGGCGTTGGTACGCCACTGTCTGCCAAGGGATCGCTCACCTCCATTTTCCAGCTACCATCTCAAAATTAAAAGCCCGCTTTTTAATACAAAATAATTTAAGTAGGCCTATAACTTAAAAAAATTATTTCCTAAAAATAATGTTAGCCATATTAACAGCCTGAAATTTTTGCTCGATATTTCAAATTCCTCAAATAATGCCAATGAAAGAAAGTTTTGAAGCTCGTTCGCTCAATCGCGTGATTCTCTTCTCCGTGAGAAACATCAAAACACTCTGAAGAACTGAATTAAAAGAACGCTGTTTATCACTGATGTTGTGACATTTCAAAACTGATTATCTGTCACCAATGGAAGAAACGGAAGTTTATTTTTAAATTCATCACATTAAAAAGTTTCTTATATAATGAACATTTAAGCCAAAAAAAAACGTTAAAAACATGATTGATGGACGAAAACTAACTTAAATAAATTCTACTTAAATTACAAAACATGTATTTATTTGTCTTAGATTTTATTTGTTTTTCATTTTAGTTGAGTGTATTCAGAGGTTCAGGATGGACTTACGATGAAGTAAGGGGACAGTTTTATTTTCATCAGTTCCTTGCAGAACAACCAGATCTTAACTTCAGGAATGAACGTGTTCGAAAAGAAATGGAGGTAAGTAATAAGATACGATATCTGCTAATTAATTCAGCTAAACTTACAAAATAAGGAAGACTTACAAAAATGTAGATATCGAAACTTGCTGTAACTTGAAATTAATAAATAAGCCTAAGGATTTCGATTCATTTCCGTATTACTTCTAAAATTTTGATCTTGGATGACCACTATAGTATAGTTGAGAAATTGGAAACAGCTGTCCTGAAGTCATTTCAGTAAGGAAAATACAGAAAAATGAAATTTCTATTTCTAGTATTATATTATTTTGTTATATATCGATCCGCAATTGAGAATCCATTAATAATGCGTTGCCTTCTGAATTGAAGAAATCCGTGATCACTAGAGTCAGCTTTTTACGCCTTTCTTTCTTTTCAGTTTTAGAGGTCATCATATGAACAAATTTCCATTATGTTCTAAGGAATGTTATTATCCATAAAAAGAAAAGAATCCATATATCTAGCTTTTCTGTAAACATATATAAAGGAGAATGGGATCTGCTCCACCACTTGTATAGCGATAAGATACGTAAGGAAAGATCTCCATGAATAGAACATTTTTTATTATAACGACTTGTCTCAATTATTAGTCCGTTCGGAGTTATATAAGTCTAAATATGACGTTTGATTGAGTGATTGCGGTGAATGTGGGTGGCAGGGAAGAGAACCACCTACAGATGATGGGTGCTTTGCTGTAGGTGGTTGACTTCCCTGCCATCCACATTCACCACAATCAATCAATCACACTGTTAATAAGTATTATACGTAGTTATTAATTAATCTTTTCATTTATTTCAAGTATATAAAACTTACTTACATGTAATAAAAGAAAATAATACGTACTGTTCCTGAAAATAATTATTAAATCATAATTAATTAATACATCCGGGAAGTAAGAAATCTACGAGTTAAGTCATATCTAGACGTATATAACTTCGTACGGACTAATAATTGAGCCGAGTGGTAATGATAACATATGTTCTATGTAAGGAGATCTTTCTATAGGTATTTATCTTATCACTATACAGTTGGGGCAACTTCCCATAGACTTTTGCCCATTGTCCTTTAAAAAGCGTGAAAGAGAGAGAAAGATTGTTGTTAAATGTCGTTATTTTGCAGAAAATCTTTGCAAACAAAGAATTCTAACAGAAGCAAACAAAGATTTTGTTTCAAAGGAAAATTTTGTGATAACTACTAGAACAAAATCTTAAAGAACAATATGCAATATGTTTAAATGTCTGTAATTATAGTTAACCTTATATAAGACTGACTTAATTAGACTGACTTATATAATTCTAATTGTATAATTACAGAAACTTACTGCATATTGCTGAATAGTTTCTTTAGAAATTTACTATGATTCGCATGATATTTCAAATACTGGTAATAATGCTTTGGAGATCCGATTTATTTAAAATGTGTTTGTTTTCTTAATACAATATTTTCTGTTTCTTTTTATTAAGGACGTCATCAGTTTCTGGCTCGAATTAGGAGTAGCTGGATTCCGGGTTGACGCCTACAAACATGTTTTCGAAGATGCTGAATTTCGAGATGAACCAGTCGCTAATCCCTGGATGGATCCGGTAAGATAGATTAAAGATTATTTAATGAATTTAAAGAAAATGATGTTCAATCTCATGAAAAGCTAATTTTCATTAAATTGAATATTATAATATTTTTGCAACAACAAAGAACAATTTTGCAACAGTAAAATGTGGAGGAATTTCTATAATGTTCCATGCAGAGATATTCTCTTTAATTTTGTATGATATGAACAAAGATGTCAATTTCACAAGATTGACTTCAGCCTTTTATCTCCTGCATTCCTCAACAATTCCAGATATTAGAAAAACGGAACTTCATGCCAAAAAGCAAGAAAATTTGGTCAATTGAAAAGAATAGCAAAGGCTGAATTTACTGTGGCCCAGACAATCCGTTAGATTTGATCCATTGCTTGGCACTTTAGCAGTCTTCTAGCACAAAAAGAGCTCTAAAAACTACTCAACAATCACGAGTTTAGGATAATTAGGACAAAATTTCAAAAGACACCCAATCCGGTTGCTAGACAGACGCTTCATCGACTACTTTCTAAATAAAAACGAAAGAAGAATCACTATAAATATTAATTTAGTGATACAAAACTGCAAATAATTATTACAGTTCAGTTAATAAAAATTCCCGGTGTCAATTCCCGGTGAAATGTATTTTGACATTGTAATTGAATGCCTTTAATCTTGAAATTATTTGATGGCTTTATTGATTTAATTGTTTTATTCAGTTAAAAGTGCATTTCTGATAAGTCTTCATATTCCAATTTTCACTTATTTTAAATTTCGAATGGGATTAAAATCAACAAAAGAATAGCTGACATATGTTCAAATAATGATATTAGAATAATACACAAAAAAGGGCAGAACATCAAATCCATATTATATAAGAATGAAGAAGAAGATGAGCAAAATTACAAAAAGATTAAGAAAATCATGGGGACAGTTTATAAATTAAAATGTAGAACATGCGGAGCCGTATACTTTGGAAATTCAGGACGAATGCTAGAAGAACGAATAGAAGAACACGTAACAGCTTTCACGAACAATCGACCTAAAGTATCAAACTGGGCAGAACACTGCATCACAAACAACCACAACCCCGACCCGAAAGTCACAATTCTCTACAAAATTCAAAACAAACATACTAGGTACCTAATCGAAGCATGTGTCATAAAAACCTTCCAATGCATAAATAAAGACAAAGGGTACATGGTTAACCCGAACACACTGTCGTACTTCCAGGACATGACAAAAAATCAGAGAGAGAAATTTCAGTGAACCAATTCCTTGTTAGCAACAATTGGCTGTATTAAAATGTTTCTGATAATAATTATAATACATTGTTACATTGTTAGTAAATATAGGTTGTGTAAAATCCTTAACAATTGATTTTATAAAAATGTCTTTAATTATTGTAATATAATATGTCTGTATCGTGCAAACCAGTGAATGTAATGGAAGTTAATCTTTGTTATTTAAAACGGTTTGAAAAAGCGGGAAGATGGTATTCTCCGCGAAATATCACCATTAATAAAATGAAATTTATCCGTAGATGGAGTTTTCTAATTTAATTTAATAGGAGTACAAGATAGAATATGAAGTAAAATTTCGAATACATTTGATAAATTAAACGACCCATCTAAAATGAAGTGTCATTGCATCAGATTTTCATTTATTTTTCAATCCATAATAACATCAACAATAAACTGGATGATATGATGATTTTCAATTAATTATATTAAGTAGTTGATGAGTTAAAAATTTTCTCTCTAATTTGCAATGCAGAAACGTTATTCTGTTTTATGTTGGTAGTAACTAACTTACGGTACTATAAAAGAAAAAATCTTTAATTAGTTTTTTGGTCAATATTTACCATGTTACTTATTTGTGAAGATAGTTTATTGTAAAGAGACTGATATCCAATTTCCATATAAAGAACCTCAAGTAAATGAATTATTGTAATTTTTGAAAATCTATTATTGCTAAAATGAAGTAATTTAGAGTATTCTTTTTCCTATTTTATTAAAGATAGCAAATGTAGTTGAAGATTGATTTTATTTTTTCTGATCATGGTTCTTTTTCTTAGTTGAGAATCTATTTTAGAATTTCATTCTGTGTAGGTTTAATTTATTTATTCAATAATTATCTCTTTTTGTTTTCTCTGTAGAATGACTATGGCTATCTGGATCATATCTACACTGCCAGTCAACCAGAAAACTTCGATATGTTAGTAGACTGGCAGAAGATTTACCAAAAATTTGAAGACAGAGACGGTTTTCATAGGTTTGGCTTTTATCTTTAGTCTTTTAGGTTAAGAAAACTTTCTTATATACAAGAAGTCCTATTATGTGTGTTTCTTTAAACAGTTTGTTCCAACGCATTTGATAAATTAAGGTCTGTTTACAATATTAAGAATTCGCATTTAATCATGCGCGCTTCTGTCTAACCAACTGAGCCGACTCTGGCCGACCTCAGAAAAACGCACCCACTCACGAACCCGACTGTTTTCTTGACAGCGCGTTTTTACATTGTTGTGGTGAGTCTATTTTCGTGCCAATTATTTAGCAAAATTTTCATTTAAAACAGGTCGTTATTCAGCCTAAATCATGCCTGACCATGCTTTAAGCAAGTTGGGAGAAAGGGAGAGAAAAAGAAAAGCATTAACTAGGAAAGAGAAGCTTGAAAGAAGCTTGAACAAAACGAAAGAACGTGAGTCAAGAGCATCGACATTACGTACAATCTACAGCAGGTAAAATTAAACGATACCCAATGACTGGAACGGTAAGAAGCTCATTGATGTCAATAAGATCACAGCCTTAAGAAATTGAAAAGATGGAAAGACTGCTTAGCATATGCATTAATAGCCAAAATGCGAAGAAATCGGGAGCAACAATTAAAACATTCGCTCTCTACGATGACTTGAAAAAAAAATGCTGAAACTTAAGTTATGTTTTGTTTTTGTTTTTAAGGTTAAATGCAACATAAGCTTATATTTATTTATTTATTTATTTATTTATTTATTTGTAACACTGTTTTCTTATTATTTTCATGTAAAGTTTAACTAATTTTAGGTTTGGTGTTACAATGCTTGATTTTTTATTTCCATTGTTATTGTTGCTGCGCGAAATTCTATAAAGCAAACTTTTCCAGGAACGCAACTATCGCATAGTAGGAGAGTTTCCTGTGAATATGTACATTTACTGCAATGCCGAGCATAGCCGAACGGTCTAGCCGAGTGCCCTACTAACTTGGCTTTATATCTGAATCTAGGTTTGAATCCCATGGGTGTTTCCTTTCTTTCTTGCATTTGTCTGCTTCTTCTTCTCTTTCCTTCTTCTAACTGGCTACGGCAATGTCTTTTTTATGGTCTGTACTGTAGGCCTAAAGGTAGCATTGCTAGTAGGCCTATCAAATCAATACAGTAAACTATAGTAGCGGCCATGGAAATTGTATCACATATGAGATATATTAGAAGTCGGTTAACAGATGTTACGGTAGTATATTTAAGCTATGATCTCGATTTGCAATGATATCATTTGTAGCACAGAGAATAAACCAATAAACTGATAATCAGTGAAATGCAATTTATTATTTAAAATGCTACATTGAGTTGTAATAAGTGTAATTTCACACCACAGGCTCACCAATACTGTCAAGGAGCAATGTCGCAAGAAACAATCATATCTGGAAACAAAAAAAGATTAATAGCGTATGTAGGCCTACAAAGCATAACTTGAATCAATAATAGTATGTCAATATTATGCATGATTATATCAGTATTAAGGCATGTATTGAAAGAAAGTAACTCAATGTTATTATTAGAAATGGTTTGAAAAAGCGGAATGATGTAGTTCCGCGAAATATTACCGATATTAAAGGAAATACGTTAAAGTGATGTGGTTTTTTTACATAACTTGAATCGTTATTTCTCATTTCATGAGATGCCACCTCAAGCCTTACCAACAGCTTTACTGCAGTGAGGCGTGGAGTAGATGAGCTTCTTCAAATATTCTGTAATACATTCCTGTAATTGTTGTTTTTTGTTAAGTCTCTCCTCGCTACAACTTTCTTGGTCATTATGTACCAGCAGTTCTCGATCAGGTGTAGGTCAGGACTGTTCCAGGGCCAATTTAGGCATCTGATCTCGGCCTCTTTAGGAAATTTTTGATCTCAATACAAACGTAGAGTATCGATTAAATGACTATTATGCTATATCGTATCTTTATAATCTATATCTCCTCTTATTTCTTGAAATCTCTTACTTTCCCAAACATAATCGATTCATCTTGCTAGATTTTAGTTTCTACGTAGTGACAATAATTACAGCCAATCTAGTTAACCTTTAATTCAAACATTCATTTACGATCATATCTTGCAATTCCTAACATATAGCGTTTCGTATTTCTTTTATAGTGTGTAATCTCTCAATTTCTTTAATGATCACCCTTCGTGATAATAATATATAATGGTTAAATACTTTTCTTTTTCAAACAGCGTAACATTTCCATTCAAAATAACTTTATTTGTTCTTTTCAATATAACATTAATAAATGCGATTTTTGATTCTACAATTAATTTCCATCATAATGCTTCATACTTGCTATCCAAAATAAACATAGCTGATGACTTCCTACAATTTTACATTAGCAACTTCTATCTTCTGATTATTGTCGAATCCACTGAATAAAGCTTTTGTTTTCTTTATTTTTAACCCAGAGTTTAAGCTTTTAGTAGCAAATTATTTTATCATCGAGTAACATCCGTAGCATCATAGCGAACGAATTATTAATATCGATGCTTTTTTTTCTGCTAGTATAATTTTATGAATACATCGCACTGAATTTACAATACTGCAATTCTATCTACCTGTTTCTTATGACATCTGGCACATGAATGTGGTCATTAAATACCTTCGAATATACTATTCGATTTTTTGTACAAGCATGAGCTTGAAAAGAAACATTAATACGCCACGGGGTTGCATGACATTAAAACATAAATGTCTAGATTGAGTTGACGGAAACGAATGACTGGCTTAATGAAAATGCATTTTCTATAACTTAATACATTTCAGACAAATTTTAATATAGAATAGTGTTGGTTATAAATTCAATTTGTACATTATCATGCTTTTCAATTCAAACAACAGCAGGAAATGAATTCACTTCTTACTGCAGTTTGGGAACATTCTTGAACATATTCGCGTAGTCTCACAGTTACTTCAAAGTTATTTAATGTAACTCATGCATTATACTCCGAACTTTAATAGCTTTATAAGGGATTACATGAGCGTCATTGCATCAGACGCCGGCTAGATGCGAAAGAGACTAGAAGATCGATTTAATCATAACTCAGATCCTGCTCTAAAATTACACTCTGATTATTTTCTGGAAATTAGAGGATATGATTGTCGTTCTGATTCCCTTTAATTATCTCTGCAAAAGCACTGGAGACGCATTAAACAGGAACATAAAATTTCAAACCTTTTATGCCATTAACTTTAGTAAGTTAAATTGATCATTTAATCCTAAGCTGCTAATCTTCAATTCATTAATTCCCTCCAACCTTCTTTTTTTCTTATAGGATTCTTATGTTAGAAGTTGGGGAGCCAGCATCTATACTGATGAGTTATTATGGAAATGCAACGCATCGCTTTTGTGATTTTCCCTTCAATTTTGAGCTTTTGTGGATAAACGAAAAAACAACAGGAAGAGATTTCCTTGGTAGAGTCAGAGCTTGGTATGATTTAATTACCCCAGAAAAATGGCCCAACTGGCTGGTAGGTAAAGAAAAAAAAAACTCTAAGATAAAATCAGTAAACTTAATTTGTTAATTTGTAAATTCTTCTAAAGCTACTGGAGTATGAATTATAGAATTTAACAACTAAAAGTTTAAAACAACAATTGCCAATTTTCCATCAAATAAAATATTTCGAAATAGAACATTCAAATACCGATTTTATTTTTTGCACCATACATTTTTTTTTTATTTTTAAATAATTTTATTTTATTTTTGCAATGATATTAATCCGTTTAGGGATAGATATCTTCAATTGTTCATCAATTTTAAATAGAAACGAGACAGTTTCAAGAGCCGATAGTCATATCAGCATATCTTCCCTTTTCTGCTAAAGTTCTTAACTTCTCTTTCCAGAAGCTGCTTTAGGCCAGAGTAGAACAAGCTGTCGTTAATTGTCGCAATTTCCACCTGGAAATAGATTCTTTAACAACCAGTTCGAAATTATTTTTTCCATACGCTGTGATTTCTATATTTTTATATTAGCTTTGAAAATGTTTCATTTCTATTCAAAAATTGACGAATTTCTATTAACAAACAAGTGCAATTAATAATTGAAGATATTATAGATGTCATTTCTTAATCAGATTTGTATTTTTTAAGTTCATCGTCTCTCTTTATCTTTGCTATTTTCTGTTTACCGAAATCTAATTAATAGGATTTTCTTCTTCTTCTTTCTTCGAATTTGGCCATCTGAGGACCACGTGAAATAGCCCATGAAGCTCAACGTTTCTTATTTCTCTCACTCCAGTATCTTTTCATTCTTTCACTGTGTTCTTTCCTTCTCTCATCAGTCCATAAAGCTCCCGTTTTTCTCCTTTCTCTTTCCCGGAACCCCTTAAAGTTTTTGATCTTTTTTCTAAATTTGCCCCTATCCACAATATCTTTCTCCGTCAAACCAATCTCCTCCAGGTCCACTCTAATCTCCTTAATCCAAGTAAGCTGTGTCTTGGGGTTCCTGTCGAAATAATCAAATATTCGTCTGGTCAGTCTTCCCTTCTCCATTCTTTTGAGATGCCCATAGAAGGTTAGTCTTCTTTTCCGCATAGTGTCCGTAATTTTTTCTATTTTTTTGTATATCTCTTTATTAGTTCTTAATTTCCATTTATTGTTTTCATATCTCGGCCCTAATATCTTTCGAATTATTCTTCTCTCCCTCTTTTCCAATTCTTCCAGCTGATTGTTTGTTTTCATAGTTAGGCACTCCGATGCATATAGTCCTTCTGGTTTAATCACGGTTTGGTAGTGTCTCAGTTTGGCATTGATGGATAGACATTTTTTATTATATCTGCCCTTTGTCAAGTGAAATGCTGTTTCCATTTTCCTTTTTCTTGCCATGATTGCCTCTCTATCGAGTGCATTGGGTTGTATGATTTCTCCCAGATATTTAAACTTCTCCACCCTAATGATCTTCCCATATTTCGTTATCATATGTTTCGGTGAGTCCTTTCTGTTTGTCATGTAGGTTGTTTTTTCAAATGAAATTTGAAGTCCTGTCTTCTCTGCCATTTCCTTCAGAATATTAATTTGTTTTGTTGCATCTTCAAAACTTTCAGCGAAGATGGCCAAATCGTCCGCAAATGCCAGACAATCAACTTCAATATTGTCCTTCTTCCTGCCAATTCTTATTTTCCTTATTCCCTCTTCTTCAGTCCTTTTCCTCCATTCTCGTATAACCTTTTCCAACACACAGTTGAAAAGCAATGGGGAAAGACCATCTCCCTGTCTTACGCCCGTTTCCACAACAAATGGTTCGGAGATTTCCCCCATGAATTTAACACTAGACTTCGTGTCTGTTAACATATCTTTTAGAATTGAAATTGATTTATCGTCGGTTCCGAATTCTATGAGGACATTGAGAAGCGATGTTCTATCTATGGAGTCATACGCTTTTTTAAAATCTACAAATGTAACGAATATGTCCTTGTTTCTCATTTTTCTATATCTGATCACACATTTAAGATTTAGAATTTGTTCTACACACGATCTCCCTTTCCTGAAGCCGCCTTGATATTCCCCTATCTGATTTTCCAGTTGAAGCTCCAGTCTATTTTGAAGTGCCCTTGCAAATATCTTATATGCTGTCGATAGGAGAGATATTCCTCTCAGATTATTGGTGTCTGTCTTGTCTCCTTTTTTATGTATTGGATGTATAATCGCATTTTTCCAGTCTACCGGTATCTTTTCCTCCTCCCATATTTTATTAATTAAGTTTTGAAGATTTATGATTGTTCCAATATCAGCCAATTTCCACATCTCCGGGTATTATACAGTCTTCTCCTGGGGCTTTATTATTCTTTAGGTTTTTAATAATGCTTTCCATCTCTGCTAGGTCTGGAGGCTCTGTGTTCTGATGTTTTTCCATCGGAGGGACCAAATGGAATCTTTCTTCTGGGACACTGCAGTTTAGGAGATCGCAGAAGTATTCCGCAAGGATTATGCAATTGTCTCTATTATTCAAGGCCATCTTTCCATTCCTGTCTTTAAAGCACAAATTTGGTGGCTGGAAGCCTTGTATTTCCTGTTTGAATGTTTTGTAGAAAGATCTGGTATTATTTCTCTTAAAGTCTTCATCAATCTGTAGACTTTAGGATTTTATTATTAACATTTTAATGTTTATGTTCTACAGTTAGGCAATCATGATCAACGCAGAGTATCAAGTAAAATATCAGTAGAATTAGTAGATGGCTTAAATATGGTACCGTTACTACTACCAGGGACAGCAATAACGTATTATGGTGAAGAACTTGGGATGGAGAACATTGAAGTTTCCTGGGAAGACACTCAAGACCCATCAGGATGCAATGCTGGAAAGGTAAAAAAAAAAAAAATATTTTTCTTTTTTAAAGGAGAATGGGCTAACTGTGTGGGAATTTGCCCCACCCTGTATAGTGATAAGATATAGAAAGATTTCCTTACATAGAACATATGTTATTATTACGACTCGTCGCAATCATTAGTCCGTTCGGAGTTATATACGTCTAGATATGACTTATCTCGTTGACATCTTACTTCCCGGATGTATTATTTATTTTTATCATTTAATACTTATTTTCAGTAACTGTAAATATTATTTCATTGCATGTAAATAATTATTATTTACTTGAAATAAATGATAATATTAATTATTAATTACGTATAATATATAAACAAATCAAAAACATCGTTTCTTACAGTATTAAACATCTTTATGGTTTCTCAATATTTCTATACCCTGAACGGGTATTTTCTTCAGGAGAAAAATAAAATATACATCTATCTTCCATTTAAACGAACAGAAGTGAAGTATAAAAATTCAAATTAAAGAAATATATTACAACAAAGTTACAATATAAATAAAACAAAGAAATAAAAACACTACAGCATCTCCTCGTATCAATCAACTGTAGATATCTATGAAGGAAACAATTGCAATATAATTGTTTTAAAATAATACATTCACTTTTTTTGAATTACAATCGTATATTATTTAAGATTAATATAAATCCTTATTACACTCATAATTAAATTAAATTCAATACAGATTTAATGTGTTTGTTTCTTTTTACAATTTTCTTAAATAAACCGAATAAAATTGTATTCATTCTTAATGATTTATCTCTATTGAAACAATTTGCTATATTGATTAGTCCCGATTCTATCATATATCGTTCATTTTCTTCTTTAGCATTATAAATAATTTCCACTATCGGATCTGGATTATGTGATAAATTTATAACATGATTAGCCCAATCTGATAACCCTGGCTGATTATTTTGGAACGCTCTAATATGTTCCGTCAGGCGTTCATCTACCGCTCTTCCTGTATTTCCAATGTAGATTTCATGACAAGTCCGACATTCTAATTTATAAACAACTCCCATACAATAAAGAATATTTTCTACTTTCTCTTTCCTTTTTTTGACAAACTGTTACCCTTGTAATAGATGATTTTCATATTATTTTCTGTAAATACCTCTCTTACATTCTTTTCTATTGTAAATCCAACTGGAAACTTAACATATTTATAATTACTAATTTGATTTGGAATGACATTAACCTTTGTTACATTTCTTCTCTTAAAAAATCTATTGATGTTGACATTTATAAAATTTTGCGGATAGCCATTCATTCTCAATTTATTACTAAAACCATTTATTTTATACTTCCATAATTTTTTGTCTTCAGTATACGAGGTTATTCTTCTTAAATTATTAAAAATAATTTCTTTCTTTGTGGAAATCTTATGATTTGAATCATAATTTAGTACATGGGTACTTAGGAATTCTTTCTGATAGAATTCATGCGAAATTGAGTTATTTTTGTTAATTAACAACACATCTAGATAATGCAATACATTTTCTTTTTCTCTTTCATAAGTAAATTTAATGTTATCATTTATCGAATTAATATAATTAAAAAATTGAGAAAATTGCCTATCTGTCCCTTCCCATATCAATAATACATCATCTAGATATCTCCAATATGAATAATTTGTTTTGTTCCATTTTAATATGAATTCTTTTTCTAGCCAATTCAAATATATGTTACACATTGACCCAGAAACTGGGCTACCCATAGGAAAACCCTTTTTTTGTATATACATTTTATCATTAAATTTACAATACTTGTTATCACACATAAGTCTCAAAATCTCCATGAAAGTTTTCTTATCCAAATTATGTTCTTTTAGGATATTTTCATTTTCTTCACACTTACTTTCAATTATCTCTAATGTTTCTAATATTGGAACATTAGTATACATTGATACTACATCCATAGAAAATAATCTTATCTTATGTCTCTTTTTTATATTTTGTTCTTTATATGTTTTCAAACAATCTAATAAATTTGTGGTGTTTTTTAAAATTATCTCTGGAACATCTAATGGAATCTTTTGAATGATTTTATTCATAAATTTACCTAAATTTTGGAGTGGGGAACCAAATGAATTTATCACTGGTCTTAAAGGGTAGTTTTCCTTGTGTGTTTTTACCCTAGGCTCAAAGGTAGGTGTCCTTAACATAAAGATATTAATAAAGATAATCATTTTTAAAAAAAATCGTTTTGTACTCCCAAATGTATATATAAACAGAAAATGTATTATCAAAAATAAAATAAAATATGTCAGCAACACCCATTGGTTGAATTCATATGGATTGACCCTTTAACGACTGTGAATGAATTAAATAACGTACATTTGAATTTAATAACGACGTATTGTCTTGGGCGAATTTAAAGACTCTGAATTCTCTGAATTTGAATACTCTGAAAATTAATGTTAATTTGATAGATCTTGAAGTCCGGATGCATTATTTATCAATGTCGGGATTATCATATTTCACACCTGATTCTTCTAATTGCAACTTCGACAAGTCAGAATTCTGTTTTGAATCAGCATTAATGTTTTCATCAGCAAATCTGAATGAGATGGATAATGAAGATACGGAGATTATATTAACATTCCTTGAATAGCGTCAACTGTTTCATTAATTTATAAGTTTATGGATTTATTCAAACCTTATTGTTAAATTGAAATAAAAAAATACATATTCCAATTTATATTAGAGAATTTCATGTTTATTTATAAATACTGATTACCTATTAAAACACGCATTCAAAAATTAGCACAAAGCACATAACATAAATCTTTAGGTAAGTTACTGAGTCACTTGAAGATCTGGTATTTAATAAGGAAGTTAACAACGACTGTAAAAAATATTTTTAAAAATATGAAAAGCATTAAATAATATTTCTTACTGCTAAAAAGCAAATAAAGCAATAATTTGAAAATTAGTCGTCTATCAGTGTAAAACAAAACAGATTTATTTTCTTCTGTCCGTATTGAGGCATAACTAAAATCCAATAATTTATTATAATATTAATTTATTGTTAATAATTGTTATTTAATTATAAGAAACCCATCGTTAACGCATCAAAAAAGGTATTTTCGATTTTTAAAAAAGCTCAATTTTTTTTTTTTTTTTTTGCCGATTTTGCAGTAGAAGATTTTTTTTTTCAAGAAAATGTTATTAAATAAAAATAATAATCGCAATTAAAATGTTATTGCTATTCCACCAAGGCTTAATGTTTGTAGTAAGCTTTGATTCTAAATATGGTTTTACTGAACATTTCTAAACATCGTATTTCACCCCTGAACTCCTGTAATTTTGGTAACACTCGATGACGCAAAACTTCAAATTCGCCTCATTCGAGTGATCCCTAATAACAGCTCCAATGCTGTCTTTACGTGTTTACTTTAACTAATAACATCATTTATTTGAACCCAAAGTAAGATTAACTGCAAAATTATTATTGTTTTTTCTTTATGTTATAGGAAGGATACAAAACAGCATCCCGTGACCCTGAAAGATCTCCAATGCAATGGAATGAGAGTGATCATTCAGGCTTTTCTTCAGCGGAAAAGACTTGGCTACCAGTTAACCCTAATTATCCTCGAGTGAATGTAAAGGTAATGTAACTTTATATTGTTAATCGTTTTATTTATTTCTTACGAGTTTAGAAATATCTTAGCATGTATCACCAATGTAGATCATAATATGTATTGCATCGATCTTAAAATCCATCCAATGACTTCCTAATGGTTTCAAGTTATCTAAGTCCTTAGCTTACACTTTAAGTTTAGTGCGATTATAAATGTCATTTCAATTGCTCAGCTTTTTTTTGTTGTATTGTAGATTTACAACTTTACTAGTTAGTTTCATCAATATCTGCAGATCCCTTCCCCATTGTGACTTTCAGAGAGACAGAGATGTGCAAAACAATTTTCTGGATGCTTCATTTCTAGAACATTTATAAAGAAAGCACTGCAGCTACGTGACCTGATCTAAAAGCAAAGATGGTAGCTTATGGCCATGGTAAAGCTAACTAGCATATCCAGAAATTTGAATGGGAAAGAAGGATTATGTTAATCCTCAGTCAAAATTCAACAAAAAATAAATAAATAAAGAGACGTTCAGTACTATTTAAAACGATTGCTCCTTAACCAAAAAAAAAAAAAAAAAAGCCGAATAGATTTCTTTCTTATTCGAATCCAATGACAAGGATTGCAATCAGGGTCTCCTACTCTCTAGGAGGCAGCCCTGTTACAATCCCACTAAACTGTTCCTTTCGGCACACCAATCTCTTTTCTCTCGATATTCTCACTCTTTCACATTATTGTAACCTAAATTCGTCAATAGCTGAATTTAGATTACAACTCTTACTTGTTAGTCGAATCAAATAATTGCGGAAGACTTTTGCCCATCAAATTAATTCTATGCTAAAACTAAGAATTTGCATATGAATTGCTAAAAGAAAAGTGACTTGGCAAATTAGTATTACATTTTCATCTATTTTAGCACCATTTTACAAACCGTATGAATAACGCAGTCCTTAAAAGAGATTGGAAAACAGAGCAACTGGAATAATTAATTTAGTCTGCTATATTTATTAGAAATTTTTATTATCAACTTTTAGATTACTTAGTTATTTTGTAAAAACAAATAAATCATCTGCTTATTTAGGCTGTAAACAACAGAAGCAGAGATTAATCATCCATTTCTATCTCAAAAAATATTAACATTTTTCCATAATCTGTGTAATTGTAATGATTAAAATTCAATTTCATTAACTTTTTTTTAAATGAATCTCTGAATTCATCACATCTCTTTTGATTTATTCATTCATATACAATATTTCGTCAAGAGAAATTTCTTGATTTTCTCAAGCCAATTCTAAAAAACTAATAATACATAGATTCTAAAAGCTTACAATAATTATAACAACAATTTACATACACTTTGATATGCTTATTATGTTTTAAAACAATTTACGTACCTTTTGAAATGTTTTCTTTGGTGGAACAACAATGAGAAGCTTTAATATTTCATGAAAAAAAGCATTTTATGTAAACTTCGCCTTATTTTTTAAAACCTTTTTAAAACTTTCTATCAAACATGTCAAAAGGTATGTAAATTGTTTTAAAACATAATAAGCATATCAAAGTATATGTAAATTGTTGTTATAATTATTGTAAGTTTCTGGAATCAATGTATTATTAATTTTTTAGAAGAGGCTTGAGAGAGTCAAGAAATTTCTCTTGACGAAATATTGTATATGAATGAATAAATCAAAAGAGATGTGATGAATTTAAATAAATGACGATAGTTCAGGATTTTGTCTGAATCTCTGAATGTTTTCTTTTCAGGCACAACTACTAGCGGAACGTTCTCACTTAAAAGTGTATCAGAGTTTGGTGGCTTTACGCAAAGAGCCCACTTTACAACATGGAACCCTTACTTTTCCCATTGTAACAGATGCTTTGTTCAGTTTCCTCCGCCTGTTGCCTAATTATCCTGCCTACATGGTTTTGATCAACATGAGTAAGGAACAACAAAAAATTGATTTCAGTTCAGCTTCGGTGTCTGGATTCCGTTTTCCATCTGAAGCCGAAGCAGTCGTTGCTAGTACTAATATTCCAAATGATTCTCCAATTGTAGCAGATGGCAGAGTATCTTTGGCAGATTTATCCCTTGGTCCATATCAATCCGTGGTACTTAAATTCAATCCAGTGTACGAGTGAAGATTCAACTCTCGAGAGAAAAAGAATATTCAATTTTTGCAATTGAAGTTTTAGAAGGCCAATACATTACTACAAAGAACAGATATATACACAAAACACCTGAACTATTGGAGCTATTTCTGAGACCGGAAGAAATACTAGTAGAAGATAATAGAAAGGAAAACTTTCCTTAGAAAGTATCTATCTTATTAATGGCTCGAGTAAGAAGTGACTTATGAAATCTAATATCTGTGTGAATGTGCTTATGTAATTTGTAATACGATTTAACAATCAACAAAACAAAGTTG
Organism: Thereuonema tuberculata; assembly: GCA_023159025.1. Classification (NCBI taxonomy): domain Eukaryota; kingdom Metazoa; phylum Arthropoda; class Chilopoda; order Scutigeromorpha; family Scutigeridae; genus Thereuonema; species Thereuonema tuberculata. Next base: position 76,759,408 of record JAFIDM010012231.1, read on the forward strand.
TAACGTGGAAAAAAATTATTAAAGCCTACGTAAATTTATATTTAAAAATAAAATAAAAGTGTAATTACTTTTTCATTACATAGTCTCCTTTTTTTTTTTTCTTCTAAACTGTACCTTACGTTAGCAAGAATTCACGTATGCAATTAAGAAGCACAGAATTAATGAGAAGTTGATTAAAAAATGATGGTATCATTGCCCTACATTTGCGCAGAGGATGACCGTTGCCAAGTAGATCCAAAAGGGGTCTCCAGGTGGTGAGCCATGACGGCAAAATGCATCAATAAGCCAATACATACACCATTTCCAATGTTTGGATTATTAGAAAGCTTAGATGGCATGATAGCATCTGAAACTTTTGATATCATCCATTCCCTAAGTCTGCAAAAGTATTGCTCGAATTCAAGAAAGAAGCAGTGATCCCTCAAAGACTAAAACAAGAAAATAAAAACAGGAAAAAATTGTGGAATGTAAAACCTCGGGCAGCACTATAGCTGCCTCAAAAAATATTTGACCACAAAAAAAAAAAAAAATTGTAAAGGAAAAAAATAAATAACAAAGCCTTTAAAGGATAAAAATAAAAGCAAGCAATTCATAATTGAACTAGGATGCCTTTAGAATCAATCTGAGACCCTGGGTCGGAGGTTTCAAGCTCGTTGAGCTCTCCTCAGCCAGTGCAAAACTCAAAAGGCGAACGTGGGGAAAAATAAGTCATTCAAGATGGAAGCAGTGACCGCTCAAAGACTAAAACCAAGAAAATAAGAAAAGAAGACTTATTCTTCCCCTCGTTTGCCTTTTGAGTTTTGCACTGGCTGAGGAGAGTTCAACAAGCTCGAAACAGCCGTTCCCAAGGATCTCAGCTTGATTCAAAAGGCATCCTAATTTCAATTATTCTTTGAATGTTTAAGCAGAGTTACATCATTAAATTACATTGGCCATACCTAGAAAATTTTATTTGTAATAGAATGTAAAGTAATTTACATTGTTTTAAAGCACCTATTATAATAAAATAATATTCAATAACATATATTTTTTTCAGCCTGTTAAAAAAAAATTGAGACATTTTAAAAGAAATGATGATAAGGAGTTGTTGACCGGAGTTAAAAAGAAAATTGCTATGGAAGGTAATTTGCAAATGGTTTTAATTCCATTTAGAAATAGTTTGATTTAATTTAGACCATTTGCTTGTCTTAATTTAAATATTAAATTACCATACAAATATAAATATTGTATGGCCAAAAGTATCCGGTGGTAAAAGTATCCACCCCGTGGTTGGGACGCAGAGGCTCCTGAGGTATTTATCGATATGATATCAGTCCCCCTTTTGCATCGTTGACAGCTGTACATGTCTTGGAAGACTTTCCACCAGGTTTTGATAGATGGTCGCAGGAACTGACTTCCAGGAGGACATGACAGCTGAAGTGAGTCCAGCCAGGGAAGATGGGTGATGTGGGTCAGCACATAATCTGCGTTTTGTTCCACAGATGTTCAATGGGGTTGAGATCAGGACTATGAGACGGCCAGTCAAGATGTGGAACACCCATGTTGTCAAACCACAGCCGCACAAGCTTCGATGTGTGTACGGGACAGTTATCCTGCTGGAAGAGATACGGGCCTTCCCCAAACTTTTGCGTCAGAGTTGGGAGGGCGGCGTTTTCCAAAATGGCCCAATACATTGCAGAGTTCATGTTGCCCATCACAAGAATTAAAGGACCCAGCCGAGCCATGAAAAACACCCCTACACCATTATGATGCCACCACCGAACTTAATAGTTGGCACAATGCAGTCAGAAAGAAGTGTTCGCCGGACATCCGCCAAGCCCACGTGCATCCATCGGACTGCCCAGATCGTGAAGTGAGATTCATCACTCCACAGTCCAATGATGGTGAGCTCTGCACCACTGCAACCGAAGCTTCGCATTGACGGCGGAGATGTTTGGCTTGTGAGCAGCCACACGGCTGTGGAAACCAAAGTAGTTTAGCTTTTAGCGAACAGTCCTGCTGCTAACAGCAATGCCCGATGCATGTTGGAACTCTATCGTCATCACTTCATACCAATGAAGACTTGTGATTTTACTTTCTTACTCTTTTCAGGGTTCGACGGCTATTGTCAATCAGTTTTCTCGGTCTACCACTTCGTGCAGCTGTCGTTTCACTGCCTCGACATCTGCATTTTACAATTACATCACTCACAGTTGATTTCGGCACATGCAGCATGTCCGCAATTCTACGAACCGATTTCCTACAATGGTAGCATCCGATGACCAAGCCACGTTCAAAGTCACTGAGCTCGTCTGACTTACTCATTTTATCGGGAACGCAGAAATATGACCGCCCAAGCCTCCCCCCCCCCCCAACGCTTTTATTGCATCTGATGATGCATCAAACCTCCTGACCTGCCTGATTCACTTGGTCGGATGGGTATCTGAATACTTTTGGCCATATAGTGTGTGTGTGTGTAATTAGTCTACTTACAATTTACAACAGGGAAGCAACTGTACAATTTTTATCTATATGTTGGCCTCTATAAGGATCTCTATGGGGGTTTTTGTATATCATCACAGCTTGTGAAAATTTTATGATAAGCTGTATTGAAGAGCTACAATAAATGTGCATCTTACATGTGAACTTAAATACAGAAATCAATCTGATAAGAGAAATCAATTATATTCATCTTTTCCATAAAAACTCGAAACTAAATTTGTTTTCCAATCAACTCTATAATTAGGATTGAGGAACTATAAATTATTATGAGTCCTGTCTCACCACTGTTGTTGACCAATATTATGTAGCTTCTTAAATAAACAATTTGGGTAATTTTGGATATGGATCCTTTCTGAAATCCAACATCCCATTTCATCCAATAAAAGGAGAAATCTAGCATTTTTTGAATCGATTTATAGTTGGAGAGCCATTATTTTGTTTAAACTACCCGATCCAGGTAACAGCATAAAACTTCATTTTGGTTAAACGATAAGGATTATTGTAACATCCATCCTATTCTAAATTCCTAGAAAAAAAGTTGTTCAAAACTTCAGAATAATTTCAATCAGTACACAGAACAAAATGTCCATTTTGAAGTAATCTGAGATGATAAGTTTGGGCATTTTTAAAGCCAGCAAGCAAATACCATATTTATCCAATGCTTACAGCACAGGATATCCTTACAATGAATCATTGCTTGCAGTGGCATCTTATCAAGATATTGGAAAAATTTCGCTGCATCTGTATTAAATCAAGATTAATAAATAAGCAAAATGAGAGATACAGACAAGCAAATACTAAATATCAACACTAAAGTGAATAGTATACAAAGTAAGGAGGGGTGTCATGCATAAAAACTTTCTAAATTCGATCTCATGTTTCTTCTGCATTCTTTTCAAAAATAAAGATGGTCATTTTTGGTTTTATTTTTATCATGAATGGTAAAGTTTCAGCTACTGACAAATCACAGAATATTTCGTTGTCATTTTGCAATTTGCAGCTAGCAAGTGATAGCAAAAAACTGGCTTTGCCTACAGACATTGAAACTGATCTTTGATTTGATGTTTTGTACAGCATAATAAATAAATTCAAAACTTTGAGATTTAAGTGCGCAACAATAAACAAACAAATAAACTAATAGGTTGATGATATTACAATTATATACTTTTGTTCTGGGATTTTCAAAACAGGGGAATGTCAAATTAATATTGTCAATTTCTGACAAATATCAGCATTTCTTCTGAAAAATCCACTTCTCACCATCTCTATAAATTTACTGACAATGCTTTTATGCCTTCCAATTCCCTCAGAATCACCTAAAGCATTTTAATTCATCTTCCAACCATCAGTTTTGCTATTAAAGAAAATTGAAGATGACATCCACTTTGGCCCAAACCTCTTTTGGTTCATAGATAACTTTTTCTCATAACCTCATTGTTAAACAATGTACCGTTTCCATTTACTGGAATGTTGAACACTGATAAAGAAAATCATTCATTCTTAAAGCCAATATTGGCTTCTCATAAACAAGGCATGAATTTCAGTTTACTTTAGGCTATTTTCCTTGGTCAAAAGCATTTTCTGAAGCATCGTAATAAACAAAAGAAAAAAAAAAAAGAAAGTATTTAGTTTGTATCTACAGATGGATGTTTCTCTTAAGCTATTCTTGCCAATTTGGCTATACAGTTCATATTCCGTATCTAACAGCATTTGAAGTTATTTCTGCTAATGTCACCTTCCAAAAATGATTGATTTTTTTTTAAATTTCAGTTGCAAATTTTAGTGACACTAAATTTATATTATTTGGGAATAAACTGTCTTTATGGCAATTGTAAATTTCAGTATTGCTGATAATGAGTCACACTAAGAATAGAGAATTTCCCACAATAGTTTCAATCAATTAAGTTCGAGAGTTGAATACAAAAGGTTTCATTGAAAACATCATTATTACACCAATTGATTCACTGCTTGTTTAAGTTTATAAAATCTTCTTTACACTTGCATAAAAAACTGCACTTGAACAAATTTAGGAATATTAAAATTTATTAAACATGATCTTGTGCAAACATTTTTCATACAAAATGTGAAACTACAACATTTTGAAAATATTCTTGCTAAAAATTTAATTATAAAAGAATCACAACTTTTGTTGAATAAAAAAATAAATACAAATTTTTAAATGCTATTCACAGAAAAATATTAATAAATAACATTTAAAAATGACTACATGAAAATAATGAAAATAAATTATGTCATCAAATGCAGAGGATACAAAGATGCTTTATGTATTTGTACATTAGATTATTAAAATACAATATCAAAAGAGTGACTGGATGAAATGGAATGACAATGACCTGATTTTTTTAAAATCATTAAATCAGAAACTTATTTACAAAATGAGCAAAAATAAACAATTCAATAAAAATTAAATTTCAATTATCTTTTTTTATTTGAATAATCAGATTTTTACTTCATAATTTAGGGAGTTAATACTATACAAAATTAAAGCAATTATTATTATTATTATTAAAATTTCCTTTGCAAGGAATAAGGAAACATGAATATATAAAATTTTTGATTTTTCTTTTTTATATTGTAATTGACTTCTATTTAATAGCTTTTAGTCTGTTTAAACTTAATCAACAAAATATGTCATAATTTTTTAATAAAATTTAGCTTTACATATTTGTAAGTTTTGAACTGTTGTGATTAGAACTCCAAAACAGCAATTTTGTTTTTTTATTTAAATACATTAAAATAAATTTATGCAAATTTAAAACAGAATTTAAATAATGCACAATTCCTTTTCAGTCATTGCATTAAAAGCATTTTTCTAATATTTAAAAATAAAAAAAAATTCCATTCACAAAGTAATGTATCTTTGGTCCATTAAGGAGAATTGTTCATTGATGAGTGTAAAAGATGCCATTTACTTTCTTTGATTTTTGCTGTAATGGAAAACAATTAAGCCGAATAATATATAAACTTAATTCTTTAAGTTGTGACTATTTTAATTATATATATTTATATTAATATCACTACATCAAAATTATGAAATAAACTTAATAGTAAGTATTCAAGAGCTGCCACATAAAATAAAGTGATTAAATATTTTAAAAGCAATATGTATCACAGAAAGTAGAATTTTATTCTATCATATAAGTTTACTGTATTATTATAAGTAGTTTAAAACTTGCTTATAAAACAGAGTGTTGTTAGTTGTTATGTTGTTTTTGATTTCATCTTGTAATGGATTAAAACTCGGATAATTTCCAATAATCATTAAAAAAAATCTTAGCTAGTTTCATTTCAAAAAATAACTATGAAATTTTATAAAAATCATTTAGGAAAGTATTTACTTTTATTTTTCATTTTCCAATGAACTGCTGAAAATTCCCAATTCCCTATACCTAGTTGAAAAATAAAATCTTCTCCCAAGACATTTTTTTTTTTGATAAAATCAGCTGCTTTTTGTAATGAATCTTTCAACAGATTCACAGACAAATGGCTCAGGAATGGTCACTAATGAATCATCTTTCAAACACATCAAACTTATTAAGACTAATCATAGATCACATCTTCAGTGATAAATACATCAGAAATACGAATCAACCATGAAGTTAAAGAGTCCCAAAAGCTGACTTCAAAACGCAAAGCTATTTCTTTGGAAAGGATTTAAATAATATTGTTTCTGCAGTATCTCACATAGAAATACTGATCATATGTAACTATTAAAATTATAAAAGAATTGCTCCCCACTTTGTATCCCTCTGTCTATCTAAAGGACAATGTAAATCATGCGTTCAATGGACTGTAAATCCTTACAGGAATTCTTTCAAATATAAAGCTTATATTTTTTTTTTCAAAAGGTTTTCAAAAGGACCAATATCTATTCTGAACTTACTCCAAAATATCATTTTATTCCTTTGAAATATTTATATTTAATAATTGTTATTTTCTTTAATCTATTAAATCTATTAAAAGAACCGATACCTATTTCGATACCGATCAGTTATAGTCATTAATCATTTTAAATAAATAATTAATTAATTAATTAAATAAATAATGGGAGGAAAGAGAAATTTTAAGCTGTCTGCTATTGTCATAAAATTATCATTGTACATCTGTTTTATTTTAGCATGTCAATGTTTACAGTAGGCTAAATTTTGAAATATAAAATTTGACTGCTTTAATTAGCTAATTTTAAAAGAAAAGAAAATTTCAGATAAAATCAGTTTCAATAAACTATTTGTCTGTGTGTCTGTATCCTATTGTGAGCTATTTCCCCCTCCCACCCCCGACAACCAAATCAAATAGATTAATGAATAGAAAACATTTCCTTCAGGTATTCCCCAGTCTGGTACACAGTAATCTAAATTTCAGCAGTTCATGAGAAAAATTACAGTAAATGTGACAAAATACATTTTAATAATACTGATGGATCACATTTTGAGAATTAGATATTTAGGCACTTGTGCATTGATGGACAAAGATGATGTGAATAATTAAAAAAAAAAAAATTGCAAAATTTATTGAAATAAATTGGCTGAACATTGTAGAATCAGTTAAATATTTAAAGTTTCCTACTTTAAGTACTTAATCTGGATACTTCAAGACTAAGCAAATACAGTATAAGAGTTCAAGTATTAAAATTAAGAATAAACCCATTTTCAGATAATTTTGTCACTCTTTCTTATCATTAGAACTGGGACATTGTTAAAGTCCAGGGCAATTTCCAGCCAAAGTCTCCTTTCCAATTCGCAGACTGCCCAATATACAGTATACAGTATATTTTTTTTTAAAAAAAAAAGCAAATAGAAGATCTGGTGTGTGGATGGAGTTAATTGATTGAAAACAAAAAGGATTCTGATAATGAGAGATTCTAATAATATTACATTGTTGCTCTGAAAGGGTCACTATGTTAATCAATGTAGTTATAAGAAAAACTGCAACGAAATTAATGCTTAGGAATTACATTAATCTAAATGAAACTAAATGAAGCACCTGATGGAATCAGACTCAAAATAAGGTTTTTCTTGACTGTGAGCAAAAATCCAGGATTGACTTAAATTATTGTTTGTATATATAAATAAAATAAAATAAAAAAAAAGGCTTTGTAAAAATAGATATAAAACTTGTACAAAATATATAAATAAATAGGATTTTTTTTATAATTGTTAAATCATAATTAGCCATTAAGCAGAATTCAATGTTACATATAAATGAAGATAGAGTGGTTTCACAGTAAGCAAATTTAATCTGCGTCTTGAAAAGTCGGTGGGTTTTTTGTATCTGAAAGAAAAAAAAAGGCAATTTTAAATTTATTTATTTCAAAAAAATTTATATTTGAAAAATTCCATCAATTTATGTTTTTTCGTTTTTTTTTTTAATAATTTAAAAATATTATTTTAACTTTCATCAGAGAATATCGCTCATTTGCTGCAACAACGACGTAACTCAAAAAATGATCAGTTTGGGTTATTTGCAAAAATAGAATGGGTCGTTGGAGTTCTTTTTACTAGTAGAATAACATAACTGAGCTTCTAAAACTCTCTATGAGAGAGCTAATTGTGTCACTATTCCATTAACACATTTCATTAACTTTCGAAACTTTCAAACTCATCTTCTGAAAAATGAAGTTAGGTTTTTTGAGTTATGCCATTGTAGCATCAAATGAGTGATACAGTAAAACCTCGTTAAGTCGTCACCCGGATAAGTCATCACTCCGTTTTAAGTCATCGTTTTCCTTTGGTCCCGACAAAGTCCCAAACACGATAATGTAAAATAACCCTCCTTTACCCGTCAGCAAATTTAATTCTACTCCGGATAACTCGTCACCCTCAAAAATGGCCAAAAGCATCTTTCTTCTCCATTTTGCATGCTATCGTGTTGTCTTTTCTTTTCTTCACTTTAAGAAAGACAAGCCTTTAAGGGGAATTTTCGACCATGCCTGTCACTTCATTCCTTTCCTACCCCTTCGGAGGATTTGGGTTTTTGGAATCTCGCTGCTAATCACACTTCTCGCTGCAATTCTGTCGAGTGTAGATATTTTTCTTGACCGCTCCTGGGTGTGACTTCATTTCATAGCGAGTAAGCCCCGTTGTAAGGGCTATTTTTTCTCTTGCAATTTCGTGGTTCGATTACGTTTTTAACTGCCAGGAAAACGAAAACTTATCTCGTTATCTTTTAAAGAAAAAAAAGACTTAATTGCACTTTTTGAAAAATCAAATGTTTCGAAAACAGCTTTTACCAAAGAACACCATATTTCCAGGACTACATTAAACGATATTCTTTCATCGAAACAAGTAATTGAAGAAGCTGACTGCAAAGACAAAAGAAAGAGAATGAGGAAATCGAAGTTTGACGAGATCGAGGAGGTTTTAGTTGGATGGCTAAAACATGCCAGATCGCAAAATGTGCCGATTCTCAAAGATTCTGCCGTGATTCTCAAAGAAAAAGCCATGGAAATTGCTAAGAAGTTGAACATTGAAGATTTTGGCGGCAGTAATGGTGGAACGTTTCAAAGACAGACATTGCCTTTCTTTTCAAACGATTAAAATGTGGTAACTATAAAAAGTGTTTTTTTGTTGTTGTTTTGTTTTTTTATTTTATTTTCCACTCATTCATTTGCATGTATTGATTTCTGAAAATCTTGTTTTTCTCACCAAATCCTACAGCAATTCATGAAAATACTGTATTTCAGTGTTTTTTGTTGGTTTTTTTTTTTTCAATAATTCCCACTCCGCTTAAGTCATCAAAAATGTTTGGTCCCTTGAGTGACGACTTAACGAGGTTTTACTGTATATAGGAACAAAAAACAAAATCAATGAATAATTGCACAGTTCCCTAATTATACTTTAGGTTCAATTATACAACAGGTTTTAATGCCTGAAGCTGCTATTGAAAAAAAAAAAAATTCTGAAAAAAAATATTAATGTTCTTTGGAAAGCTTGCACTGCAGAAGGCTTTTCCCCATTATATAAATCAGAGTGAGAAAACGCAAGGGTCTTAGAAACCCCTAAGACTTTTGCTCTCCTGCAGAGTTAAGAAGCAAAAAGAATTTTATCAACAAAAAAAAAAAAAATCCTGCAAAAAAAAATAAATGCATGGTAACTCAAAATGTTTCAGATATTTACCTCACCATGTGAAGATGAAACTACACGAAATATGGCATAATTAATTAAATACTAAATTTATTATTTCTTTTCTGAATTTTTATCTTTTCATCCATACTTTTTATGAGTGAATTATGTATTATTAATTATGAAATAGTAAATATATATAATAATGTATAATGCTTCAAATTTCCTCTTTTTCACTGAAATATTCAGTTAATTTTGGAAAACAGTTCTCGAATTTAAAATCAACTAAAATTGATATATGTCATTTATTTTTGTGCCAGTTTAAAGAAAAAAATAAAGTTATCATCTAATATTGTAATGATTATTAATTCGTGATATGAAAAAAATGCATCCTTTTTAATTGTTTGAATTATACAAAAGATTTTCTTGAATATTGTAATGATTGTTAAAGTTGTGATATTATAAATGCATTGTCTTTAATTTTTTTTGGTTTGTTTTAGTTTTTTTTTTTTGTTTTTTTTTACACACAGGATTTTTTTAAAAGAGAATTTTTATTTTTTCTCCTCCTTTCTCGCTAAGGCAGAAACTTGATCTAATTCTTTGCTGATGCTAATGGATAAATGTTGAAATGTCATATTGAGCATGTAATCTATTTATACTTTGCTTTTAAACTTTAAAGTATACAAGCAACGTTGTGAAGTAATTTTAGAATAGAAAAGTTTAATTACGTCAGCAGGAGTCCTACAAAAGACAAAACAGCTGTTCCAGATTCCCCTCGATGATAGCCCAAGGTGTGAAAGCAAACGAATCAACAACAAAATTATTTCTGTCAGAGGCAATTCCTCCATAATGGCAATGTACTCTTTGTTTAATATCGAAAAATCACTACGACTTTAATATTCTGGAAAGGTCCGAGTTTGCTAAATGATCTAGTGCTTCATTGAAGATACCGAACTCATCGACTTATTTAACTTATCTGATTTCCATTTTGTGGATTCAAACCATAGCTTCTACAGGACATCCTATATTCAAATAAGACTGTGGAATGAAAACATTACAATATAATACATGAAAGGATGATTCATCAATTACCATCAAACAGCTTGAATCTTTAGAGGAATTCTAGAAACAAAGAACAGGACATGTCTGTTCTAGTAGTCACTGATAGATTTGATATCAGTTTCCTCAAATCATCTCTAATTCCTGAGTGACTCCAAATCAAGAAAAGTTTATTAAATACAAAGAGTTAATTGTAAAAAAAAAAGAAAGAAGAAGAAAAAAAAAACAATAAACAAATAAACAATAAACTTTGATTGAAAAGAAATGTCATTTCTACATTAAATAGAATAAACCAGTTAATTTTCAAAAATCAGAATATTTGGCTATAAACCGCAACAAAACTGAAAATTTAGTATTAAGAGAAAGGAGTAAAAATAAAACAGGTTGAAAATGCAAAGTATTTAAGAGTGATGATTAATAAATCTGAAGGTTCTGGTAAAGAAATAAAAAATAGAATTAAACGAAGTAATAAAATTATATCATCCTTAAATTCAGCATGGTGGAATAAACACATAAGAAAAGATACAAAAAAAAAATACATTGGAAAGATACTGATAGAATTACTTTTGGGATGTGGAAGCGAAATATGGGCAATTACTGAAAGTAATAGTAATAGCAATAAAAATGGATTACTTATGTAAAAAGCTCAGGGATCTCTAGATTGAACTTTATTAAAAATGGAGAAATTAGAAATCAAATGTATGCCTCTGAAAATATTGTTTGTAGAATACAAAAAAAAAAAAAAGGTTTAAATTGGTTTAGGACACTTCAAATGGAGGAGAAAACGTAATCCTATCAATTACATCTATAGAAACCACCAGGAAATTGTGAGAGAGGAAGACCGAAAAAAATAATAATTTGAGGGAATTAAGAAAAGTATGGAGAGCAGAAGATTAAAAGCCAAGGATGAACAGACAGCTTTGGAAGATGAGTACAGGAAGATGGCATAAGGCTGTATAACCCGATGATGATGATAATATAAGTGTTCTTATAAGTTATGGATTGGTTATACTTAATAGAAATTTTAGGATAAATTGCTAATTTATTTATAAGGAGATGACACACACTGTACATTATGGATTTTAATCACCTTTTGTGAGATGAAAGGACACATAAAGTACTTCAAAAAATATGCATAGAGGTTTAGAGGTCAACACTCCATGGTTTTTGAAATATTTGACATTGTTTTCTTTGGATTTCAGCTAACATCTTAACTGTTTAAGAATAGCTGTGACTTATAGACATAGTACATATTGTCCTCTTAGAGACTGGGTGTGATAAAACAACTGAAAAGGAGAGGACAGATACGATACAAAGTACAAAACTTTCAACAGCCATTGGTTTCAACACAAAAAGCTGCCAGACGACTGACCAACTCCAGTCTCCCTAGCCCACTTTCTGCCAACCAGGTTCAGAGTCCAGGATTGCAGCCGCCTGCAATCTTCGACATGCCTCCCGGGGCAGCGATTGCTCTTGTCTGGCAAAGAGGTGACCGTCAGCCGACTTTGGATCTTGAAAAACGGCCCTATGGGGGTGCAACCGAGTGAGCTTGGGGGAAGGGCAGTTAGGCCCTGCATCTTATTTTAACCCCCACAAATGGAGTGTCACAGCCACCCATATGGGAGCGAATATTCGACTTTTTGCAACAACACTCCAAAGTACAGGATTCCAAGGAAAGAAAGTAAAAGAAATAGTTGTTTAACCCCTATTTAATTTGGATATTGCAAAAAGTCAGGATGGCTGCTAGTTGTTTACTTGTTTTCATAAATACTTTTGATAATAGAAAAGAAAGTAAAAGAAATTTAAAAAAAAATTATTTTTCCTTTAGTTCTGAGAAGAGGAAAAAAAATATATTCCTTGAAGTTTCTAAAAGATGAACACTCTGGTGCTATTTAAATCTCAAATTGTGATTAATAACTTGATCTTTTAATTTAATTTTTCCCTTTAGTGGTTCACATCTTTCCTGAGCAATTACTCTGTATCTCTGCTTATTATGAGATTATATAAAATTTTCTTTGATTTGTACTACATGGAAATTTATTTATATTCACTTAAAGATGACAACAACCAGGTGAATATAAATGAAAGAGGCAGTATCTTAAACCTACATGATGATAGCAATACTGTTCATGCGCAATAAGATATAGAACAGTTGGAATGAACATATACAGAACTGTTAAAAGCACGGACGAACGATTAAAAAGGATAAAAAGATCACGACGTTTCTGACCCTCACCTTTGTTGGGCCTATTTTCAAGTGATATTAAAAAAAAAAAAAAAAAAAAAAAAAAACCTCTTCCATCGATGGAATCGTCTTGTGAAATGATATTTCAAAAACCTTTGGAAATGACGTTTTGTTTTTTTTTTCTCGCCCCCTATTGTATTTTTTCGAAACTACATTACGGAAGTAATTGTCTGCTTTTAACAAATAGAAGCGGTGCTTTTCCACGCTATGTTTAAACTTTTTTTTTTTTTTTTTTTTATTATTAATTATTTTATTTTTTAAATTTGTGACCGTGTGTATACATGCATTTTGTTAATATATACCATATTCTAAAATGTTCTTGGTAGATAAATCCCGATTATAGCACTTTGATAGTTTTATTTTGCCAGATTCATAGAATCTTCTTAAGTATCCATCTCTATAACTACCAAAAATTATTGCATTTTCAGTGTCTAACTCATGCCGTCTTGTGTTACAATGTACGGCAGTGTGATACGCTTTGTTTCGAGTATTTACTGCATATATATGCTCGTTAAGCCTTTTTTTCAAAGGGCGTTTTGTTTGGCCAACATAAAGGCATCCGTCTTCCGTATTACCATTATCAAGATTTTTACACGGTATCCCGTACACCACTCCCTTCCTATCAGTATTAACTTTTTTATCTTGAGATGATTTTTTTGAACCATTGAGAATCTTATTAATGGTATTTCCTGATCTACTAGCCAATTTTATATTTGCATTACTTAACATCGGATTTAATTTCTTAAATAATATTTCATCATATGTAATGGCAGTGTACCTATAGTTTTTCTTTTCGGATTTTTCCTCATTTAACATCTGTGATCGTTTATGCTTTTCTTTATTTAATCCTCTTTTAATGTGCCTTTCAATGAACTCTTTTGGAAAACCATTATTATAAAAAATATCCTTAATTACGCTTAATTCTTTTTTCAAAAATTCTGGAGTGGAGCATACTTGCGTTGCTCTACCAACTGCCATAGTTACGGCATTCCTTTTATAACTTAGGGGTACGGCGCTCTCATAATTTATACTAATCCTTGCGTCTGTGGGTTTTCTACAGGGTGTTTCAAAAATACACGGCATAATTTCAGGTATGTATTTCCCACATGTAGACAATCAAAATAGTTCATTACAACATATGTCCGGAAATGCTTCATTTCCGAGTTATGGCCTTCACAACATTGAAAATCACCGGAACGTTTTT